>OY294017.1:27865396-28253059 GCA_958510785.1 Exephanes ischioxanthus | reverse complement strand
TTGATTTGCTATCAATTACAAGTTACAATGGAATTTGTAATTGATTTGCTATCAATTACAAATTTCAATGGAATTTGTAATGCATTTTCCATAAATTATAAATTTCAATGGAATTTGTATTGTATTTTCCATCAACTACAAATTTCAATGGAATTTGTAATTATTTTTCTAACAATTATTAATTTTCATGGAATTTGTACGGATTCCATTGAATTTCATGGAACCACTTTATTCATGGAAGTACTTTAAAAATCCATGGATTTCATGGAAGTACTTTAAAAAATATCTAGTACAAATCAACACGGCTGTACGGTTGGATTGATGGATGGGTGAGTGAGTGGGTGGACGGATGTTCCGTGTTCCGTGTTCCGTGTTCCGTCCATCCATTCATCCATCAAGTATTCAAAATACTGCCCAGCTTTAAAACATACATAATAACAATAAAATTGAATAAAAAAATGCCTAAATGTTGTTTAATATATCCCACTTCCACCCTAAAAAAACAAAACGGTAAAGCGTATATTTACCAAGAAACAAAATCACGAAATATGTGTGCGTTTTTACCCATGTACTATGGCTAAGCCCTTCATTCTTAAAATTTACTTATTCCTGTATAATTTCAGGTTATATATTTTTTAATAAATATGACAGGTTATGTATACTTTGCCATAATGTTAGTATATTTTTCGTTGTTGCGTTCTTTTCATGACACTTCAATATATTTTTTTATATATTGATATACACTCACTGCAAATAATTGTAGATTATGGTTTTCTATGAGAGCATTCATCGCACGTCGCCGTCTTCTTTTAGTTTTCTATCCATCAACCATATATTCTTCGATAATTCTGAATTGCAGTTCTAGATGATAAATGACTAGCGCGGCGCGCGCGTCATTACTATCTAGCCAATCATAGGCGAATATTAACGCCATGTGAAACATGCTCTCATGGTGTCTCTTTCACTCCACCGCGAGTGCCAATAACGCCATCTCTCTCCCTTTCGTGGCGTGGTCACGTGACTTTCACCTCCTCGTAATAGCATAAACAGTTGTTTTGACTGCAGCAGTCGCGCATATGAATCTACTGTTTTCGGTCTGTTCGTTTACATTTGGTTTTTCGGAAAATGAGTAAGTGAACATGGAGACAGTAAATCAAGCAATAACTGCAGGTAAATATGAAAAAGCATTTATTGTTGAAAATGAATGAGTACAAGCTATGAGATACCAATGAGTTCTATTATATTAGAACAATTTGTGTTCTGCAGTAAATGTACCACCATTGGAACCTGGTCTACGATTGATCAACGATAGTGCTGCGGGTAATTATAAAAATAGACATTGTTAATATTTCATGAGCACAAGACTGTAAATGCAGTTATGTTTAATTTTACGGGGTGTTACGGGATGTCCATTCATTACGGTATACATGGTGAATAGTGTACACGGTATACCGTGCATGCATACGGTATATTTGCGGACCGTGATATATGTTCGTGGACAGTATATATACAATGGACGGAATATATACTGTGGATGGAATATATACTGTGGATGGAATATATACTGTGGATGATATATATCTCGCGACACTGACAAACTTTCACGAATAAACCGAGATCAATTAGCACTAGTTTTTCTGGCACGTGTTTAAGAAGGATTTTTTCGAATATTTTCGTTTTTTTTTCATAGCCCATCTCGTATAGAAAGAGAGAAAAGTTTCTCGAAAAAACCGGGATCTCGTGGTACTATATATATATTGATGTTGCATTGATGTTATTGATATTGATTTTGCAGCAAGTAATATTGAGGGCACACAAATAGGAGCGACATCACTTGTAGAATCTGTGATGGAAATGGATGATTATGATGACGATGACTTTGCACCGGGAAAGCTGGAGAAACATTGCGAAACCCGTGCTCATCTTGACGGAACATTCTTTTCCGTTAATTATATTAAATCACGAGCAGAACGCACAGTCGTAGGTGTATGTAAACTTTGTCCAAATGGACATGAGATCAGAGGATCATTGTGTGCATCATCGAACTTCCTGAAGCACTTAAAGGTAGGACAACAACGTTTGATTAAACTCTATGGAATTATGTATTTCAAACGATTTTGATCGAGCTTTTCTTATAGAGACTTGTGTGACCCTGGACAAATATACTTTTGGCTATTGCCAAAAATATATTTGTCCAGAGTCACACAAGTCTCTGTGCTTATTGATATTCAATAAATAATTTCTTATTCGTTGTCGTTTTTGCGAAACAGTTACTGATGAAAAACATCATTTAGAATTATCGATCGGTGAAAGTCGTAGAGATCATAATTTTTTGCGGAAATAAAAAAAAACCTAACGGTATTTTGTTAAGTAAAGTCACACGCGCTTTGTGTAGTATCTGTCTGAGTATAGTATGTGTATAGTCATCGGGCTTTTTTGTTTGGAAACATGAATTTTTACTAATAACAAAAATGTTTTTGACAACAAAAAATCGGCTTTTAACGTTAATAAAGGAAAAATTGAACGAAATGGTTTTTTAAAAACCTATGATACATGGTAAATAATAATAATAATCATACATTTCAAGTCTATTGCAATAACAGTTATAAAGTTATAACCCCCCTCCCCCACTCGGCAAACAGCGTTTTGCTACACCGCTCCCTTAAAAAGTATATATATTTTTGCTAATACTACAGATATAGACCTCTAATTACGCTCAACATTTTCTTACCAAATTGGGCTATAAGAATTAAAAAAAAATTATTTCGTAAAAGTTTTAGGGTGGTGTAACTCCTTAAAAACGTCCATAATTTGGTAATGGTTAACCCTTTGCATCACAGTGGAACATAGGGTGTCCCACCTTCTTTGGCTTCGTTTCAAATTGTTTAAACTAATTGCTTGACATGAAATATTGAGGTTTTGTTTTTCTAGTGTCAAAAAGCATGGCTCAAAGGGTTAAGGAAATACGTTTGATTACTTGAGTTTTAGGGATGCGTGTTGCGGTGGGCGAAATGTTTGTTAACAGTGCACTTGGATGATGTCTAGATATCTATTCTTATGTATATGAGCTCCTTTATCTGAAAACGTCTTCCAAAGTCTGTCGGTATTACTCGATTTTTTTTATGTGGCGCTAGTGTTTTGCTGTGACTTCAGAAAAAAATACTAATAAAACATTCTGGAAATATTTTAAACGCGGTTAACGAAATATGTTGTTTTTCATTTTCGTAGTTTCCAATGGTATGTTCCTATATACCTGTCACTCACTATTGCGAAAGCCCGATTAACTTTAATATTGCAATATCAAATTCAAATATTATTGCTTACTTCGAACAATAATCGCTCCAGTATTTGAAATTTTCAAATTAGACTACTGAAACGTTTCTTGTTTTAGCGAGCACATGAAGAAAAAGTTGGAGAATTTGCGGCGCACAAATTGGCGAAAAGAGCCAAGACCGAGAATCCATATCGAGCTCAACGTGCATCGTGTAAATTTTCTCAACGTCAATTCGAGAGTAATATCACGAATTTCGTATTGAAGTCTCTGGTACCGTTGAGAACTGTAGACAACGCGGCTTTTCGCAAGATCTTTGACGGTATTTAATCATTATTTAAACTAAAACATTGCTTCCATTCAGTTGGCATACAACACAGTTCTATGTTCACAGTTGGATAGAACATAGAACAGTTGGCAGCTACAACAGTTTTTTACTGGTCTATGATGATACTCGGCAACTCAATTACGGAAACCAATACCCCATTTTTTGTTCCGATCAGTAGTTTGCAAGGCACCACACGTGTGAGGGGAATTGTTTTTAATTTCGAACCATGGCGGTTCTAATTACTAAATCTTTCATAAAGTGGTTTAGTACCAAAATACAGGAAAAAAATTATAGTATGATCTCAAAGTCGTTTGTCTTTGATGGCTTAACCAAAAATGTATTACATGTATCCTTATTCTGTTATTACCAAGAACGGTGGGCGCCGTATGGTGCCGCCAAGAAGTTCCCCTTATGTGGGAGTTAAACGACGACCGAGATTCTTCCATATATTGGATTTCCATATCCTTCAGACTAAAAAAAAGTCTATTATTACTTCCGCGCTCTGCAAGAAAAAAAAACTGGCAATTGCAGCATTTTTTACGTTTCGTATAATGCTAAAGCAGCGTGCATGTCTTCTGGGTATGAATGCGCGAATATTACTGGAATGATCCTGTGAAATTTTCCAATCCTTCATGTATAATTGGACGCGGTTTCTCTTTCAAAATCCGTTGTTTTTCCAGTTATTAATTTTTTTTTTAACTCAAGGGAATTTCAGTAATTGTTGCTAATTTTTACTTTCCTTATATCCATACAATCACTGATCAGCACTATATTATCCAAGTGACCATCACGGGATATCATTTTACAGATTTTCACATAAATCAAAATGGAAAACCATTAAAACATCTCTCAGCGCGTACCCTCGGCAGAAGAATTCACGAAGCGTTTCAGCATCACATGATGAGTATTCGGGATACAATCGCAGCAGAAGCCATGGTTGTCTGCACGACTGCCGATGTCTGGAGCTGCCGGACTCGCAGATTCATTGGCGTCACGATTCACTGGGTAAGTAGATCATGCGATCTACTATATCAATCTACTATACCGAATATAATCGGTTAGATTTTGTAAAATAAAGCCATATTCATTATCTAGTGTTTACATTAAGGATGCTTTACTTACACATACCTAGCCAAAAGTATGATTCGTTCAGCATCGCAAAATAATAATTGAAAAAAGTGACTAACAAATCCTTCGTTTTAATTTATTCAATAAATGTCCAGGAAACTTTATTTTTTCTTATAGCAAATGAATTAGTTGATTTCTGTGAATGCATATGAATTTCTTCTGAATTTTCTTATAAATTTGAAATTCGCGTTTTCGGAAAAGATCTATTTATGAAACTATTCGTTAGTGACCCGAAAACATCCTAAATGTCATGGTGTGGGGAAAGTCTGCAAATTCATTTCGTATGAAAAAAATACAAGATTCTTGAGTGATTTTTTCAACCAATTTTTTCATTACTTTTCGAAATTATTATGATGCTAAATCAATGTTTATAGCATCTTCAGGGTAGGTGATTTTTTAAGATTATGCCGTAGCATAAAGTACTAAACTTCGCTAAAGTGATCGCACTGTTACATATATTATTTTGTTCTTATGAGCTTTATTTTGCTTACTCGTTACAGATCGATGTTTTAAGCCTCGAAAGAAAATCTGCAGCAATTGCGTGTCGACGTGTTGTGGGTACAATAAATTACATAAAAATTGCTCAGCAATTAAATCAGATCCACAACTCGTTCAATCTCGAACCGGAAAAAGTGGTCGCAACAGTCACCGATAATGGCTCAAATTTCGTGAAAGCATTTCAAACGTTCGGTATTGAAATCGCAGACGGTTTCTTTTACGGTAACAAAAACATTTCGTTTTGCGTAATTTCAGCACCATTTACTGCTTTATTGCCTTCGTGTTCATTAACAATATGTCAAGTTAAAACAAATCGGCTCAAATCGATAAGGGATTTAATTTTTTTATCATTAACAAAGACAAAACATGCTTTTCTGTCTGAAATAGCTAACCCCAGCTCCCTCTTTAGAAAATTCAAATACTGGAGTAAACTGATTGTAATTAATATACGGTAAATCGGATCGTTGAACATTTGGAATGTTTTTCAGAAGGTATGGTTCCTCCAACGGCAAGCGACGACAGCACGGAAGAACCGCTCATCGTGGAGGAAGAGCAATTAGATGAAGACAGTGTCACATATGAACATCTGGACGACGATGAAGTTACTGAATCCGTATTGCCTCGACACTTGAGATGCGCCAGTCACACGCTCAATCTAGTCGCTACAACTGACGCGTCGAGCGCTATCAAGGGTAGTCCGCAGTTATCGGAATTACATAGCTCGGTTATATCACGGTGTACTGCTGTTTGGAAACTATTGCGGTCTCCTAAACAGAATGAACTGCTTAGGAACGTTCTTGGAGTTGCGCTGTTGAGACCTGTGGTTGTTCGGTGGAACTCTCTTTACGATTCCCTGAAACAATTGACGTCGTTGAAAGAAAAACTTCTGGCTGGTAGTAATGCGCTCAATATTCGCGAATCCCTTCAAGACACCGATTTTGATTACATCGAAGAATACCTGCGATGTATGCGCCCGATCGCCGAATCGGTCGATCTGTTGCAGGGCGAGAACCATTGTTATTTTGGCTTTCTTTTGCCCACTCTGATCTCTACGAGAAGGAAGCTTCAGTCGATGGTTCAAACGGTGGATCTTCAGCAATGCACACCGCTCGTCGAAGGACTACTTAACGGCATAGATAGACGATTCAAGAACTTCTTCGATGTCGAACGTGAAGGGAAATCTGCGGCTATAGCTGCTGTGGTACACCCACTATTCAAAGCGAGGTGGATCGGAAGTTTCACCGCAGAAATGCAGGAAAAAATACGCTCCGCCGTTATTTCTGCTGTCGCAACCGAAGCGGAATGCAATAACGTTCTTACGCCAATTCCTCCTGCCGATGTACCCGAAGAGCTGAGTATCTTCGACTTTGGTGACAATCCGGGAACATTTGGCAGGATCGATAATCCCACATTGCATACTGATCCAGAGGTAGAAGTGCTTCAGTACACGAAAGACCCTCGTACTGCGTTAATCATGCTGGAAGATTATCCTACAGTAAAACGCGTCTTCATTCGATACAATAGTGTGTTGCCATCTTCGGCCCCGGTTGAACGTTTGTTCAGTTTCGCCACAATGATGAACTTGCCAGCTTACAATCGATTGAGCGATCAAAAATTCGAAGAAAGAGTATTGTCAGTAGCTAATGCAGAGCGATAACTAATTATATTGAAGACATTTACGAATTCCATAACGAATTCTACGGCGAGGCGTACGCGTCTGACTGTATACAACAGATCCTCGAGAGCGTTCATGACGGCCATCACAATGGAATCGTGCATAGAGATCTCAAGGTATACGATCAACCATTTTACCCCACGTTAAAACGTCTCTCCACTTTCGTACTTTTTTTTCGTTGTCGTTGCAAGTCATTGCAATACACTAAAAAAACAATAAAAAAATATTTATATTTTCAAATTTATAATTTATCTTATAAACAAATTTCCACCGTTAAAATATTATTCGTAGTCGCGTTTAATTAACCGGTAACTTAATCCTTCTCCGCGCGCTTCCGGCATCTCCGTCGGTAAAAAAATCACCCGGTGGAACAACTTGTTTATTCCATCCTCATTTCCACTCGCGATCTCACTGCTGACGAATAAGTGCTTTCACTTTTGGACAATCTGTTATTCGCCAAATCACTGTTCGTTGTTATGTATATATTACAGTTTATGTATAAGCGCGATGGCGATACTTAGTAGACATATTTGTTTACCGTCCTTCGGTGACGCGTCTTTTCGAATTTAGAAAAAGATTCATTGTTTAAGTATAGGACCATTGTATCACAATTGGTTTTTTGTTCCATGTAATTAATAAACAGGAATATCTACAAAATTATTTTCGTTGATTAATTCGTTGCACTATTTGATAAGGGTCATATTTTTTTCGTTGAATTTTGTACCGCAGTATATGCTGAAATTAACCCTAAACGCATATATGGGGTACAAAAGTACCCCAAACGATATTCAAACTGCGCTCCTAAAGTTGAAATTGACATTATCGACTCGGAACCCCCACGATAAATTAGTTCCATGATCTGATGATGTGCGGAGGCCGGTAGCTGTCGTACAGGACGCTAACGCAGCGCGCTTGGAGTATCAAAATACCCCAGTCAGGCGTTCCTGTTGGTGTTTTATGTAAGAGATTTTTTTTATTACAACTATCGAAACTATTAAATGTAAGTTACTATTATATCATTTGGACGTATACAGTCGGAATTTTTTTGTTTATATAAAAACGAAATTTAATTTTTTTAATTTTTATAATTTTATAATTTTCATATTTTTTATAATAATTATCATTATCTTCTATTACCTACAATGTTTCAAGAAAAATAAATGTCAAAACCCATGCAAAACCAATTTTGTTTGCGTTTCCATTGATTTTTTCCATGTTACAAGCTTTCGACTTTTCCCGATTTTCAGATGTTCAAATAAACAGACTTTTTGAACGGAATACAATGGGACTATTTTTTCCTAATAGCCTGATGTGTCTCCTGCAAAATGGCGTTTGAAATTTGAAAATCGGACCATTTTTACAAAAACTACATTTTTTTCACAAACAATGCTAGTTTTGCCAATTTTCGTTCCGTTTTGGGCCTTAAGGGTGTTTTGCACCCCCTAAACTTTAATATAATCAAATTTGCCGCATATCATTCTCTTCCTTATGAAAAATCGAAGAGATTCATGTGCGGCAAAACCCATTTACTGCTCATAAGACCCTTATACGTTAAAGAAACGCGTGAGTTACATATGTACCCCAGTCAAGCGTTAGAAGGTAAAAAAAATTATACATGAGTTCTAGAGTTAATAAACTATAAATGAAACACCCACAAGTGCGAGAAATTTCCTTTTTTACTGGTCTCCATGATTTTTGACATTTCGACAACCTTTGAGATTTTTTAAATGTCTCCATCTCGATTCAGCAAGGTATAGATTCTTTTCAAAAGGTAATAAAAGGGAAAGAGAGATTATGTAATTAGGCATTTCATAGACGTCATTACACATTTAATCTTAATGTGTAATGAGATGTCGGTATATAAATAAAAGTTGTTCTAAGGACATGAAAAATATATTATCAATTTTAGCTAGACCTTGTACTTGCTCCGAAATGAATTACCATATCCAGCCGGATGTTGTAATTGACCTGCAGTAAATGACCAGTTCTAATTATACTTCGCCATTGCTCCGAATTTAATTACCAATTCCGGCTGAACATTGTAATTGATTTGCAGTAAGTTATTTATTCCAATCGGACTTCGTAATTCGTCCAAAATAAATTGACAATTCCAGCCGGACTACGTAATTGCACCGAGATGAATTACCAATTCCAGCTGGGCTTCGTAATTGGACTGAGATGAATTATCAATTCGAGCTGGAGTTTGTAATTGCACCGAGATGAATTACCAATTCCAACTGGACTTCGTAATTGCGTCGAGATGAATTACCAATTCCAGCTTGACTTTGTAATTGGTAAAAAATAAATTACGAATTCCAGCTTACTTTGTAATTGGTAAAAAATAAATTACCAATTCCCGCTTGACTTTGTAATTGGTCAAAATAAATGACCAATTCCAGCTTGACTTTGTAATTGGTAGAAAATAAATTACCAATTCCAGTGGAATTCATAATTCTTTCAAAGGACAGTCCAAATATCGCTGTATTTTGTAATTAATTTGAAAACAAGTACGAATTCCTCGGGACTTTATAATTATTTCGAGATAAATTCCAAATTCTATCGGACTTCGTAATTGTTTCAAATGAAATTGCTAATTCCAGTAGGACTCTGGACTTTTGGGGAATTAAATTACAATTGTAATTGGAGATGCCGATCTCTGATCTTGACGCATTTGAATCTAACATATATTTGTCTGCAGTACATTATCCGGCATAGACCGAACTCCCAACGGTAATGATGTTTGTCGTTATCCCGAATGGGATAATTACGTTTTATAAAATACGTTTCGGAGATATATACGACGCATTCTATAGAAGGAAGAGATTGATTTCTCAAAATTTGCCGACGTTTTATCAGATAGCTGGCAAAGAATCTGAAGGAGTATATGGTATTGATTAAACCAACATTTCCGAGGTGATACACGATGGTTCCGAAATAGTCTGGAAAAATGTATGGGATTGATTGCGCCAAAATTTCCAAGATCGTACGCGATGGCTGGGAAAGAGTCTGAAAAAGTGTATGGGATTTATTGCATCAAAATGTCCGAGGTCGTAAGCGATAGCTGGGAAAGAGTCTGAAAAAATGTATGGGATTGATTGTGTCAAAATTTCCGAGGTCGTACGCGATGGCTGGAAAAGAGTCTGGTAAAATGTATGGGATTGATTGTGTCAAAATTTCCGAGGTCGTACGCGATGGCTGGAAAAGAGTCTGGAAAAATGTCTGGGATTGATTATGCCAAAATTTCCGAGGTCGTACACAATGGCTGGAAAAGAGTCCGGAAAAGTGTATGGGGTTGATTGCGCTAAAATTTTCGAGATCTTATGCGATGGCTGGAAAAGAGTCTGGAAAAGTGAATGGGATTGTTTATGTCAAAATTTCCGAGGTCGTATGCGATGGCTGGGAAAGAGTTTGAAAAAATGTATAGGATTGATTATGCCAAAATTGCCGAGGTCGTACGCGATGGCTGGGAAAGAGTCCGGAAAAGTGGATGGGATTGATTACACAAAAATTTCCAAGGTTGGACGCGATGACTGGGAAAGTGTCTGGAAAAGTTTAGGGGATTTATTGCATAAAAATATTCGGGATCGTAGGCGATTGCTGGGAAAGAGTCTGGAAAAATGTATGGGGTTGATTGTACCAAAATTTCCGAGGTCGTACGCGATGGCTGGGAAAGAGTTTGGAAAAATGTATGGGATTGATTATGTCAAAATTTCCGAGGTCGTACGCGATGGCTGGGAAAAAGTCCGGAAAAGTGTATGGGGTTGATTGCGCTAAAATTTTCGAGATCTTATGCGATGGCTGGAAAAGAGTCTGGAAAAGTGAATGGGATTGTTTATGCCAAAATTTCCGAGGTCGTACGCGATGGCTCGGAAAGAG
Organism: Exephanes ischioxanthus; assembly: GCA_958510785.1. Taxonomy (NCBI): domain Eukaryota; kingdom Metazoa; phylum Arthropoda; class Insecta; order Hymenoptera; family Ichneumonidae; genus Exephanes; species Exephanes ischioxanthus. Next base: position 28,242,283 of record OY294017.1, on the reverse strand, counting down.
TTTGAAAAAATGTATGGGATTGATTATGCCAAAATTGCCGAGGTCGTACGCGATGGCTGGGAAAGAGTCCGGAAAAGTGTATGGAGTTGATTGCGCTAAAATTTTCGAGATCTTATGCGATGGCTGGGAATGAAGCTGGAAAAGTGAATGGGATTTATTGCATAAAAATTTCCGAAGTCGTAGACGACGGCTGGGAAAGAGTCTGGAAAAATGTATGGGATGATTGTGCCGAAATTTTCGAGATCTTATGCGATGGCTGGGAAAGAAGCTGGAAAAGTGAATGGGATTTATTGCATAAAAGTTTCCGAGGTCGTACGCGATGGCTGGGAAAGAGACCGGAAAAGTGTATGGGATTGATTATGCCAGAATTTCCGAGGTCGTACGCGATGGCTGGGAAAGAGTCCGGAAAAGTGTATGGGGTTGATTGCGCTAAAATTTTCGAGATCTTATGCGATGGCTGGAAAAGGGTTTGGAAAAGTGAATGGGATTGTTTATGCCAAAATTTCCGAGGTCGTACGCGATGGCTCGGAAAGAGTTTGAAAAAATGTATGGGATTGATTATGCCAAAATTGCTGAGGTCGTACGTGATGGCTGGGAAAGAGTCCGGAAAAGTGTATGGGGTTGATTGCGCTAAAATTTTCGAGATCTTATGCGATGGCTGGGAAAGAAGCTGGAAAAGTGAATGGGATTTATTGCATAAAAATTTCCGAAGACGTAGACGACGGCTGGGAAAGAGTCTGGAAAAATGTATGGGATTGATTGTGCCAAAATTTCCGAGGTCGTACGCGATGGCTGGGAAAGAGTCCGGAAAAGTGTAAGGGATTGATTATGCCAAAATTTCCGAGGTCGTACGCGATGGCTGGGAAAAAGTCCGGAAAAGTGTATGGGGTTGATTGCGCTAAAATGTTCGAGATCTTATGCGATGGCTGGGAAAGAAGCTGGAAAAGTGAATGGGATTTATTGCATAAAAATTTCCGAGGTCGTACGCGATGGCTGGGAAAGAGACCGGAAAAGTGTATGGGATTGATTATGCCAGAATTTCCGAGGTCGTACGCGATGGCTGGGAAAGAGTCTGGAAAAATGTATGGGATTGATTATGCCAACATTTTCGAGGTCGTACGCGATGGCTGGGAAAGGGTATGGGACAAATATTTAGGGTTCCCAAACCTCACATTCGGCTCATCGTCCAACCGACGTTCCCCATGCTCTTTCCCATACTCTAATCAATGCTCTTTCTCATACTACTTTTTTCAGCAGGAATCTTGTGGAGTGTCCCGCCCGGATTGTCGTGAGGTTTATGAAAAAAGTACGGACCGCGGCACCATGCGGGACTTCATAAAGACTCCATCTGGATTCTCGGAAAAATGCTCGCTGGATTCTTTAAAAGATTTTGACCGAGAGTCTCGCCGATACGTTCAATTTTCTACGCGGGTTAAGTCATTAGGCTCGTTTGACTCTATAAAATTAAATTCTCCTTCCATCGAAATTAACAAATACTTAACTCGTTGACAAAGATCACATTTCTTTACATGGTTTTTAACATGATCAGCCATACCCCTCCAATAGTAAAATTTCTTTAGATGTTTTGTCGTCTTGAACACCCCGGGATGACCCAACTTTACGTGAATCGCCTCGATTAGTTGTGATTGTAAAGTCTCGGGAATTACGATCTTCCATTCCTCATCGTGATCTCGATAAAAAAATATCTTCTCGTGTACGCGAAATCTCGAATCCTCCGCATTAAATTCATGATTCTCGACCGCCTTTCTAATCGTTGGATCTTGATTTTGCAATCTAGCTAGATCTTTAAAGCCATCTCGCACCGCTTTATCACAACCCAGAAACGCTATCGTTAACATTGCTACATCTTCAACGCATTCCTCTACTGGTAGAAAGCAGCGATGCAATGAAGAAATCGCCATTCTTGGCGTTTCTTCTAAAAATTTCCCTTCCGGATTGCTGCTAAAAAAATCAGCAACGACGTTGTCGATTCCACGACAATATTCCACGGTAAACGAGTATTGCTGCAAGAGCAAGCTCCATCTAGTTATCCTAGAATTTTGAAAGACGGCCATGTTAAGAAATGTTAAGGATTGATGATCGGTAATGATTCGAAAAGTGACTCCGACGAGGTAGACGCGAAACTTTTCTATCGAATATATAATCGCTAATAACTCTTTCTCTGTGGTCGTGTAATTCACCTCGCATTTCGTTAGACATCGACTCACGACTCCTATCACGTTGTGTTGCTCGCTATCATCTACCTGGTATAAGATTCCACTCAGTCCCCTGTCGCTAGCATCTGTTTGCAGCCGGAATTGTGCGTTTGGCATTACGTGCTTTAATTTAATGCAGTTCGCAAAATTATTCTTTAACAAATGAAACGCTTCCTTATGTTTCTCGGACCACCGCCATTCTGTATCTTTTGATAACAACTCGCGCAAAGGATCGATCGAACAGCTTTAACTTATTTGAAATTGTCGGTAATAGTTGCATACTCCCAAGAATTGTTGGAGTTGCCTTTTATTTTTTGGCTCTTCAAAATTAAGAATTGCATCCAGCTTCCGAGGTTCAGGTTCTATACCTTCCTTCGAGATTACAAATCCCAAAAAGGGAACCGACGGTTGCAGAAAACTGCACTTTGATAGTTTAATAGTGAAATTAAAGTCGGTTAAGCGTTGGAAAATTCCCGTGAGTACGCTGAGGTGCTGCTCAAATGTTTCAGTGCCAATGAGGATATCATCGATGTAGCAAGAGACGCAAGCCTCGTATTCATTTCCTAGAGCATAACTGAGGGCTCTGATAAAACCGCTTCCTGCCGTTTTCAGTCCGAAGGGTATTCTACGGAATTGATAGAGCTTTGAATCAAATAAAATGGCTGTGTATTGTCGCGAGTCTTGGTGTAAGGGAACCTGCCAATAACCCTGCGTTAGATCTATCTTCGTAAACCATTTCGCGCCGTGGAATTTTTGTAAAAGCTCATTAATCATAGGAGGTGACTCGTGATCGTCTTCTATCATCTTATTAACAAACCTAGCGTCTAAACATATTCTCACTGAGCCATCCTCCTTTGAAACTATCCGTAGTGGATTACAGTACTGGCTAATAGCACGTTCGATCACTCCGTTTTCGACCATCTGCTCGATTGTTTTTTTAGTCGGTTCTCTCAAATGAAATGGTACCGGATATGTATGTCTAATGCTCGGTCGGTTCGTCACGAGAGTTAATTTGTGCTCGTAGCCCTTGGCACAGCCCGGTTTATTCGAGATGAGACGCCGAAACTTGTTTAATGAGCTTATTATTAATTCCTTCCGCGCTTCGTCCAGCGATGTTAGGGTACCCGCGATCGCTCGAAGCGCCCCCTAAGCGCGAGTGACCCGTCGTCACTCGCGCTTCCGGTGCTGCCATTTTCGTTATCGATAGGAAAATCCTCAGACTCCGATATCGTGGTTTTATTTACGATGGCTATAGTATTCTCACTTCCTTCTATTGTTGATAAGATACTTTCATTTTTAGAAAATATGCTTTTGCTTTTTATGTCTTTATGGTTCTGTAAGTTCTCGTCGCGATTATCGGTCGGGGTTGTATCTCCCCGAGAATCGGTTGTACGATTTATTGCCGTAGCGTATTTTATTTTTATTTTTTATTACGCATAGTTCATCCATGGACATCTTTCTGAGGTTGATAACGTAAACGAAAGTCTGACCCTCTTTTCGCGAGCAACGCAAGGTCTCCGGAGAGCTTCGCTCGAACATCACTGTCGAACGCGAGAGCAATTTACCAGCGACTTCAACCGTATTTTTTTTGTAGTTAAGAATTACTTCATTTCGAAGCATCCAGTCATTCCCGAGAATGACTGCCGAGGTCAAGTGTGGAATTATAAGAAACGGAAACCCCAAGATTCTACCCTCGATCTCGACATCTAGCCACACTTGCTTCGCAATAGTCGTGGATTTTTTACTGATCGCCGTGGTGACGTATAGGTTCGACCCGGCAAAGTTTTCAAACGACTTATTAACCGCAAGTTCTTTAAGTCTTCCGATACCGCCGTCACTTGGCTCCCCGAATCGAGCAAGATTATTCGTTCTTTCCCCAAAATATTAACTCTTAGATGGGGGCAACGAGCTAGAGATCTAGAAAATTCCGTGTTACTTGATGGGTCCATTTTACCCTCAATATCGGCAGCGAGATCGGTAATAAAATCGAAATCGGCTCGACGCGCTGCAGGACCACTACTCAACGCGTCGCACCTTGGTTTAAAGGATAAATGTTGGATTTAGACGTATTCTTATTGGCGATACTCGTCTGTGTATAGGTTGGCGGCGGAAAGCGTGTGTCTGGCAACTCGAATTGTCTGCTTTCGCTCGAATGGTTTTGCTGCCTATAGTCGCGATTATCGAACCTACTGCTATTATATGGACGACCCGCAGGGGTGGATGGGGGGGTGCACAGAGCTGTGGGATGATCTATCAGTCATATGCTTGTCGCCGCTCGAACCACCGGGGAGTGGCGACCCCGCGGTAACCGAGCTCGGGTCACGCAGGAGACTCGTAAGGGGGTCCGGGGCCTTTGCTTTGCAAATGGTCCTGGTCAACCAGCAACCTGTTCGAACGAGCACTGTTTCGGTCGGTGCCAAAGATCCATGGCCATCTCGTGAGAGTGCGTTCATGCGGGGGCGGGAAACTGCCCCCGTGCAGCTCTCGCGTACCGCTTGTTCGCCCAAGCGGGATGGCCGGGATTACCCGCGGTGACTCCCAAGAGCTACTGCGGCGCTTGCGAAAGTCCACCGACCCGGCTCGCGAATTCTCATGCTATACCGCGTAGTCTTCCCGTTGCTTGGTCAGGACGAAAAAGCAGACCCGGTCAAGAGACCTCTGGCAAGTTCATCCCGTGAGATGCTCTGGGTGCTCATTCCCAGGTGCATTGATTATGGCTCCGTCGTAGGTAAATGCAGTAAAAGGAGACCATAGGTGGACGAACCAGGAGGTTGAGGCCGTCGAGAAGTGGAGGGCTCTCGCTTTGGTCTACCCCGGGTGGCTACCGAACCACTCGTGAGACTTAAAACAGTGGCTTGTACGACTAGTCAGTTATTGGACCCTAGGGGAGGTGACGATCAGTCTTCGAACGGTGTCTGATTGTCAAGACCTCTGCAAGAGGCGGTTTCTAGGGGGGCATACTGCATTGCATAAAGAGAAAGTAGATCGGATGTTCGTTGCGTTTGCTCTTAATGGGCGAGAGACCCTCACGGGTCGAGCAGAGAATGACGGTCTCGTGCCAGATTTCTTATACAATATCTATTATATGGACGGAGGGCCACGTGGTGTTGTCGCGCCGGTTCGTACCCATATTCGCAGCAGGTCTCCAAGGTAAAGAGCCTCTAGTCGATAGACCAATGTAGGTAAGGGAAGTCGGCAAATTGGATCCGTAACTTCGGAATAAGGATTGGCTCTGAGGAGCGGGGCGCGTCGGGCTTGTTAGGGAAGCGGGTTTGGCTAACGTGCCGGGCCTGGGCTAGGTGAACGATGTTTCGGGAATCGAGGCTGTTCGCGCAAGCGGGTGGCTTTTTTTTCGTGCTTCGCAGATCCGAGCTCGGTCCCGTGCCTTGGCCTCCCGCGGATCTTCCTTGCTGCGAGGCTTCCTTGGCGGTTCGCGCCGTCTTGGTCGTTCTCTTCGGCCGCCATTCAACGCTCAGCTCAGAACTGGCACGGACTAGGGAAATCCGACTGTCTAATTAAAACAAAGCATTGCGATGGCCCTCGCGGGTGTTGACGCAATGTGATTTCTGCCCAGTGCTCTGAATGTCAACGTGAAGAAATTCAAGCAAGCGCGGGTAAACGGCGGGAGTAACTATGACTCTCTTAAGGGGTCATAGTTATATTACAAATACAGGGAAATACAGGGAAATACAGGGAAATACAGGGGAATACAGGGAAATACAGGGAGACCCCCTTTCATCGTACCTCTTCAATATGATTATCGACGAACTCATCTGCTCTCTACAGTCGAGAGACTTGGACATTCCACTGAACAACAACAAGGTATCATGCATGGGTTACGCCGACGATATCATACTGATGGGGACGACGGTGCAAGAAGCTCAGACGGTGCTAAAATATGCGGGGAAGTTCTTCGAGGAAAGAGGCCTTCAGCTAAATGCGGCCAAATGTATGGCGACCTCCATAGGTGTGGTGCCGGGTAAAAAGATACTCTACACGATCACAAGAAATATTTTCCATGTAAGAGGAGCCATCATCCCACAACACACGCCTGGGGAATTCTGGAAATATTTGGGGGCGCGAGTGGACGCACTTGGAATATCAAAACCCTATATCGATGACCTCAAAGTACAGCTATTGAGAATGGAAAAGTCGCCACTTAAGCCACACCAGAACTTAAACCTGATAAAGACCTACCTCATACCAAGGGTACTTCACCTGCTGAAGAGGCCAAGAATCACCCTGAAACTTCTAAAAGAATCCGACAAACTGGTGAGAATGACGATTCGGCGGATACTCCATCTGAACCGCACATGTGCCGATGCATTTATACATGGACCCGTAAGGTACGGAGGCCTTGGGATTCTGTCGATGAGAACATTAGTTCCGTCAGTAATGAAAGGGAGAATGAGGAAACTAGCTGGCGCGGACGACGTATTTGCAACCCACCTGACCACCTTACAGGATTTTGGCAAGCTACTCGGAAAGCTCACGAAATGGTGCGAAGCTGCTGGCGACAGTCCATCAATAGCCGCGAGGTGGTGGGGAGAAAAACTCGAACGATCTTACTCCGGAGGAGGACTAATACAAGGCCAATCCAACTTCCATAGTGGGAGCTGGATAGATAACCCACCGCCGTTTTGGTCGGGAGGCGACTTCGTAAAGGCGATCCAACTGAGGGGCAATCTCCTGCCCACGCAGGGTATTCCATCAAATCCTCGAGAACAAAGAGTGTGTAGGGGCGGATGTGAAAGGGTAGAGTCTCTCTCACACGTTCTCCAGAGATGCCCGGTGGCTCATTGGCCGCGAGTACAGCGACACGATAGAGTCGCGAACCTTATCAAGCGCACCGCCATCAAGCGCGGGTGGTCGGTGGAGTCAGAACCGCATATCCGATGCAGGAATGGTTTGTTAAAAAAACCGGACCTTGTCTGCAAAAAGGAGGACCGGATTGTGGTCATCGAAGTCACAGTGGGCTGGGAGTCGCCGACCTCTCTAAACGTGGCACATCGAAACAAGAAGGCAATATACAACGACACACTCACGATTGAGGCTCTGCATACGCGATACCCAAATTCCCGCGTTGAAGTGGAGGCGATTGTGGTGGGTGCCCGTGGTACGTGGGGTCAACTTAACGATCGGGCCATTACAAGACTGGGGTTCACTTCCTACGACATAAGAAGTATAATCTGCAGCACGATCATTGGCAGCATACTGGTGCATAAAGAATTCATGAAATCGACATTCTTCCGTTAAAAATAAAAATAAAATAGGATAAAATAAAAATAAAATAAAATAAGATAAAATAAAAATAAAATAAAATAAGATAAAATAAAAATAAAATAAAATAAGATAAAATTTAAAAAAAATAACTGAAATGGATTTTTAGGATTACAATGCTAAGCAAGAAAAAATAACAAAACTGGCACTGGGCGGCCATTCATCGCGCCTAAAATATTAAGCACAGTCCGTCCGAGGCTTACAAACTATCCTAGCCAAATGCCTCGTCATCTAATTAGTGACGCACATGAATGGATTAACGAGATTCCCTCTGTCCCTATCTACTACCCGCAGGGGTGGATGGGGGGTGTACAGAGCTGTGGGATGATCCGTCAGTCATATGCTTGTCGCCGCTCGAACCACCGGGGCGTAGCGACCCCGCGGTTACCGAGCTCGGGTCTTACAGGGGACTCGTTAGGGGGTCCGGGTTCTTTGCTTTGCAAATGTTCCTGGTCAACCAGTCGCCTCAAAATCCAAGGGGGATAGCGTCCCCGCGGTTATCAAGCTCGGGTCTTACAGGAGACTCGTTAGGGGGTCCGGGTCCTTTGCTTCGCAAATGTTCCTGGTCAACCAGTCACCTGATCGATCGTCCCTAAAATCCACGACCATTTCGTGAGCCGTGTTCATGCGGGGGCGAGAAACTGCCTCAGGGTAGCTCTCGCGTACCGCTTGTTCGTGCAGCGAAAAGAAGGTTGCTGGTGCCAACGCGACGGTTCGGAAGAACCGTCGCGTTTTCGATCATCCCTAAAATCCATGATCATTTTCGTGAGCCGTGTTCATGCGGGGGCGAGAAACTGCCTCAGGGCAGCTCTCGCGTACCGCTTGTTCGTGCAGCGAAAAGGTCGCTGGTCGCCTATAGGTGTAGGTGTGAATGGAGCATGAAGGGGATAGAATGAAAGTTATATTATTATCTTTTTGCATGCAATGCGCGTGAGAAATGTTACTTTAGCCCGCACCCAAGGACTTGTCCTCGGGGCGGGCATATCACTTTAATGAGTTTTGGTGCATGAAGCAGTGCGCGTGAGATTTGCTTGTTTATTATGGCTTGTTATTATGGTGATGGGGTCGGTCCATATCCGTCTTTCGCAGAAATGTTCGCAGAGTCCGAGCGAAAGACGTAAGTCCCGGAGGTTCAACGCTGTTTGGCCCCCTTCGGATCCAATGGATAAGACCGTCCGTCGACGGGCCGTAGGCGTTTCAGCTGGTACTGTAAGAGAGGCACCAAGCAACGCGCGGAGATGTGCAAGGCTCCACTCTCCGGCTTAAGTACACTTGACTGCTTTAGCTTATTGCATGTTGTATTTTATTTTATTTTATGCTATTGTTCGAGAATCCGACGTCTCGCCTGAGTCGCGCGAGACGGCCGGGCAGCTGCCGGGTGGCAGCACCTCCCGGGCGCTCTCGCTCGAGCTCAGGCGCGTCTCTCGCGCACGCGCGGCAAGGGAAGATGCCGTCGTGCCGTGTGCAACCGGCGTCTTCTCGAATCATCTTGCTAATGGCCGCGATCTAGTGTTCACGTGCTTTCAAGACGCTCATTAGTTTTTACCGGTTTCTGCTCACTTCATCTCACGGGTCTGCTCATACATTCGGTACATCATCACGGGGACGATCTCAGCATCCGGCTGAGGTATCGTCTAGCTCACTCGGAGCATAACGCGACGTGTTTCGTCCGGGAAAGTACAAAGTGTTTTTCGCCGGCGACGCGCGCGTTCTCAACAGGTGTGCGACGCGTCGAGTCGCACACGGTACAGCTCACCCGGTTGTCTCGCGAATTAATAAAATTGTGACGGCTCAACTCGGGAATTATTTCGGCATTTGTTTTTTGTATTCAGCTCAGTTCATTGCACAGCGTTCTGTGCATCTGTGTAGATTATTGCGATTGAAAATATAAATTACTTATTTTCGTTGTTATAATTTCGTGTTACCATCTTTATTTTTTCCCCTACCCGCTTCGCTATATACTCAACGGCAAAACTCAAACATTTTGGTCCTTCGAGCCGGATAGCGAACGGGTAGCGGCAGTGCTACGCAGTGTTCAGTGCGCGTGCACTCATCGGGCAGCTCAACCGTTGGTGCGACGAGAGGGAGCGTGTCGTGCGTCTCTCTCGCGCCGCGACGCTCGGACAGTGCATCGGCTCTCTCGCTCGCGCTTGGACGTTCGGCCATCATCTCGGTCGACTCTCGTGCCGGTGAGAGGTTGCTCGCGACGTGCCGTGCTCCCGCGCTCAGCCATTGTTCGAGTCTCGTGCGTCGACAGTGCGCGCGCTCGGCCTTTCTTCGCGCGTTCGGCCATTTTGGGCCGCTCGCTCGGCGTACGTGCGGCGAGAGATCGTGGATCGACTCTCCCCACCACCGCTAGCCGAGTCTCAGCTGTGCGACGCGCGGTCGGTGACGTCGGACAGTCGCGCTCTCTCACTCTCGAGCGTCGTGGACAGCTCAACGGTCTGGTGCGCGAGTGAATTCGTGTGTCGCGTCTCGCTCGCACTACATTGACAGTTCGGAGATCTCAGCGGGTACAGTGCGCGGTACGAGTCCACGTGGTGGAACTCTTTTGTGATCGGGCAACTCAACGGTGCCGCGTGCGTGTACAAACATTTACGGTGAGCCGTTCTTGATATTGTGGCGTTTGTTCATTCGCACAGACATTTTTCGCGATCATTTGCGTCGGTGTTCGCGACGGTTTACAGTGCGATTTTAACGCGTGTTCGCTCGGGGTCGCGCTTGTTGCGCGAAGGTCGCGCTTGTCTGCGCGAAGGTCGCGCTTGTCTGCGCGAAGGTCGCGCTTGTCTGCGCGAAGGTCGCGCTTGTCTGCGCGAGGGTCGCGCTTGTCTGCGCGAAGGTCGCGCTTGTCTGCGCGAGGGTTGCGCTAGGACACGGCAAGATGTCGGACCCGGTCGAGCCGGACGACTCCGCGAGGGACCGGAAATCGGATTTGACCAGCGGGCGGTCACTCGGGACAACCGAAGCCGCGCTTGCGGTACCAGCATCGGACGGCGGTCGACGGTCGCCAAGGACGCTGGCTCTGTCAAAGGCCGATTTCGCCGGTCGACTCGCAGGACAGATGGAGCTCCTGGAGGACGTCCTCGACGTGGCGGAGAGGGTCCCGACAGATCTCTCGCGATGCTCCCACGCCACGCTCAACGACCTGCTCCACCTCATGGACGACCACTACGACCGTTTTCACGACCGGCACTACGCGTTCGTAAGGGACTGTGCCGGACTGCTGGACGAACACGCATACATGCGCGACAAGGTGGGTCGGCAGGCAAGCCGGGCTCAGGCGGAGTTCCGGCAGCGCATTTTTCAACTGAAAGATCAGCTTCCTCCGGAATCGGTACCGGTTGCGGCGGCGCCCATGGCACCGGTCTGCCACGCGGACCGCTCACATCTACCGGAGCTCAAACTTCCGGAATTCAAAGGAAGTTACAAGGAGTGGCCGGGGTTCGCCAACCTCTTTGGGAGCATCATCGACAAGGAGGAGACGCTCACCGACCTGGAAAGGTTTCATTACCTCCGGTTGAGCGTCAAGGACGAAGCTGCGGATCTCATCGCTGACCTGCCGATGGAGGAGGAGTCGTACGCGATCGGATGGAACATCTTGAAGGATCGGTACGACAACAAACGGGTGCACGTGCAAGCCCATCTCAGCACGATATTTGCACTCACTCCGCTAACGTCGAAGAGCGCCGCCGGTCTGCTCAAGATTCATGCGACCATCACGAAGGCTCAACAAGGGCTGCGAGCGCTCGGGGTTGGGCCACAGCTGTGGGAATACCTGCTGGTGTTCCACGCCTCTCACCTGCTGGATCGCGCGACGAAGGAGGTGTGGGAGAACACCATCAGCTCGGCCATGGAGTATCCCTCCTATGATCGGATGATGGCTTTCCTGCTGAACCGCGCACGGGCTCAGGAGCAGGTGGAGGAGGATGCGGCGACGGCACAGGCCGCGAAGAACAAGGGAGCGTCGAAGAAGACGGCTCATCAGGCATCAACTCAACAGAAGGGTGCTCAGGCGAAACCCGTGGAGAACCCCAACGCCTATCCCTGCGACTTGTGCAAGGGGAAGCACTTCATCGTGGCGTGCCTGAAGTTCCGGGAGTTGACCGCACGTGCTCGTCGTCAGGTTGTGGTCGACAAGCGGTTGTGTTTTAATTGCCTGGGAAGACACAACGCGAACATGTGTCGCTCGAAAGGAGCGTGCAAGGAGTGCTCGTCGAAGCACCATACGATGCTGCACGGAGCTTCGAACCGTGCTACGGCGCCTGCGGACGGCGCAGAGACTCAACCGGCCAGCTCATCTGGCAACGCTTGAAGCTTCGGTGCAATCGGTCGCTCATCAGGGTTCAGCTCAACTTGTTCGTCGCTGCTCGCCACAGCACTCGCTCACACGGACAATGCGGAGACCACTCACGAGGTTCGGCTTCTGGTAGACCCAGGGTCGGAACTCACATTCGCGTCGGAACAACTCATCGGTCTACTCGGTCTACCGCGTCGACGTTCGTCGATTCCGATCTACGGCATCGGCGGATCACGGTCTACTCAAACTAAAGGTACAGCTCAACTTGAATTACGGTCTACTCATACCTCGCACTCAGTTACAGTGACAGCTCACATCTTGAGGACGGTCACCTCGATACTTCCATCGTTCGAGGCTCCAATGCAGGCGTGGCCTCATCTGGCTAAGCTTCGGCTTGCCGATCCGGACTTTCTCACGCCACGGCCTGTAGACCTCATCATCGGCGCAGATCACTACAGCCAGATCATCAAATCCAACATCATCCGAGGGGCTCCGACGGAGCCAATGGCTCAACTCTCCATCTTTGGCTGGCTGGTGCTCGGACCGGTGCAAGCTGCTCACGCAGTCGCGTGTACAGCACGCACGGCCACGGCACGGCCTGAAGACGCTATTCTCCAGGGGCTTCTCACGAAGTTCTGGACTCAGGAAGAACCTCCGTCGGGCACACCAGGTCAGCTCACCCCCGAGGAAGAGGAGTGCGAGGCTCACTTCCGGTCAACTCACACCAGGGACTCAACAGGGAAATACGTCGTGCGGATTCCTCTCAAATCAGCGGTCACGCTGTTGGGGAATTCGTATCGTACAGCTCATCGGTGCCTGCAGCAGATGCTCAGGCGGCTCACCCGGGATGACAGCCTTCGGACACTCTATCACCGGTTCATGGCCGAATATGAGGAGCTCGGTCATATGGCGAAGGCACCGGCCGTCGCTTCTGCCGGTGAGGTGCACTATTACCTGCCGCACCATGGAGTTCTCAGGCCGGACAGGGAAACAACGAAGCTGAGGGTGGTGTTTAACGGCTCTGCCGCGACCACCTCAGGCCTGTCATTCAACGACATTTCGCACACAGGTGCGAAACTACAGCTCGACATCCCGGACGTGCTCATTTGGATTCGACTTCATCGCTGTCTCTTCGCAACTGACATCACGAAGATGTTCCGGCAGATCAACGTACATCCGGACGACTGGAATCTGCAACGAATCTTGTGGACCGACAGCCAGTCTAACCCGGTGCCGTTCCAACTCACCACCGTCACCTACGGAACGAAGGCAGCACCATTCCTTGCCGTTCGTACTCTGCTGCAGTTGGCAGAGGACGAAGGCCATCGGTTTCCGTTGGCACTGCCAGCGCTGCGGCTAGGAAGATACGTCGATGACATATTCGGAGGTGCAGACACAGTGGAACAGCTCATCACGGTCGCTCACCAGCTGAAGGGGTTATGCCAGGCGGGCGGTTTTCCGCTGGCCAAATGGCACTCCACCCATCAAGATCTGCTCACGTCGGTCTCATCGGCGAACACCAAGGATCACCTCTCACTGGACGATTGCGCTACCAAGATTCTCGGAATCAGGTGGCTTCCACACGACGACAAGTTCGTGTTCTCATCGGGATTCTCACCAGTACCAGAAAAGCTCACGAAACGGATTGTGCTGTCGGAAGTCGCTCAGATTTTCGACCCACTTGGCTTCATCTCACCGGTAACAATCCGAGCCAAGATGCTCCTGCAGGAGCTTTGGCTGCACAAGGTCGGCTGGGACGACGCCTTGCCGGTTTCGCTCTCAGCTAAATGGCTCAACCTCCGAGAAGATCTCACTTGCCTGGCCAGGCTTTCTCTACCCCGATGGCTCAATACACGGGCCGACATAGCAGTGGAAATACACGGCTTCTCGGATGCGTCTCAACTGGCGATGTCAGCGGTAGTCTACATCGTAGTCAGCTCACCGTCCACAGCCGCTCAGTCGGCATTAGTGTGCTCCAAAACCAAGGTAGCACCGCTCAAGCGGCTCACCATTCCTCGGTTGGAACTCACTGCAGCGCTGCTCTTGGCGAAACTCGTCAAGTACGTTCAGGCCACACTGCACCTGGACATTCAATCAACTCATCTGTGGACGGACTCATCGGTAACGCTCATGTGGATTCGCTCACATTCCTCCAGGTGGAAGGACTACGTGCGAAACAGAGTCGCACAAATTCAGGAGCTCACAGCAGACGCTCACTGGCGGCATGTCCCGGGAATAAGCAACCCGGCTGACTGTGCTTCCCGAGGCGTCACCACTGCTCAGCTCGGAAGTCACCCGCTCTGGTGGAATGGACCGTCTTGGCTCACCCAAGGCGAGAACTCGTGGCCGGCTCAACCAACAACATCGGTCTCGGATGGTCTCTGTGCACAAGAGGCACGTCCGGGAATCTCACTTGTCGTCGCGGCTCCACGCGTCGACTATCACTGGGATCTGATCTACCAGGTGTCGACCCTGGTTAAATTATTTCGTCTCACGTCTGTTTGTTTCAGAATCGCTCTCAAATTAAGGAAAAGGCTCACCGATCCGCCGATCGCGGTCATCTCATCGGACGCCATGGAAGAGGCGAAGCGATTCTGGGTAAAGGCAACTCAGGCGGCGTACTTCTCATCGGAGCTGCGTACCATGCTCTCGGGCTCTACGCTGTCTCGTCACCACCCCTTCACTCGGCTGACTGCCTATGTCGACGGGCATGGGATCATCCGAGTTGGAGGGCGGCTCAACCAGTCAACGCTCACGGAGGAAGGGAAGCATCCTGCTATCCTGCCTCGTCACGCTCGACTCACGGAGCTGCTCATCGGCGATGCTCACCGGCGCACGTTACACGGAGGCACGCAACTCACCCTGGCACACCTGCGCCAGGCGTATTGGATCATCGGAGGAAGAGCCCCTGTGAAGTCTCACGTTCTGCGGTGCGTGGTGTGCGCCCGGCAGAGGGGGATCCGTGCCCATCAACTGATGGGCCAACTACCTCTCTCTCGGTCGTCACCCTCACCTGCATTTAGCCACACTGGCGTGGACTACGCAGGACCGCTCACGCTCAAAACCCTCAAGGGACGAGGATCCAAAACCTACAAGGGCTGGATCTGCGTGTTTGTGTGCTTCTCAACCTCGGCTGTTCATCTGGAGGTCGTCAGCGATTATGCGACGACGGGGTTCATCGCAGCGTATCGACGATTCTCGGCTCGACGGGGAATTCCATCCTCTCTGTACTCGGACTGCGGTACCAACTTCGTCGGAGCGGATGCCGCTCTTCAACGGTTGTTCGACCAGACCACGCACGAGCACCGGGAAATCGCCGCGATGCTCTCATCAGACCGGGCTCAATGGCGTTTCAACCCGCCAGCGGCTCCGCACATGGGCGGAAAATGGGAAGCGGTCGTGAAATCGACCAAATTCCACCTGCGTCGCACGGTGAGCGACACGCAGCTCACCTACGAGGAGCTCACCACCCTGCTCGCTCAAATCGAGGCCATCCTGAACTCTCGGCCTCTGGAGCCGCTCACCGACGACCCGCAGGACGTTTCGGCGCTCACTCCGGGTCATTTTCTCATCAGCCGAGCTCTCAACACTTTACCTGAACCAACGCTACCGGTTCTCGGAACTTCGCAGCTGGTTCATTGGCAACTCATCCAGCAACGTGTGCAGGCATTTTGGTCGCAGTGGTCGGCTCATTATCTGCAGCGACAGCAGTCCATCTCCAAGTGGCACCATCCGTCGAATCAGCTCAAGGTTGGTTCGCTGGTGCTCATCACCGACGAGCGGTTTCCACCATGCAAATGGCCGCTCGCCAGGATTCTTCAACTTCACCCGGGGAGGGATGGACTCGCCAGGGTGGCGACGCTGAAGACGGCCGTCACCACGCTCACCAGGCCCATTGCCAAGCTCGCTCTTCTGCCCACATCACCATCGTCGGATTCATCGGAGACGGACAACAACTAACATCATCAACGCCGTCGCTGATGGCGGGCGGAATGTTCGAGAATCCGACGTCTCGCCTGAGTCGCGCGAGACGGCCGGGCAGCTGCCGGGTGGCAGCACCTCCCGGGCGCTCTCGCTCGAGCTCAGGCGCGTCTCTCGCGCACGCGCGGCAAGGGAAGATGCCGTCGTGCCGTGTGCAACCGGCGTCTTCTCGAATCATCTTGCTAATGGCCGCGATCTAGTGTTCACGTGCTTTCAAGACGCTCATTAGTTTTTACCGGTTTCTGCTCACTTCATCTCACGGGTCTGCTCATACATTCGGTACATCATCACGGGGACGATCTCAGCATCCGGCTGAGGTATCGTCTAGCTCACTCGGAGCATAACGCGACGTGTTTCGTCCGGGAAAGTACAAAGTGTTTTTCGCCGGCGACGCGCGCGTTCTCAACAGGTGTGCGACGCGTCGAGTCGCACACGGTACAGCTCACCCGGTTGTCTCGCGAATTAATAAAATTGTGACGGCTCAACTCGGGAATTATTTCGGCATTTGTTTTTTGTATTCAGCTCAGTTCATTGCACAGCGTTCTGTGCATCTGTGTAGATTATTGCGATTGAAAATATAAATTACTTATTTTCGTTGTTATAATTTCGTGTTACCATCTTTATTTTTTCCCCTACCCGCTTCGCTATATACTCAACGGCAAAACTCAAACAGCTATTTATTTTATTTTATTATTATTAATTTATTTTATCCTATTTTGCACGAGTTGCATGGGGAGAGCGAAAGATGGTATTATTTAGCCTGTCCCGCGGGACAGGCGCGGCACGTTAAGAATTTTGGCCTATTGAGGCAAGTTTGGAGGCTTATCGATGCATGCGCGAGTTCGCTGCACGAGAGTGCGGGATTGTGGTCCCCTCGGCAAAAGCCGGCGACTGCGATTGTCTCTTCGGCGAAGTCCAGCGGCTACACCGCAATGCCTGGGTAGCGGGCGAGCTTTGGAGGCTTTACTATTTTTATTTCATGTTATTTTATTTTCGCAATTTTGCATGCATTGTGAAATAAATCCTAGCACGAGTAGCACGAATGAATGAATGAAAAGAATGAGAGTACTGATGGAGTCGAACGATGTGCTAATAATGTGTCTTACGTAGGCCAACAGGGAGACTAATCAAAATTGGGTGGCCGGTACTAGTCGGTTCGACACTCGTCGTGCGGACTGGGAGCGGTTCGCCGAGATTCTGACAGCTCAATCAAGAGATAGGCTGGAGAGACTTGTAATTGAGACGGCAAACGACGTGGAGGTAATGGCAACAGCTCTCACGAGCGTCCTAACAGACGCTTGTGTCGAGTCTATGCCACACAAGAAGCGCTATAGGAAGTCCAACCCATGGTGGACACAAAATTTGACCAACAAGCGAAGATTGGTCTTCAGGCAGAAACGAGCGTATCAGAGGGAAAGAACGCAGCCACTACGCCTCGAGAAATTGCAAGAGTACCGCGCGTCTTTGCGGGAATACAACAAAGAGGTGAAGAAGGCGAAACGTGAAAGCTGGAAGAACTTTGTCACGTCGTACGGAAACGAGGAGCCCTGGGGATTCGTGTACAAACACCAGGCGGATAAACTCCGAGTTGAGAAAGTGCTGAGCACTATCCGACGAGGCGAAGAGACTACAATGGATCTTAGAGAAACCGCCACAGGCCTTCTTGATACGCACGTCCCCGATGATCAGGAGGAAGAGGATAGTCTGTGGCACAGGATGGTGCGCCGAAGAGTACGGGAACCACTGGACACGGAAGACACTGGAGCATTCACCGAGGGTGAAATGAGGAAGGCGTGCCGTACGTTCAAGAACGGCAAGGCTCCAGGACACGATCTCATCGAGGTAGAAGTCCTCAAGAGAGCGTGCAGCATAATCCCTGATCAGCTGCTGAGGTTGTATAACGCGTGTCTTACTTGGGGAATTTTTCCCGCAGCTTGGAAGGAGGGCTCGCTCAGAGTTCTCCTGAAGGGCGAAGACAAAGACGAGAAGGACCCTAAGTCCTATCGTCCGATTTGTCTTTTATCCGTAGTAGGGAAACTACTCGAGAAATTAATAAAGCGAAAAATGAGCGTAGTGATAGAGGATGGAGTATCGAATAGACAGTTTGGATTTATGACAGGGAGATCCACGGAGGACGCTATAGTAGAGCTTCGCGCGATGGTGGAAGAATCCGAAATTTACGATTGCGCTTCTTTTTGACATAACTGGAGAATTCGATAACGTATGGTGGCCGATGGTCTTCAAAGAACTGCGCACAAGGCAGTGCCCGGCTAATATTTACAAAGTGCTTCAGAGGTACTTTGACAATCGGAAAGTTACGTTGGCGTGGGGTGATGAGAGCGTCTCCAAGCGTGCCACGAAAGGCTGCCCACAGGGTTCAGTTCTGGGTCCGGCATGCTGGAATATTATGTTTGATTCGCTTCTTAGGAAGCTCGAAGACTTGTGCCCTGGTCGATTCATCGCTTATGCGGATGATCTTCTGGTCCTCGTAAGCTGGGAATCGAGAAGAGAGCTCGAAATCGAGAGCCAAAGAATCGTCGACGCTATCATTAGTTGGTCGAGAGACGCAAGGCTCGAACTTTCCGCACGGAAGACGGAGGCAATCCTCCTCAAGACCGTGTGGGTTCGACCACCACCAGTGGGTAGGCGCGGCGGGAACCGTCCCGACCGCCAGCGCAGACAGGTTGCAGATTTGGCGAGAAGATACCTACCATAAGGATATGTAACGCGACGATCCCTTTTAAAGAATCAGTTAGATACCTGGGCGTCCACTTTGATAGAGAAATGAGAGTAAAGACTCACTGTAGTTATTTGCGCGACAAAGTAGCGTCGCTATTCAATAGACTTGGTAAGATGGCAGGATCCGGATGGGGTTTGCGCTACAAGGCGCTGAAGACAGTGTACAGCGGGGTCTTCCTCCCGATAGTAGCTTACGCTGCTGCGGGTTGGGCTGACCTGTGCAATGTACAAGACACTAGGGCTCTTCGTTCGGCACAGCTTGTCACACTAAGAGCAACCACGACGGCGTACAGGACGGCGTCGTGGGATTCGCTGTGCGTCATTGCTGGTGCAATTCCCGTTGATATTTTGTTGGTAGAGCGTAGAGTCAAGTATAAGATTCAAACTGGCGTGGACGCCTGTAGTGAAAGTACAGCGTAAATACAAGCGTAGTGAAAGTGGAATTGGCAAAAGTGGCGAAAGTGGCGCGAGTTTGTTCGTAACGAAGAGCGAAGACCGAAGATCGAGGAGGAGCGAGGAACGAAGGACTTAGAATAAGGCGGGGTGTAAATTTTTTTTTTTCGTTCGAAGTTGTCATGCTAATGCTTAATGACTTTACTGATTTTAGCTTCTGGTGCCACTCAACCGGGACGTGTCGGAACTCTTGGGGATGAGTGAATGGACCGTAAGCCTCGCGGATCACCAGTTCACTCGAGTAGCATAGGCGGATGAAGAAACCTCTCCTTCCTTATTGTACTGGAAATTTAACTGTGTGTTTTATTTCCAGCCTAAACCATGATTGATTATTTTCAGCTTTTGCTATGCCTGCACTTGACAAACGCAGGGGTCCAGGGGGAACTGTCAAGGCAGACACAAGAGGTTCCACTCCTCTAACAAATACCCGAATAATATGGGTATACCTGCTGGAATCGGGCATAAAACATGCCGACGAATCTGCCTCCCCGTGGCCCCCGCCGGGTATGACTTCCGACACTTCGACTTAGAGCGAATCGTTTGAAGCCTAGCTAAATGACTTCGTTTCCCCAGTAGGGGTAGATTCAACTTGCTCGATGGGCTCACAAAAGAGAACATCAGGCAGGGTGTTTCTCCAAGCACGCCGGCTCGGTGGGTGTCTCAACGAGAGTGGATGGGAAGTTTGTTGCGTTTGCCCGTAATGGGCGAGAGACCCTCAGGGATCGAGCATGGAATGACGGTCTCGTGCCAGATTTCTTATACAATATTATATGGACGATCGTAATATCTACTCCTACCGAAATTCTGTCTGTTTACGTAGCCTTGACCGGTGTTTTTATTATGATTCACGCTCATCTCGCACACCGTATGTGTCACGGGCATACGCGGGCCCTCGCTCTGCCACGGTCTGTTTTCACGGATCTTTGCTCTTTCTCTTCTTATAGCGTCGAGGCTTGCTAAAGTCTGTCCGATCACCGCCTCGTCGTTATAATTCACGGTAGCTAGCGTCTCCCGCACCCATACCGGATATTGCTGGATTATGTTGTAATTCATTTCATACAATGTTAGTTTAGGAATGAAATATCGCGCTTCGCGAACTTGCTGATAATAGTAGGTCCGAAGCGATTCTTCACTAGTGTTATAGCGGCGACCCATCCATTTGTTTTTGAACAGTACGCGAATTGGAATCGAATAGAATTCATCTGAAAATGCTGTTTTAAAAGCTTCGAAATCTGCGAACACAGGCCTCAATTCAAACCATAATGCTGCTTTTCCGTCAATCGCGTGCTCGACTAGCAACAATTTTCTTTCATTTTTTACATTTTTTAGTTTGAAATATTTTTCCATTTCTTCGACGAACTCCACCGGGTTGCTTTCCAACTCGTTTTTGAATTTTGGTAACTTAATGTCAACATGAAGATTGTGCGCGTTACTCACGATAGCTGTGATTTCGTCGAGATGTCTATTTTGTTGGCCTTGGTTCGCCAACTCAGGCGGAATAGCAACTCTCTCGTTCTGTTGTTGTTTGTAACAGGAGCAAATGCCTTTTACAATAATTCTCCGTATTTGCGCACCTCCTGAAGAGGAACGCCACAACTGATGGGCCAACTACCTCTCTCTCGGTCGTCACCCTCACCTGCATTTAGCCACACTGGCGTGGACTACGCAGGACCGCTCACGCTCAAAACCCTCAAGGGACGAGGATCCAAAACCTACAAGGGCTGGATCTGCGTGTTTGTGTGCTTCTCAACCTCGGCTGTTCATCTGGAGGTCGTCAGCGATTATGCGACGACGGGGTTCATCGCAGCGTATCGACGATTCTCGGCTCGACGGGGAATTCCATCCTCTCTGTACTCGGACTGCGGTACCAACTTCGTCGGAGCGGATGCCGCTCTTCAACGGTTGTTCGACCAGACCACGCACGAGCACCGGGAAATCGCCGCGATGCTCTCATCAGACCGGGCTCAATGGCGTTTCAACCCGCCAGCGGCTCCGCACATGGGCGGAAAATGGGAAGCGGTCGTGAAATCGACCAAATTCCACCTGCGTCGCACGGTGAGCGACACGCAGCTCACCTACGAGGAGCTCACCACCCTGCTCGCTCAAATCGAGGCCATCCTGAACTCTCGGCCTCTGGAGCCGCTCACCGACGACCCGCAGGACGTTTCGGCGCTCACTCCGGGTCATTTTCTCATCAGCCGAGCTCTCAACACTTTACCTGAACCAACGCTACCGGTTCTCGGAACTTCGCAGCTGGTTCATTGGCAACTCATCCAGCAACGTGTGCAGGCATTTTGGTCGCAGTGGTCGGCTCATTATCTGCAGCGACAGCAGTCCATCTCCAAGTGGCACCATCCGTCGAATCAGCTCAAGGTTGGTTCGCTGGTGCTCATCACCGACGAGCGGTTTCCACCATGCAAATGGCCGCTCGCCAGGATTCTTCAACTTCACCCGGGGAGGGATGGACTCGCCAGGGTGGCGACGCTGAAGACGGCCGTCACCACGCTCACCAGGCCCATTGCCAAGCTCGCTCTTCTGCCCACATCACCATCGTCGGATTCATCGGAGACGGACAACAACTAACATCATCAACGCCGTCGCTGATGGCGGGCGGAATGTTCGAGAATCCGACGTCTCGCCTGAGTCGCGCGAGACGGCCGGGCAGCTGCCGGGTGGCAGCACCTCCCGGGCCCTCTCGCTCGAGCTCAGGCGCGTCTCTCGCGCACGCGCGGCAAGGGAAGATGCCGTCGTGCCGTGTGCAACCGGCGTCTTCTCGAATCATCTTGCTAATGGCCGCGATCTAGTGTTCACGTGCTTTCAAGACGCTCATTAGTTTTTACCGGTTTCTGCTCACTTCATCTCACGGGTCTGCTCATACATTCGGTACATCATCACGGGGACGATCTCAGCATCCGGCTGAGGTATCGTCTAGCTCACTCGGAGCATAACGCGACGTGTTTCGTCCGGGAAAGTACAAAGTGTTTTTCGCCGGCGACGCGCGCGTTCTCAACAGGTGTGCGACGCGTCGAGTCGCACACGGTACAGCTCACCCGGTTGTCTCGCGAATTAATAAAATTGTGACGGCTCAACTCGGGAATTATTTCGGCATTTGTTTTTTGTATTCAGCTCAGTTCATTGCACAGCGTTCTGTGCATCTGTGTAGATTATTGCGATTGAAAATATAAATTACTTATTTTCGTTGTTATAATTTCGTGTTACCATCTTTATTTTTTCCCCTACCCGCTTCGCTATATACTCAACGGCAAAACTCAAACAGCTATTTATTTTATTTCATTATTATTAATTTATTTTATCCTATTTTGCACGAGTTGCATGGGGAGAGCGAAAGATGGTATTATTTAGCCTGTCCCGCGGGACAGGCGCGGCACGTTAAGAATTTTGGCCTATTGAGGCAAGTTTGGAGGCTTATCGATGCATGCGCGAGTTCGCTGCACGAGAGTGCGGGATTGTGGTCCCCTCGGCAAAAGCCGGCGACTGCGATTGTCTCTTCGGCGAAGTCCAGCGGCTACACCGCAATGCCTGGGTAGCGGGCGAGCTTTGGAGGCTTTACTATTTTTATTTCATGTTATTTTATTTTCGCAATTTTGCATGCATTGTGAAATAAATCCTAGCACGAGTAGCACGAATGAATGAATGAAAAGAATGAGAGTACTGATGGAGTCGAACGATGTGCTAATAATGTGTCTTACGTAGGCCAACAGGGAGACTAATCAAAATTGGGTGGCCGGTACTAGTCGGTTCGACACTCGTCGTGCGGACTGGGAGCGGTTCGCCGAGATTCTGACAGCTCAATCAAGAGATAGGCTGGAGAGACTTGTAATTGAGACGGCAAACGACGTGGAGGTAATGGCAACAGCTCTCACGAGCGTCCTAACAGACGCTTGTGTCGAGTCTATGCCACACAAGAAGCGCTATAGGAAGTCCAACCCATGGTGGACACAAAATTTGACCAACAAGCGAAGATTGGTCTTCAGGCAGAAACGAGCGTATCAGAGGGAAAGAACGCAGCCACTACGCCTCGAGAAATTGCAAGAGTACCGCGCGTCTTTGCGGGAATACAACAAAGAGGTGAAGAAGGCGAAACGTGAAAGCTGGAAGAACTTTGTCACGTCGTACGGAAACGAGGAGCCCTGGGGATTCGTGTACAAACACCAGGCGGATAAACTCCGAGTTGAGAAAGTGCTGAGCACTATCCGACGAGGCGAAGAGACTACAATGGATCTTAGAGAAACCGCCACAGGCCTTCTTGATACGCACGTCCCCGATGATCAGGAGGAAGAGGATAGTCTGTGGCACAGGATGGTGCGCCGAAGAGTACGGGAACCACTGGACACGGAAGACACTGGAGCATTCACCGAGGGTGAAATGAGGAAGGCGTGCCGTACGTTCAAGAACGGCAAGGCTCCAGGACACGATCTCATCGAGGTAGAAGTCCTCAAGAGAGCGTGCAGCATAATCCCTGATCAGCTGCTGAGGTTGTATAACGCGTGTCTTACTTGGGGAATTTTTCCCGCAGCTTGGAAGGAGGGCTCGCTCAGAGTTCTCCTGAAGGGCGAAGACAAAGACGAGAAGGACCCTAAGTCCTATCGTCCGATTTGTCTTTTATCCGTAGTAGGGAAACTACTCGAGAAATTAATAAAGCGAAAAATGAGCGTAGTGATAGAGGATGGAGTATCGAATAGACAGTTTGGATTTATGACAGGGAGATCCACGGAGGACGCTATAGTAGAGCTTCGCGCGATGGTGGAAGAATCCGAAATTTACGATTGCGCTTCTTTTTGACATAACTGGAGAATTCGATAACGTATGGTGGCCGATGGTCTTCAAAGAACTGCGCACAAGGCAGTGCCCGGCTAATATTTACAAAGTGCTTCAGAGGTACTTTGACAATCGGAAAGTTACGTTGGCGTGGGGTGATGAGAGCGTCTCCAAGCGTGCCACGAAAGGCTGCCCACAGGGTTCAGTTCTGGGTCCGGCATGCTGGAATATTATGTTTGATTCGCTTCTTAGGAAGCTCGAAGACTTGTGCCCTGGTCGATTCATCGCTTATGCGGATGATCTTCTGGTCCTCGTAAGCGGGGAATCGAGAAGAGAGCTCGAAATCGAGAGCCAAAGAATCGTCGACGCTATCATTAGTTGGTCGAGAGACGCAAGGCTCGAACTTTCCGCACGGAAGACGGAGGCAATCCTCCTCAAGACCGTGTGGGTTCGACCACCACCAGTGGGTAGGCGCGGCGGGAACCGTCCCGACCGCCAGCGCAGACAGGTTGCAGATTTGGCGAGAAGATACCTACCATAAGGATATGTAACGCGACGATCCCTTTTAAAGAATCAGTTAGATACCTGGGCGTCCACTTTGATAGAGAAATGAGAGTAAAGACTCACTGTAGTTATTTGCGCGACAAAGTAGCGTCGCTATTCAATAGACTTGGTAAGATGGCAGGATCCGGATGGGGTTTGCGCTACAAGGCGCTGAAGACAGTGTACAGCGGGGTCTTCCTCCCGATAGTAGCTTACGCTGCTGCGGGTTGGGCTGACCTGTGCAATGTACAAGACACTAGGGCTCTTCGTTCGGCACAGCTTGTCACACTAAGAGCAACCACGACGGCGTACAGGACGGCGTCGTGGGATTCGCTGTGCGTCATTGCTGGTGCAATTCCCGTTGATATTTTGTTGGTAGAGCGTAGAGTCAAGTATAAGATTCAAACTGGCGTGGACGCCTGTAGTGAAAGTACAGCGTAAATACAAGCGTAGTGAAAGTGGAATTGGCAAAAGTGGCGAAAGTGGCGCGAGTTTGTTCGTAACGAAGAGCGAAGACCGAAGATCGAGGAGGAGCGAGGAACGAAGGACTTAGAATAAGGCGGGGTGTAAATTTTTTTTTTTCGTTCGAAGTTGTCATGCTAATGCTTAATGACTTTACTGATTTTAGCTTCTGGTGCCACTCAACCGGGACGTGTCGGAACTCTTGGGGATGAGTGAATGGACCGTAAGCCTCGCGGATCACCAGTTCACTCGAGTAGCATAGGCGGATGAAGAAACCTCTCCTTCCTTATTGTACTGGAAATTTAACTGTGTGTTTTATTTCCAGCCTAAACCATGATTGATTATTTTCAGCTTTTGCTATGCCTGCACTTGACAAACGCAGGGGTCCAGGGGGAACTGTCAAGGCAGACACAAGAGGTTCCACTCCTCTAACAAATACCCGAATAATATGGGTATACCTGCTGGAATCGGGCATAAAACATGCCGACGAATCTGCCTCCCCGTGGCCCCCGCCGGGTATGACTTCCGACACTTCGACTTAGAGCGAATCGTTTGAAGCCTAGCTAAATGACTTCGTTTCCCCAGTAGGGGTAGATTCAACTTGCTCGATGGGCTCACAAAAGAGAACATCAGGCAGGGTGTTTCTCCAAGCACGCCGGCTCGGTGGGTGTCTCAACGAGAGTGGATGGGAAGTTTGTTGCGTTTGCCCGTAATGGGCGAGAGACCCTCAGGGATCGAGCATGGAATGACGGTCTCGTGCCAGATTTCTTATACAATATTATATGGACGATCGTAATATCTACTCCTACCGAAATTCTGTCTGTTTACGTAGCCTTGACCGGTGTTTTTATTATGATTCACGCTCATCTCGCACACCGTATGTGTCACGGGCATACGCGGGCCCTCGCTCTGCCACGGTCTGTTTTCACGGATCTTTGCTCTTTCTCTTCTTATAGCGTCGAGGCTTGCTAAAGTCTGTCCGATCACCGCCTCGTCGTTATAATTCACGGTAGCTAGCGTCTCCCGCACCCATACCGGATATTGCTGGATTATGTTGTAATTCATTTCATACAATGTTAGTTTAGGAATGAAATATCGCGCTTCGCGAACTTGCTGATAATAGTAGGTCCGAAGCGATTCTTCACTAGTGTTATAGCGGCGACCCATCCATTTGTTTTTGAACAGTACGCGAATTGGAATCGAATAGAATTCATCTGAAAATGCTGTTTTAAAAGCTTCGAAATCTGCGAACACAGGCCTCAATTCAAACCATAATGCTGCTTTTCCGTCAATCGCGTGCTCGACTAGCAACAATTTTCTTTCATTTTTTACATTTTTTAGTTTGAAATATTTTTCCATTTCTTCGACGAACGCCACCGGGTTGCTTTCCAACTCGTTTTTGAATTTTGGTAACTTAATGTCAACATGAAGATTGTGCGCGTTACTCACGATAGCTGTGATTTCGTCGAGATGTCTATTTTGTTGGCCTTGGTTCGCCAACTCAGGCGGAATAGCAACTCTCTCGTTCTGTTGTTGTTTGTAACAGGAGCAAATGCCTTTTACAATAATTCTCCGTATTTGCGCACCTCCTGAAGAGGAACGGGCACTCAAACGGAGGGATTCGTGGACTCGAGCGTCTAGGAATTCTGGGTTGGTGTGTCAGAGACGTTTTTTAAGTGAAACGATAATAATTTTTATTTATCAATTGACAAGCTCTCCTATAATTACAAGTTTTTCTCTTTCTTGAATTGTTTCGTTTCTTTATTATCGTTCAAGCAATTTATTTCCGTCGATAACACAATGTGTGGAAATCGATTATTCTAATACTCGGATCTTATTCCTCTTTATCTTGGATAATTTACTTTCTTGAAGTCAGAATATTATGCAACAGAATTTAGTCGCGTATGAGCCGCACGACGCATGCGCGGGCAGCTTCTCGATCGTCGCTGAATCCAGCTGGTCGTCGCGCTCGGCTGTCTCGTTGTGACGTCACGGCACGGCGATTGACGGTGACAGCTCGTTCACCTCACGAATTGCAATTGGTGTTTATTTCCCCAATGGACGTTTTTACCTTAATGTGATGGTAGAACCGTCTTCAGGAGATGTGAACCTTTTCCTGGGTATGCCTTTTGCTGTCCTTGGTGTTATCGGATTATCCCGTGATACTCGAGGTTTTTCTGACGGTCACTTTGGCCACTTTACCAGTCCCTCTGAATGTCACTTTTAGCCGCTCCGGTCACCTGCGAATGTCATGCGGTTTCGTTCACCCGTTATGTCATAACTCCCAGTTCGGCATAATTGTCCTAAGTCCGAATTGGCCCGTTTATCTAAGTCCACTCGGTGAGCAACGTTACAAGTCCAATTTCCGCAAGTCCATAAGTTCGAAACGGCACGGATTTTACAAGTCCGAATCGACACAGTTTCTACACTTCCCGCTTTGCACAATTCTTATAAGTCCAAGATTGGCACAGCTTTTATAAGTTCGAAACGGCTCCGATTTATAAGTTCGAAACGGCACAATTTTATAAGTTCGAAACGGCACGATTTTTACATGTCCGAATCGGCACAGAATTTATAAGTTCGCAACGGTACAATTTTTATAAGTCCAAATCGGCACAGAAGTTATAAGTCCGAAACGGCACAAATTTTATAAGTCCGAAACGGCACAAATTTTATAAGTCCGAATCGGAACAGATTTTATAAGTCCGAAACGGCACGAATTTTATAAGTCCGAATCGGCACAAATTTTATAAGTCCTTTTTGGCACTATTTCACTTTATTTCACTTTTACTCACTTTGCACTTTTACTTTTCACTTTTAGTCCTGGAGAGTTGTCCGCTGGTAAGGTAGATCGTTGACTGATTATCGAAGAACTGATTATCGACTGCCGAAATCACCGTCTTTTATACCCCGATTTTGGACTCCCACTCCGTCGGTTTGGCAGATTTCTGGCGGATTCGCGTCTGCGTGCGATCCGTGCATATAAATTTTTATGATTGGTTCTCCGCGGGGAGCTCCCCTCGCTCTCCAATACCGTGTCGGTATTGCTGTGACGATCATCCGGTGTTACCCGCTGAGCTAATGGTGTGCTCGCAATCTGCTCGGTCGGTGCCGTGTGCAAATTCAGTGTCGTCACTTTCGTCCAATCAGCGCGGCCGATTTTCCCTCGCTTTTGCCTTTCCTCGACCTTGAGCGTGCTTTCGCCGCAAGCCCGCTCGGCAGCGCCGCGGCGCTTCCGATCTCTCGTCTGCGCTTGCGCTCGGTTCGATATCGATCGAGCCGCTGCTCGATCGTGGAAGGTGGCGCCACTTACACCTCGCGCTATCTCACTCTATGCCAATAATATCGTGTTTGGCCCGGCCTCAGGTGATCGCCGATAGCCAAACAGTCACATGTTGCTGCTGCTGAAGGGCGAGTCTCTGAGCTTCGATTTCATTTCGGAGCACCTCGAGTTCTCTACGCTGCCTCGCTAAATCTTCTTGCTCTCTTTGGATCTCTCTGCGACGCGCTTCTTCGGGACTCCCGATTCTATCGTCTATTATCGGCATTTTTGTCGATTTATTCTTACTCGATCTACCTGGGAAATTATAATGTGTACATTTTTGTTTCGAAATTCGTCCCGCTCGCGTCACATATACATTTGCATTATTTTCCATACATTAATATTTCCAAATTATATAAAACTTTCTTATTTCATTTCTCTTTTTTTTAACACATAGTTGTAGTATTCAGTTTGAGATCAAGAGCAACATTAAATCAATTTAATTTATAATTTTGCGATTACTTCTCTATAATATAAACAGAAAATCTATTTGGTATCTTGACTAATTTATTAGAGGTTACTTTTCAACATTATTATTTGGTTCATGGGAAATCTCACCAAAATCGATTTACTTTAGCGAATATATCATGCCACATTGTTGGGCGCCATTGTGAAATTGCAAGCGTAGGCGAGTGGATAAACTATATATTACCCGTACATACAAGATGGAGAAGAGATCCCACAAGATTAGACTAAATGGAATATAATATATCGAAACAATATTTCAGCCTGGGGCCACGTATAGGGATTTATTTATTTGGCACAATTAAACCAATTATCATAATTCAGGCCCTTATCATAAAAACGAAAAATCCAGTCACATATTAGTTGAACCTACAAATACAAAGAATATCCACCAATCACACCCTATCTTTTTTACCATATATAATTTCTCTCATTATCGCACCATCCACACACCTTTATACTCCATTCGGTACCATGAGTTTTGTTTTTTTTTCGAGCTTATTGGAGGGATAAATAATAACTATCAAAAATACTCAGCTCAGGTTTGTGGCGGCTTAATTCGTCGGCTCAATTTCTCCCTGGAGTCGGATATCTTCGGTTATGTCGTATTTCGCTTCCTTTTCGTCTCCCGGCTGGCCATGCCGAGAGTACTAGACGGATGTAGCGTTTTCACGATATTCGCTTGAGCGTCCCAGTGAGGATGGGAAGAGTGTTGCTTCCTCGGCGTTCCAGGGAGAAAGAGGCTGAGTGGTAGTCACTCGTTGCCGTAACACCTAGCGTGAGATTTTTGGAGCACGCGCACACCTGCCTTTTCGGCTACGCATGCGCGTCGATTGATCGATGGTCGCGTCACGTTTAGGGTCGCTTATCTCTCCTCTAAACCGCGAAATTTTGATTATGTTTTTACCTCTTACAAGATATACTTCCTTGTATAATAATTTTTTTATTATCCAGTTTTATTATTTTTTTATGTCCTGTGTACCTTCAGTGCAAAGGTTTGGAATGGAAAAACCTACCCCCAGATAAAAAAGAATCATATTATGAAGAGTATGAAACATTACGAACGCAATTTTTTTATTGGTCTCAAATGAACCTGACGATAAGTCCCAAATGGAACTTTATCCAAAATGGAACTACAAAAGTGAGTATATCTTCTGCGGATGAGCTTTAAATTGAGAGATTATACACAGAAGACCCTCAGATAAAAAAACTTGATGCAAAGAGAATCAGACATTGCGAAACCAACTTGGTTCATGGATGCAAACTGAAGTGTTCGACAAAATTTTCCATTTTCTTACAATTATTTTTCCATTGTAAGGTCATGCGCAGAAGATATACTTCCTATTATTATAATTTATTACACAGTGATATTTTATAAAATGTATTATGTACCTTCTGCGTAAAGGTTTCGAATGAAAAAACCTACACTCAGATAAAATGAATCATATTGTAATGATAATCAGACATTACGAAGGCAATGTTTTTTATCGGTTCCACCTGAAATTTACGACAAGGTCAAAATGGAACTTTGAGTTCGCAAAGAAAAAAAATTCTTTACAGAACACTCTTTACAACAGGGAATAGGTTGTCACATCAAAATGAATGTCGGAAATAAAAACGAAGCCCTGCTTTCTATGGAAAATAAAATGCTATATCCAAGATATTCACATGGAAATCCAGCCGCGCTACCACAGCTCTCGATAAAGGGCTCCCCTTCCCCCGCCACACCGCCGTCCGTTGTCGCAAGGATTAGGTAAAGCCTTTATTTTTATGTGTACCCGACTTCGACATTGCTACTTAACATTTTTTAAATTCCAGTATGCCTTAACGGACATTGAAAAAAAAAGTAAATTGACATTAAAAATAAGAATCGTAGTATACGATTCGGCGTTACAGAAAATTGATGCGATTGTATCTTACGGGCAATATTTGGTACTCTCCGCGCTCAGTTACAGCAGTCTATAAAAGCGGCAGTTGTCCTTTAAAATCTGGGCGATACTATAGTCACATAAAAAGTTGGTACGCAAAATTCATACTAGAGAAACGGACGGCGAGACAGCGACCCCCTCCCCTCGAGCTCGATAGCACTATGGAAACAATGCATTCGGTCAGTATCGCAGCGAGCAGCTACAAGTGTCTCACAAGTTACTCGGTCACGGAAATGTTTGCTTTTCAAGATTTTTATTAGTAGTAGATTTTCATTTCACTAGATTTTTTACTAGTATAGTGTATTGTAGAATTTCCTATTGTGTGCTTATTCTTTTTAATATTCTGTGTGTGGTTTTTAAATATCTAAATCTGTTGCTTTATCATATTCTCTGTGTGAACATACGTGGATTTTTTCGTTGTCGATCTCGCTTTTATATTTTCATTTTATATCCGAGTATTTTTTTTTCGTGGGACGGTGTTCGTGTGTGCTTTATTTTGATGACATTAAATTGATTACTATTTAACCATGCCTCGTGCACGTATTCTTCGGCCACGCAGACGGCAAAAACGCATACCCTTGATAGATAGGATCAAGGACGGAAGGGTTCACCAGAAAAGTGGTACATCGCGTGATGGAAGAATAGTGTAAGCACAAACAGTTTTAATTCGTTGCTATTAAATTTATATTTCCTGTCATGAAGCAGAAGAAGGGGGGGGGGGGGTAGAACAATTGCATGTCAGGCGAAAAACGATTTTTTTCTATATTAAACAACTAGGACGAATGTTTCAAAAAATTAAAATACCGAGCTTAAAAAATCGTACGACAGAAGAATTTTGCGCTTTCTGTTTCTAAAAAAATAAAATATTGTAAAAAATTAACTTGTAAAAAAATACAGATTCTATACTGAATCATCGTAGCATAATACAGGTCTGATACACGTCCTGTAGCTTGGTGCCGAAGACACGAGGCGCGAGAAACGTAGAGCCAAAGGAGGGGCGGTATAACTAAGCTACCGACAGTCCGTTTGTTTACGTCCCGCCAGACAGAAGACGCGTGTACCGGCAGGAATGGTATAAAGACCCAACCATTATTTCGAGCAGCAGCGCTTCTCTTGTTTTCTGTCTCTTCCTCTTTGAAAACAAAATATTGTAACGGTAGAAAATAATTATATTAAAAATCTTTCTATAAAGGACGATTTTTTCATACGATATTTTTCGGTACTAAAAAAATAATATAAAAATTTCGAAGAAAAATACCAAAAATACCGAAATACCGAAAATCTTCCCCCATGGGAAGATTTTTATATGATTATTTTGTACCGTTACAATATTTTGTTTCGAAGAAGAAGAGAGGGAAAAAAAGAAAAGCGCTGCCGCTCGAAATATTGGTTGGGTCCTTATACCATTCATGCCGGTACACGCGTCTTTTACCTGGCGGGATGTAAACAAACGGACTATCGGTAGCTTCGTTCTACCGCTACTCCTTTGGCTCTTCGTTTGTTGCGCCTCGTGCTTTTTGCACTAAGCAACAAGACGTGTACAAGACCTGTATGCTACGATGTTTCAGTATAGAAAATGTTTTTTTGCACGTGCAGACCGCGACTTTTCAATAAGTTAACTGTGGGAAATTGTTGATACAATTTTGCTACATACACACGCACTGTGTCACAGTAAAAGAAATCAATTCCGATAATATGAAAAATCTCCACTTCTGAATATAACCGTTTACGATAAGGCTGAAGCTGGCGGACGAGCTGGTGGCTAGCGGACGTGTACCGCTGCTTGGTGCGCGTACGCTAGTACGCGTCACAAGTTACCGTGCCACGCTGCACTCTAATAGTTACCTAAAAAAATCGATTGGCGTAAGTCAAAATAGGTGACATAAAATTTTTAAAAAATTCCACGTATAATTAAAGGTGTTTATTACATAATAAGGTGATACTGACCCTTAGCTATATTTTTACGGGATCCGTAGGAATAAATAATTATAGAGACGACGTGCCAGCCATAGCATTGAGAGAAAATTCCAAAATAATTTTTATATCCCGCTTAAGATATGTACTATGTATTGCCGAACAGTTTTTTCTGAAGTTGACCCTTGACTGCTTGTTTATGGGGTCTGAAGTCTCGAAACGAGCAAACAAACTAGTTTAGAGACTTAAGGCCCCTTAAAAATGCCCTTAAAGGGTCAGCTTCGGAAAAAACTCTTTGGCAATGCATAATACATACCTTAAGTAGCATCTCTGAATTATTTCAAAAAATTTTCTGAATGCTACCGCTAGACGGTCGTCTCTACAGTTATTTGTTCTTACGGACCCCTTGAAAAAATTGCTAAGCTCAGTATCAACTGTGACGTGATTTTTTTATCACCGTCACAAAAATATCAATAAATTAAAGTTTTACGGGTACAGCTAGCGATTTAGTTCGGTTGGCCCGTTATAGTTCCCGATTTACTGCTCCTCGGCAGTCCAGGTACCGTCCAGCTCCCGTTTAAGTGAAGTTCGTTAAGGTCACGATCCAGTTTAGACCTTACTGGTGAGCTTGGGTGTGGGATAAGCTTGGAGATAAGCTCAAGAAGTAGTAGTGTACAGGGCTGGGGAGACAGGGACCATCTGTTGTTCCCCCTCCACCCCCCTGTCTGGCGCCATCCCCCCACCCCGTCTGGACCGGGATGCTGTAGTGGGCCCAATCCGCGCATGTGTGCGAGTGGTGGGGGTATTTTTTCGCGAGAGAGGGGGCATATGTTTCCCCCACCCCCACATGGCTGGGGAGCCAGGGACCATCTGTTGTTCCCCCTCCACCACCCCCTGTCTGGCTCCATCTCCCACCACCGTCTGGACCGGGATGCTGTAGCGGGCCCAATCCGCGCACGTGTTAGTGGGGGGATATTTTCTCGCGAGAGGGGGAATGGTGAAAAATTCCCTGGTCCGTGATTGGTTGAGAAATTTTCCCCGAGCTCTGATTGGTTGTTGAAAATTCCCCGAGCTTGGCCAAAGAGTTTTCCGGCAGCTCTCCAAGAATTACCGATCTACGTTAAACTGTAATATTATTCTACAGTCGGTAAAGTCGCTTTCTATATTATCATACCGAAAATAAAAAAACACATTTATTAAAAAAATATATTCGTTTATTTATTTCAGATTTTTACATGTCAACGTTTCGTGGTACAATGTTTAAAGATCTGTTATGTGTGGTGGTGATGGTGGTGTAGCAAGTGTCAATGTGTTGCTGGTCAGTGGTGACGTCTCGGATCGTTTTAGATCAGAGCGAGGTGTCGTGACTGGCGTTGCAATTGTGGGCGACGGTGACCTTGTATTGGATTCTTCCTCGTAGGCATCCTGTTGACACTGCGAGCATTCTCTCCTGGTCGGCGGGTACCCGTCGAGTTGCGGGCTGAAACCCAATGGAGGCCAATGATCCCTGCAGAGTCGGTATGATGCGACTTCAGCGTCGCGTTGAATATGCTCAGGTAGTTTCGACCATAGGTAAGGGATAGCGTCGCTCCAGTGTCTCAACAGCAGCGGTTTAGGTATATATGACAGTTCCTCCTTGCTAAGTTCCCAAGGGTCCTTGCCGCAGTCGATCACGAGTATCCCATTGATGATATCCATTTTATTGGTGTTGTTAGCGCTGCAACGGCTCTTTTCCAAGTGTGCTGGTCCAGGCGTGGAGTTCTGGTTTTATATTGCCCAAAGCAAGGGTGGGGATGTATCCATAACGACACAGTCGATTTTTTATGCGGTTTATTAGGTGTATTTACAGGTGGCACCCGAAGCGGGCTGTGCATGTTTGTACACACGAAGGTGTGTGTGTATTGCCACCCCCTTTTAAAGGAGCCAAACGGGTTTGTTTTACAGATCGCCCTCGACGTTTTACATGTTTAAGTTTCTTGTAGTAACGTTGCACAATATTATCGTTTTTCACCTTATTCTTTGAAAATATCCGACAAAAAGCACCCAGACTATAGCCACGAGACTTAAAATCGAGAAACATAATGCAATATTCTCCACATACTTTCGACCTGATTGACTGTAGTGGCTTGGTGTTCCAGTCATAAGTAGTGGTATTTCGTCGTAGTCGATTACGATGCTTGCCGATGAGAGGGGGTAGACCATAGCTGTCGAAAAAGGTGCCGTGTCCATTGTTGTCAACGTAAATGGCGATCCAATGTGTTCCGGGTTGCGTATGATCGTCTGTGTTGACGACGATTGCAGTGGGTCTAGACCAGCGATTCGGGATGCGATCGGCGGGGAAGACTCCTCTCGTCTGGGCTGATACGTGTTGCAGAGCCTCCAGTACTTCCAGACTGTTCATTATAAATACCCTCGTGCCCAGAGTGGGGGCGACGTTTACGGTACTGCGTATGATTACCGCCACGGGATCCAGATGTCGATGGTTGCCTCTTCGGCGGTGGAGGGGGCGAGTGAAGTTTATTACGGTAAAGGGCCACTATTTCCGTCGCAGGTACTGTGCTGTCACAGGTGTTTGGGGTAGCACTGTTGTCAGCGGTCACTGCTTCCTCGACTATATACTCTCTCACGACAGATGCGCGATTGTTATCTTTCGGAATCTCATCATGGACCGTTTTTTTTACATTGTCGCTTGGCCGATCTTTTCTCTTCGCAGCGCCAACCGGTTCCGTGTAAATAGGATTCACATCATCCAAAAGTTGAGTCTGAAGCCAACGTTTAATTTTTCCCGCATTATTCAACGCACATTTTGCAGCATCCTCCTTCGATACGCCATGATAAATGCACCATGTATCGTATGGTGGCATGGTCCTGAAGGTGGGCCCCTCGTACTCTTCCAGATTGATAATGTCGCGTCCAAGGACGTCGCGTAAAATCTCTGCTTTTTGTACATCTCGCGTATAGATGCGAAGTGCGTAACGACACATGGCTCTTAGAGCGGCGTAGACTTTACGCAATGGTGTATCAGCATCAACCCACTCGAGACCATAATGAAAGCACGTTAGGTGATTATTGCTGGCGCGTACTTCTTTAGGTAACTCGCCAAAGTCGTATGGTGCATCGATCACCCAATGGCCGAAATGATCTCCTTGCAGCGTTGTTACGGCAATCTCTTTGGGCAGAAACTCGCCGTTCTTTCCGTACAGGGCTTGAATATCGACTATAGCGTCCATGATGAAGGTTTGATGTAAACTGTTGTCGAATATACCAAGATCCCACGGTTTAAATACTATTCCGATCGATGCTCAAGCGCGTCCTGTCCGAAAGAGGCGTGACATTCTCATACGTGGAGAGGGTGACTTTTGTCCCGGTTACCATCTGGCGCTCAGGCACTAAAATCGGTAATGACCTGACGAGCAGAATCAATTTCAATTACGTTATCATATTCGGCATAAAGGACGCAATTTATTGTAGCGTTGAGAGCCCGGGCGAAGCGTACCTCGATTCTCACACTGCCATGTTTCACGAGGTTCCAGTGTGTGAAACAGTTTGCCGATAAATCCGGCGTCAAGTCAAAAGCAAACAGACAAAATCCTTTAGCGTACGCTTCACGGTCAATTTCTATTCCCTCGTTTTGAAAGTGTATACCCGTGCCCGAAAAGAGCGTGTGGTAACTCTGGACCCAGTTATCGTTTCCGCCAAACTCGGGCTGAAGCGGTTTTCCAGGTATCTGTTGTCCATCAACGTAGAGCGATAGAAAATTTATCGAATGATGTTGGAAATTGAAGGGATTCAGCGTTTTATCGCCGTTGAAAGCCCTGTTGAATACGAAATCGAGTATAATACGTTTCGGTAATTGTCCAAGGATTACATTCTCCAATGTATCACCGATTATTCCACTGTGCATGGTAAAGGATTTAACTTCCACACGTGTTATGGGATACTTTGCTGTCGTCTTTGCCAAAGTCTTGGCATGTGCTATAAGTACTCCAGGGCTAATTTTTGCCCGTCGTACCAGTAGACTCACATCGTTAATTTTTATTTTGTGCATCACGCCTTGTATCGGCGCCTCCATAAGGCAAAAATCGTCTTTCGAACGAACGAGCCGTAGACGCACTTCTACACCGTTTATCAAAAATTTATCCTGATTGAATACATCACAGTGTAAATGGCCAATTATATCTACAGTCCTGGCGCCTCTGATATACGCTGATCGAATCTCCTGCCCATAATTAATAGGTTCTGTTTTCGTGCCGGGCACCGCCTCAAGGCTACCTGGATTATCTATAAACCATAAACCCGCTGTCAGATGCGAATGCTTTGCCGCTGGGCCGTAATTGAGTAATGTTTCAATGTATGCCCGATACGCATAAGCGTTATTGGGCGGCGCAACGAGCTTTTGGTTGAAAAATACATCGACCTGATTAAAGAGGCTGTGTAGAAAGTTATTAACAGGCGCTACTTTGTATGGCGATTCAGCGTTGGCCAGTACTTTCAGTTTTACGCAGATCATAGTGTGGGCGAGATCCAAGTACTCGTCGCCATGGCCAGGTATAACAAACTCGATGGGGCCATCGTCCGACAATGAAGAGACAGGCTTGTAATGAACCTATTGAGAGGCTTCGATGGATGTTTGCGTTGGCGGTATAGTGAATAAGTCGAGCTCCGATTTCATACATTCACAAGAGTGCGAATGTAAAAACGACATGATGCTTAAGCACTTCCGAAAATGTCAGTGATCGTCCTTTTCTTCTTGCTCCTCGAATTTTTTCGTCTCTTCGTGACTTTACCCGTGGCTATCCTTCTCCTCTTCTTCTTCTTCTTCTTCGTCTTCGTCGGTGCTGCACGGGTACTTTTCTTTCTTTTAGTTCCGGTGGACCTTTTTCTCGCACTGGTACGCTTGGGTGTACGGCCGGTCAACGACTGCATCGATCGTGTGGCGATCGCACTGTTATAACCAGAGCCCTTCATAAGTACAGCTATTTTTTCATTGGCTTTGTGTTTCAAATTTTCCCCAGATTCCTTGGCACGCCGACGGATCGATTCCTTTAATGGTACATGATTACCACTCACATCTTCGATAACATGTAAGCCCGCCCGTAGGGCTTCTTTTCCCACGGCTTTAGCACCTTTTGTCAGCAGCGGTAGTACACTTCTGAATAGACCGCCGAGAAATCTGCCGATTCCGTGGCCTCGTTGATAAGGTGCGCCCACAAAAACGTTGCCTATACGTCCAGCACCACCGCCGATTTGATTCTCGTAATAAGCCGTATAATGGGCCACCATATTGTCTACGCAACCCGTTTAAAGTGAAGCGTAAGGGTTAACGTTCCGTACTCGAATGCGATGGACTTCCCCAAATGGTCCCTTATATCTATCTCAATAGAGCGAAAGCAATTATTGAGCAAAGGTATATAATTTGACGGTGAGAAATATTTCACCTGTGTCGCTCCGTATGTATACTGAGAGGTATTTAGATTAACGATGCGCAATAGAGAGGTCTGCGTGTCGCCAACCGTATACGGTACACACAGGTCCGTATAGACAAAAAGTTGCTCGGGGAGAGCACGAGCGATACAAGGGGGCATCTGTCCTTCACGTTGAATCCCTCGTATGTAACGTAGGTATACAATCTCTGATGTTTCCCAGTCTTCATTCGGTATTACATTGAATCCGAGTATACGAGCGATCTTCTTATTCATACACAATATATTTTGTGGAGTCAGAATTTGTTTCCCACACTTTTCTACCCACTTTTCGCCCTCAATTGCCGCATAGCCATGCGCACTTTTAGCATTGACAAGCTGTATACCGGCTTCGCGCATCCCCGGCAGATTATTTATATTATTCATCAGTTTCGCATGACTATGGTACAGGCCGTGCGGTATATGTCCAATTATCTGCTCTTTTTTGTCACACGGTGTCCACCGAATTTCTGTCTCGTCTGGTTGCAAGTGTATCATTGTGCATGGTATGTGAATTTCCGATAAACCCACAGCCCATTGACCACTCAAAGCTATTTCACGCGAAAGTTGAGTGGTGAAGTGTGTTGTAGTATTATCCGGAAAGAACTTCATGCTGCTGTTACTCGGCAACACGAGATAAAAGTCTTCATCGTTGTGCATAATGCTCGTCCTTGCGACGTTAGGCGCCAAGGTTGTGAGCGTTAGAAGCAGGTATCCAGGAGTTGAATTTCGATGGATAGCCGACCCAGCTGACAAAGAGTTGTTTCTTTGCGCCACGTCCTTTTGTCCGTAAAACACGATCGATTTTAAACTCTTGATTCTGTGTCATACGTTTCTCGTGCACAGGTGTTATTTCTTCGGTGTAAAAGAAACCGTCAATTAACTCGCCTTCGAGATCGTGCAGTTCGTACACACGTATTCCCTGACGATTTACAGCCTCGGTGATGCGAAAAATTTCCTCGCTCCAGTTTCGTTCGTAACCCTTCTCGAAGGTGCCTTTTGTTCTACTGATCCGGACATAATCACCGCACTTGTATTTAACCATAGAGAAGCGTCTTTTTCCGCGCTGCTTCATAGAGGCGTTTGTCATATTCTCCAGCGCTTTATCCGCATTGTATAATGTCACAGCGGCCGGCTCCATCTTAATAGACGAGTGTTTGGCATGATTGTATGCGTGAACAAATTGTTGAAGTATATCGATGTAGCGTCGTGTATTTCGATGTGTGAAATAGCGCCACATTCGTTCTTTGAGTGTACGATTGAAGCGTTCGACAATTGCTGCTTTTATGTCAGGGTTGCGTGTAACCCTAAAATTGATATCACTTTTCTTGAGAAATGTCTGTAGCTCTTTACCGACGAATTCCTTGCCTTTATCGGTCTGTAGACAGACGGGCAAGCGATCGTCGCTGCGTTCAAAAATTCGTGTAAATGCTTCTTTGACGGCGTGTACGGTTTTATCCTGCAGTGGCTCGACCCAGGCGTACTTGCTCAATACGTCAATGACCGTGAGCAGGTACGAAACATTGTCATTGTAGCTTCTCAACGATCGTAAATCTACGAGGTCGGCCTCCCAGACATCGTCTATATTGGTAACGTTATAGAACAGGCGAGGAAAGCGACGACGAATGGGTTTATGAATAGTGTAAGCGTCCTGTTGGGTCAACCAGTCGTAAACTTCATCCGATTTATTTTCTTTATTGATTAGGCGCCTTGCTCCGGCATAACCTGCAGGATGCGACGGATCGTAATACACTTTTTCGAACGACATATTTCTCTCCCACGCACACGCCCACCCACGGGGTAATTCAATTTACAGTTTAAGCCAACGGACAAATCCTCGCGATGCTTCGACGAGTTTTTTCTTTTGTCTTTTGGAGAAATGATCTACGCTGTCGGTATAAGTAGACTCTTTGGCAGCAGCTGGGACAAGGCGTTGCTTTTCGTTGTTCCCTCGATCGTCGCCGTTTCCGTCGTCGTCGTCGTCGTCTTCGCGGCGTTTGCGTGCAATATGCGTATTCCCCATATTCCACAACATGTCGTTCCCGATAAATGTGCGGGGTACAGAGACAGCACGAAGGCCCTTGATAAACTGTGCTCGTCCACTAGCTTTGAAGTTTTTTCTAGCCCGTACTACATCGTTAACGAGATCGACAATATTCGAATTGGGTATGAGCATGCCGTCTATCGTCACACGCCCTTCTCTGTCCCGCGTGACGCGCTGCGATGCCACCGGCGAGTTACGCAGATAGTTCGTGAGCGTTTACGATCACGGTCGGACTAAAATCTTCATTTTCCGGCTGTAGTTGTTCGCTTGTTGTCGTTGGTAGTGCGCCAGGCATGGCCGAATCCGTCGTACCGTTTCGGGCATCAACGAGAAATAAATATCGTTGCAGTACCTGTAGATACTGTTTTCACCTGGTAGCGTCGTCAGGATATTTTTTTGAGTGTAAAATATCGCT
Source organism: Exephanes ischioxanthus (assembly GCA_958510785.1). Classification (NCBI taxonomy): domain Eukaryota; kingdom Metazoa; phylum Arthropoda; class Insecta; order Hymenoptera; family Ichneumonidae; genus Exephanes; species Exephanes ischioxanthus. Next base: position 28,201,983 of record OY294017.1, on the reverse strand, counting down.
AAGCTCAGCGTCGAGACGTGATACTGGATCACCTGGTGTCTGTACAGTTGTCTGATCAGCTGTCGGTGCGGAAGTTCCGCCGCCGCCGGTCATCGGTTCTTTCCACTTCCCTGCCTCTTCGGCCGGTACTAAAATCATTTTCTTCGCGTGCTCCATAAGATCTTTGGGGGGACTGCTGACTTTTACGATTGGTGCTTTTCACTAAGCCCTATTACCTCCTTCACCTTTGCCTCCAAACAGCCTACTAAACAAACTTGTGATAATCGGCGCTAATAAAAGTGGTAAAAATGCCCCACAGCCTTTCTGCATCATAAGACGTTTCTTCGCTCTCCAATTGTACTTTCGTCGTTTACGTTCGGCGGCGCCACCAGCGCGGCCTTTCCCACCGCCTCGCTGGCCCGTTTTAACGGTTGCACGACAGGGCACTAGTTGACGCAGTACATTCTTATATCTTTTTAAACGGTTTTTCGCTCCTGCTTTAAGCTGTACTACGCCGTGTAAAACGTTTAAGGCACATTCGCCTATACACTTGATCAGAGACTCATCGGCTGTGCGCAGTATGGCCCGTTGCTGCTCTTTACTTGAGTGACAGAGAGCATTGAGTAGAGCAGCGTGGCGTTTACCGATCGGCGGTCGTGCAGAACACTGTCCGGATTTCAAGAGACGCGGTAGCGTCTCGAGACAAGTACATTAAAAAACCGACAGAGGGCAGATGACGCAACCAAGACTCTTTTTCTCGACCGATCGGGTTTTTTAGCTACCGCGATTTTATAATTTTTTTTTTTTTTTAATGAATGTTGATTAAGATTATGGGCATTGCTGCATAGACATAATATGTCGTTCAAGCTTTCAAATGCGACCAAAATATATTATATTCGGTCAAGCATTAAAAATATACGTTGATTTTTGTTTGTGCATCGCGACAAAAACGACTATTCAGTCGTCATGTTCATCGCACACCTCAGTTTCGCACACCTCGTGGATACTTTCGCACACCTCATACATATATATATCTTTCAGAAGACCACACATTCTCCGATCTCATCTTCGACGATCGCCTGCACTATCGATCGACTACACTATCACTATCTGGCTGGTTTTTATTATAAATATGTATAAAATAATATAACTTGAAGCGTAGTTTCAGTTTTGTCATTGTTTGTATTTATTTTGTAGGTTACATTTGTGTGTGCGAAAAAAAAATGATTTTGTTTTGTTATTCACCAAGTGCTGACGATGATCGATCAATCAACGGGTGGAAATAAAAAGTAATTATATTAATTAATAATATTCTAATAAATGTGTACACTATATATATATATCTTGTGTTTACTGATTTTTATTATCTTGATGGTTCATCACTAATTTTCTTTCACTCATTATCATATGTGGTATTTCATTTATTTTTCTTGTATCCTGACTCTCCGTAGTCCTCTGCGCCTTTATATTCCTGACTCTCCGTAGTCCTCTGTGGCTTCAAATATTCTTCGTTTCATTTACTCATCTACAAACAAACAAAAAATCTTTTAACTTTTCAATATTTTTTAACTAATTGTTGATTCATAAAAATATATTGTTGCGAACTTACCTTCGATGTATGTAATATCCTCGTGTTTGTGCATCTCCACTCGTCTCCTTACTTCTTCTTCGATCACTTTTCTGTTTATTTCCTTTTCAAAGCGCTTATTAATTTCTTTGCGGATAACATTCGATATTTCCTGGCGTAGTGCTACTTCACGTTCAAGAGCCGTTCGTTGCATTTTCTCAATTTGTTGATTGATGTCTTCATAATATATCGTTGTCGTATGCAGCTCCGCCTCCAAAGCTTTTCTCTTCTTGATGGTCTTAATTATTTTGTCTGTTTGATCCATATTGATCCATATTGACCCTTTCATCGGACACTTATTTTGGCCTAAAATAAAAATATTAAAGTTAATATAAAAAAATGTTTAGGATGATAGAGTCGCATATATAATATGATTTTAGGCCTTCCACTATAATCTCTACTACACTACAATTCCTTCTGAATAATGAAAGGAGAACACATTACAATAATTTCCGATAATTACCTGACATTTTGTGACGAATTCGTTGACGATGAAATTATTTTTTTGTTTTAACGTTGGAAACTGATCGTATATATATATATACATAGATCGGAAAAAACGCAGCGGCTTAATTGAGGTTATGTAAGAGAAAGTTGACAAATTCAATGTAGCTGAAACGCGCAACAGAATACAGTTTTTTTGAACTGCAAGAATAGGCACAATAGATATTTATGAGACAAGAAGAGCCCGTATAGTTTAAAAAAATATATATTATAAACTGTCGAGGGTAATGATAAGGAAAATTACGAGATTACGAAACGAAAAGTTTGTGATTATAGAACGAATATTATATTAGTATTGGGAATATCGTGATTCTGTCGGTAAGTAAGAACTTCATCGATAAAACGTCGATTTTTACTACGTCACATTGGTAGACCTGCGACCCGAATCGACAGTGTCTTGTTGTAATTGGTCGGCACTCGACAGTTTATATTAAAGCGGGATTGCCTGACCAGCTTCCATTATCCGTTTTGCTTCGTCTTTTCTACGTTCACCTTTTATACACGTTATCACCTCGATTTTTCTCGTGCAGTCATTGATGATAATTGCATCATGTCAAGTAAATACGAAATGATTATGTTTATGTAGTATATAGTAATATTTTTATTTGCTCAGACTGTTCGATTTAATTGTTTTTATTTTTTTTTAGAGGTTAGCTCAGATATTTCGTCCACGAGCGTGCCAAAGGGTAAAAACGATCTTAATACGATTGCCGATGATGCAATTCGACAAGATCTATTAAATGAAGCCGATTTCAACAAGCATTTTTTCACGGCAGATCAATCCGATCCCAAACGTCCGGTGCCAACAAGCAATCCGGATGAAATTGACAAGGCTAACAAGCATGCCAATGAAGACAACAAAATCAAAGGAAAAGATAAGAAAAAAACAGGAAGCCCATCACATCAACAGAATAACCGTGAGTGCATCGAAGAACTACAGAAAACAAGAACTCTTGAAGCAGAACTTCAAGCGAGGAAATTACAATGGGAAGAAGCAAGGTCGAAATTGGATGAAGAGCGAAAACTGGCTACTGAGAGAGACAGACAGTTGCGCGAAGAACTGACCAATCTCATCAAGACTGAAATTGAGAAATGTATGAACAACGAAGCTAGTCATAAAGCGATTCGTGAAGAAGTCGTGAGACGTGTGACTGCTCTACGCCAAACTGATAAATACAGCTCCGAACAACAAAAGGCGAAAGGAAAATTTGGCTTAGATGACAAAATCAAAGACTTCGAAGAAAGAAAAATCGTTCAACACGAAATTCAAGAACGGCTGAGGAAAGAAAAAGCAAGGAAGAGGACTTTTGAACAAACAATGAAAAAGTATGATGATCTTATTAATGCAGAAGTTCAGAAGGCGTTGAAAGAAAATGATGAGAACACAGGCGAGGAATGGCGTGAAAACGAACTGTCGAAGAGTAACAAGAGATTCAGAGGAGGCAGAAACAAGACAGAACGTGACGAATTGTACGTCTGCAATAAACGTAATTTTACTTTCATTTTCACAATTAATTGATAACTTTTTCCTTCTGATTTTGCAGCTATGGCTATAAGTATCAAGGTGGCAGAGGCCGTGGCGGATCGGGATATGGAGGACGAAGCTATGGAAACTATTACAATCGTGATGGTTACGGCTCACACGGCAACAGAGGAAATTACTGGTGAAGAGAAGGAGCTACGAAAAACCTGAAAGAAGCACTATAATGTCTCATTATTTGTTCCTAAAAAGAAGCTGGAATTATCGAGTTCCAAGCATCACGATGTGATTTTAAATTAATATCATAAGTAAAGTCCTTTATTTTTATTTTTTATCACATAGACGCTATCATCATTGAACCAAATCTGTGATCTGGTCCTAAATATAACAGTTAAGTTTTCAGAAACGTGTTAAAATCGAGTTTTTATCTTTAGTTTGTTGAAGACGTGATTTTCCGATCTATTATTTTCGTTTTTAGATTTCCGTATTACTTAGATTTCTCGATTTTCGTATTATTTGTTCCTAAGAAGAAGAAGCTGGGATTATCGGATTCCAAGCATCACGATGTGATTTTAATATTATAAGTCAAAAATCGTTTATTTTTTTTATTACATAGACGCCATCATCATAGAACCAAATCTGTGATCTGGTCCTAAATATAACAGTTAAGTTATGAGAGACGTTAAAATCGAGTTTTTATCTTTAGTTTGTTGAACACGTGATTTACCGATCTATTCTTTTCGTTTTTTTGATTTCCATATTACTTTCATTTCTCAATTTTCTTATTATTTTTATTTCTTTATTTTGTTATTATGTTAACTTACGTCATAAGATTCATATTAATGATAAGTAAAAATATAACGAAATGTAAATTAAGTGCAAATAAATAAAAAATATACTTGTAGTATGCGTCAATAGTCATTTTTAAACGAAACGATATAACGAAAACATAAAGTTTGTCTAGTTGCTGTATTTATTTAAGTTATCTAGCTGAAACTGTCCATATTCGCGTCATAAAAGTCAACGATAGTTCCCATAGTGGTATAATTTATATATGGAAATGGAGATGGTATAACAAATAATATTATATGGAAATCCGTAAATTCTATTGAGTTAAACAGATAAAAGGTGCAACAGATAAAAGGTGCACAATGTTTTTTCATATGAAGTTATAAACACTTTCCTTTTGAAAAATTATGATATTGTATTTTAGAAGGCACCCCATGTCAAATACAAGAAAGCTGGCTTCCGATTGGATAAATACTTAAGTAACTTACATATACGGAAGTAGTTAGTTTTTGATTTTGTAAGGGAGCTGGATTTATTGAAAATCCTTCATCAATTGCGAATAACTTAATTTGGAACGTTCATCAGTTGATTTGTTTTACAAACGCAAAAGTTACATAGCGCTTACCGGCGGGGATAATACAAAAATATAAAGTTGGTTAACTTGGCCACCTGCATATAGCAATCGCAGGCGCTATACATTTTTCGTACGGGCGATATTGGTAACCCTGTTACAGTTTCAGTACAGCCCGTTTTCGCGTGACAGTATTAACCTAACAAGTAACTGAATATCGTGATTTATATTATTTATATGTTTTTTTAGTCAAGTGACGAAGCAATATACCAGTTCATGGTGTAGAGTGTGTATATTAACATTATATATATGAGCATTTTTCAGGTGGATCCTGTTAGTGTGGTATATATATAAACATATATATATATTACTCTCGTATTTCAGCGTATGCTGCATCATTGTCGGCGTGTGCCGCAACGTTTCAGCATATACCGACCGATTTATTTACTAGACATATCCTGAATTAAAGACGTGTCCACGCTATATCAGTGTATACGCTGCATCGTATCAGCTGCATCGAAACAGCGTGTACGCTGCATCGAAACAGCGCGTACGCTGCATCGTCACAGCGTATGTGCTGCATCATATACGCTGCATCGTATATAATAAGCTTGTACGCTAAGTTGCGTTTAATAAATACGATACGATTGTTTATTCAAGGCCTTGTAATTGAGAAAAATAAAGAAAATTTATATTTGAATCGTAAAGATACATATCTTTTTAACATGCCAGACATCAGAAAATCTGTTTTCAATCAACCGGACGAGATGTTGACATTCGAAGAAATAATTTTTCATGGAAGGTGGTTACGTGACGATCATATCGATCGATTTGCAATGCTGCTGAAGTGTGCTAACCCGGATTATGATATGCAAGGTCCATGGAAAATACAATTACCTGAAATGATTACAGCAGTCTCGCCGGATAGAAAATACATTCAGATTCTGCATAGTTGTGAGGACTTTAACACGAACGCAGATGGTCATTGGATTTGCTGCTATTATGATGCACAGAAATTATACATTTACGATTCGTTAAATAAGAACAAACTGCACCGACATCATAAAACGTATATACGAAGACTATTTCCATTCTATCCTCTCGAAAAAGTTGAGTTTCGCACAGTTCAGCAGCAACAAAATGGTAGCGATTGCGGTGTGTTTTCTATCGCTTTCGCAACTTCTATCTTGCACGGAGTAAGTCCTGAGAATGTAACATATACATTCTCAGACATGCGACAACATTTGTTGAAAATCTTCGAAACGAACGTGATACAGAATTTCCCAAGTTTTGTTCGATCCGTTAATAACGAAGAATTTCCAGCGTTGAGGCAGTCAATACTTGAAAGTTCTAAAAAAATGAAAAAAAGTCGGGACTACATCCAACAAAAAACGCGAAGTCAGGACACTGACCATATACGGTTGATAACGCCAATCAAAATAAAAAATAAAGATTCTAGACTTGATGCTAGAACATCCGAAGTAATTCTTATAAATGAATCATCAGCCGCATTACAAGAAGTAGCTGTTAAACAAAATACAATTGTCAAATCAACTCATATTAATAAGCGTAAAGCGATGACTCCGAATGTGTCAGCGTCGAAGTCCGTTAGTGGAGCACAAGTACAAGGAATACTTTCCACGGAACGAAGCAACGAAACAAATATTGAACCGTGCTGTAGTTCAAGTACTGGTAATAACGTTTAAGATCTCAAGATCTCAAAGAATTGCAACGATTAAAATGGGCTGCACGGAAGGATAAAATAAATCGTGCAAGACGTGAGAAATATGCCGACGCAACTGCATCTTCAAAAAAAAGCGTAAGCTAGAAAATAATGATTCGAAAGAACTTCAAAAATCGAAATGGGATACTCGAAAAGATAGAGTAAATTGCGCACGACGTGAAAAGTATGCCGCAGATACTCAAAATGAGCGAAAACGTAAATTAAGTGATTATTATGCATTAAACGCGGCAGAAATATGTGCAAAAAAACGAAAAAAATATTCTGACTACTTAGAAGAAAGTCGAGCTTCGCAACGGAAGGCTTATTCTGCAAATATTGCTCAGAAACGGAGCAGAAAACGTTCTAGATATAGTGCTAATGCATTAACCGAAGCACAACGTTTAAAAAAAGCCGTTGAAAATAAAAACTATTACGAAGCTCATAAATTGTCCGTGCTGGCGCAAGGAAAAAAGTATATGGCAAGAGAAATATCAAAAAAATATAAGGACTACAGGAAATGTAACCAAGTAAACATAACATTTAATAGAATGAAATTATTGCTTTCCAATGAATATTGTGTGACTCGAGTCGCCGAAAAGATCTATACAACATTGATAAATAGTCGTATGGAGGCCGAATTGATTATTAAATGGAGCTTTCATGTGAGAGAAAAGTACCTATATGAATTGAAAAAGAAATTGCGGTCTATTAAAGAGAAACGACGATGACGATGACGATGACGATGACGATGACGATGACGATGACGATGACGATGACGATGACGATGACGATGACGATGACGATGACGATGACGATGACGATGACGATGACGATGACGATGACGATGACGATGACGATGACGATGACGATGACGATGACGATGACGATGACGATGACGATGACGATGACGATGACGATGACGATGACGATGACGATGACGATGACGATGACGATGACGATGACGATGACGATGACGATGACGATGACGATGACGATGACGATGACGATGACGATGACGATGACGATGACGATGACGATGACGATGACGATGACGATGACGATGACGATGACGATGACGATGACGATGACGATGACGATGACGATGACGATGACGATGACGATGACGATGACGATGACGATGACGATGACGATGACGATGACGATGACGATGACGATGACGATGACGATGACGATGACGATGACGATGACGATGACGATGACGATGACGATGACGATGACGATGACGATGACGATGACGATGACGATGACGATGACGATGACGATGACGATGACGATGACGATGACGATGACGATGACGATGACGATGACGATGACGATGACGATGACGATGACGATGACGATGACGATGACGATGACGATGACGATGACGATGACGATGACGATGACGATGACGATGACGATGACGATGACGATGACGATGACGATGACGATGACGATGACGATGACGATGACGATGACGATGACGATGACGATGACGATGACGATGACGATGACGATGACGATGACGATGACGATGACGATGACGATGACGATGACGATGACGATGACGATGACGATGACGATGACGATGACGATGACGATGACGATGACGATGACGATGACGATGACGATGACGATGACGATGACGATGACGATGACGATGACGATGACGATGACGATGACGATGACGATGACGATGACGATGACGATGACGATGACGATGACGATGACGATGACGATGACGATGACGATGACGATGACGATGACGATGACGATGACGATGACGATGACGATGACGATGACGATGACGATGACGATGACGATGACGATGACGATGACGATGACGATGACGATGACGATGACGATGACGATGACGATGACGATGACGATGACGATGACGATGACGATGACGATGACGATGACGATGACGATGACGATGACGATGACGATGACGATGACGATGACGATGACGATGACGATGACGATGACGATGACGATGACGATGACGATGACGATGACGATGACGATGACGATGACGATGACGATGACGATGACGATGACGATGACGATGACGATGACGATGACGATGACGATGACGATGACGATGACGATGACGATGACGATGACGATGACGATGACGATGACGATGACGATGACGATGACGATGACGATGACGATGACGATGACGATGACGATGACGATGACGATGACGATGACGATGACGATGACGATGACGATGACGATGACGATGACGATGACGATGACGATGACGATGACGATGACGATGACGATGACGATGACGATGACGATGACGATGACGATGACGATGACGATGACGATGACGATGACGATGACGATGACGATGACGATGACGATGACGATGACGATGACGATGACGATGACGATGACGATGACGATGACGATGACGATGACGATGACGATGACGATGACGATGACGATGACGATGACGATGACGATGACGATGACGATGACGATGACGATGACGATGACGATGACGATGACGATGACGATGACGATGACGATGACGATGACGATGACGATGACGATGACGATGACGATGACGATGACGATGACGATGACGATGACGATGACGATGACGATGACGATGACGATGACGATGACGATGACGATGACGATGACGATGACGATGACGATGACGATGACGATGACGATGACGATGACGATGACGATGACGATGACGATGACGATGACGATGACGATGACGATGACGATGACGATGACGATGACGATGACGATGACGATGACGATGACGATGACGATGACGATGACGATGACGATGACGATGACGATGACGATGACGATGACGATGACGATGACGATGACGATGACGATGACGATGACGATGACGATGACGATGACGATGACGATGACGATGACGATGACGATGACGATGACGATGACGATGACGATGACGATGACGATGACGATGACGATGACGATGACGATGACGATGACGATGACGATGACGATGACGATGACGATGACGATGACGATGACGATGACGATGACGATGACGATGACGATGACGATGACGATGACGATGACGATGACGATGACGATGACGATGACGATGACGATGACGATGACGATGACGATGACGATGACGATGACGATGACGATGACGATGACGATGACGATGACGATGACGATGACGATGACGATGACGATGACGATGACGATGACGATGACGATGACGATGACGATGACGATGACGATGACGATGACGATGACGATGACGATGACGATGACGATGACGATGACGATGACGATGACGATGACGATGACGATGACGATGACGATGACGATGACGATGACGATGACGATGACGATGACGATGACGATGACGATGACGATGACGATGACGATGACGATGACGATGACGATGACGATGACGATGACGATGACGATGACGATGACGATGACGATGACGATGACGATGACGATGACGATGACGATGACGATGACGATGACGATGACGATGACGATGACGATGACGATGACGATGACGATGACGATGACGATGACGATGACGATGACGATGACGATGACGATGACGATGACGATGACGATGACGATGACGATGACGATGACGATGACGATGACGATGACGATGACGATGACGATGACGATGACGATGACGATGACGATGACGATGACGATGACGATGACGATGACGATGACGATGACGATGACGATGACGATGACGATGACGATGACGATGACGATGACGATGACGATGACGATGACGATGACGATGACGATGACGATGACGATGACGATGACGATGACGATGACGATGACGATGACGATGACGATGACGATGACGATGACGATGACGATGACGATGACGATGACGATGACGATGACGATGACGATGACGATGACGATGACGATGACGATGACGATGACGATGACGATGACGATGACGATGACGATGACGATGACGATGACGATGACGATGACGATGACGATGACGATGACGATGACGATGACGATGACGATGACGATGACGATGACGATGACGATGACGATGACGATGACGATGACGATGACGATGACGATGACGATGACGATGACGATGACGATGACGATGACGATGACGATGACGATGACGATGACGATGACGATGACGATGACGATGACGATGACGATGACGATGACGATGACGATGACGATGACGATGACGATGACGATGACGATGACGATGACGATGACGATGACGATGACGATGACGATGACGATGACGATGACGATGACGATGACGATGACGATGACGATGACGATGACGATGACGATGACGATGACGATGACGATGACGATGACGATGACGATGACGATGACGATGACGATGACGATGACGATGACGATGACGATGACGATGACGATGACGATGACGATGACGATGACGATGACGATGACGATGACGATGACGATGACGATGACGATGACGATGACGATGACGATGACGATGACGATGACGATGACGATGACGATGACGATGACGATGACGATGACGATGACGATGACGATGACGATGACGATGACGATGACGATGACGATGACGATGACGATGACGATGACGATGACGATGACGATGACGATGACGATGACGATGACGATGACGATGACGATGACGATGACGATGACGATGACGATGACGATGACGATGACGATGACGATGACGATGACGATGACGATGACGATGACGATGACGATGACGATGACGATGACGATGACGATGACGATGACGATGACGATGACGATGACGATGACGATGACGATGACGATGACGATGACGATGACGATGACGATGACGATGACGATGACGATGACGATGACGATGACGATGACGATGACGATGACGATGACGATGACGATGACGATGACGATGACGATGACGATGACGATGACGATGACGATGACGATGACGATGACGATGACGATGACGATGACGATGACGATGACGATGACGATGACGATGACGATGACGATGACGATGACGATGACGATGACGATGACGATGACGATGACGATGACGATGACGATGACGATGACGATGACGATGACGATGACGATGACGATGACGATGACGATGACGATGACGATGACGATGACGATGACGATGACGATGACGATGACGATGACGATGACGATGACGATGACGATGACGATGACGATGACGATGACGATGACGATGACGATGACGATGACGATGACGATGACGATGACGATGACGATGACGATGACGATGACGATGACGATGACGATGACGATGACGATGACGATGACGATGACGATGACGATGACGATGACGATGACGATGACGATGACGATGACGATGACGATGACGATGACGATGACGATGACGATGACGATGACGATGACGATGACGATGACGATGACGATGACGATGACGATGACGATGACGATGACGATGACGATGACGATGACGATGACGATGACGATGACGATGACGATGACGATGACGATGACGATGACGATGACGATGACGATGACGATGACGATGACGATGACGATGACGATGACGATGACGATGACGATGACGATGACGATGACGATGACGATGACGATGACGATGACGATGACGATGACGATGACGATGACGATGACGATGACGATGACGATGACGATGACGATGACGATGACGATGACGATGACGATGACGATGACGATGACGATGACGATGACGATGACGATGACGATGACGATGACGATGACGATGACGATGACGATGACGATGACGATGACGATGACGATGACGATGACGATGACGATGACGATGACGATGACGATGACGATGACGATGACGATGACGATGACGATGACGATGACGATGACGATGACGATGACGATGACGATGACGATGACGATGACGATGACGATGACGATGACGATGACGATGACGATGACGATGACGATGACGATGACGATGACGATGACGATGACGATGACGATGACGATGACGATGACGATGACGATGACGATGACGATGACGATGACGATGACGATGACGATGACGATGACGATGACGATGACGATGACGATGACGATGACGATGACGATGACGATGACGATGACGATGACGATGACGATGACGATGACGATGACGATGACGATGACGATGACGATGACGATGACGATGACGATGACGATGACGATGACGATGACGATGACGATGACGATGACGATGACGATGACGATGACGATGACGATGACGATGACGATGACGATGACGATGACGATGACGATGACGATGACGATGACGATGACGATGACGATGACGATGACGATGACGATGACGATGACGATGACGATGACGATGACGATGACGATGACGATGACGATGACGATGACGATGACGATGACGATGACGATGACGATGACGATGACGATGACGATGACGATGACGATGACGATGACGATGACGATGACGATGACGATGACGATGACGATGACGATGACGATGACGATGACGATGACGATGACGATGACGATGACGATGACGATGACGATGACGATGACGATGACGATGACGATGACGATGACGATGACGATGACGATGACGATGACGATGACGATGACGATGACGATGACGATGACGATGACGATGACGATGACGATGACGATGACGATGACGATGACGATGACGATGACGATGACGATGACGATGACGATGACGATGACGATGACGATGACGATGACGATGACGATGACGATGACGATGACGATGACGATGACGATGACGATGACGATGACGATGACGATGACGATGACGATGACGATGACGATGACGATGACGATGACGATGACGATGACGATGACGATGACGATGACGATGACGATGACGATGACGATGACGATGACGATGACGATGACGATGACGATGACGATGACGATGACGATGACGATGACGATGACGATGACGATGACGATGACGATGACGATGACGATGACGATGACGATGACGATGACGATGACGATGACGATGACGATGACGATGACGATGACGATGACGATGACGATGACGATGACGATGACGATGACGATGACGATGACGATGACGATGACGATGACGATGACGATGACGATGACGATGACGATGACGATGACGATGACGATGACGATGACGATGACGATGACGATGACGATGACGATGACGATGACGATGACGATGACGATGACGATGACGATGACGATGACGATGACGATGACGATGACGATGACGATGACGATGACGATGACGATGACGATGACGATGACGATGACGATGACGATGACGATGACGATGACGATGACGATGACGATGACGATGACGATGACGATGACGATGACGATGACGATGACGATGACGATGACGATGACGATGACGATGACGATGACGATGACGATGACGATGACGATGACGATGACGATGACGATGACGATGACGATGACGATGACGATGACGATGACGATGACGATGACGATGACGATGACGATGACGATGACGATGACGATGACGATGACGATGACGATGACGATGACGATGACGATGACGATGACGATGACGATGACGATGACGATGACGATGACGATGACGATGACGATGACGATGACGATGACGATGACGATGACGATGACGATGACGATGACGATGACGATGACGATGACGATGACGATGACGATGACGATGACGATGACGATGACGATGACGATGACGATGACGATGACGATGACGATGACGATGACGATGACGATGACGATGACGATGACGATGACGATGACGATGACGATGACGATGACGATGACGATGACGATGACGATGACGATGACGATGACGATGACGATGACGATGACGATGACGATGACGATGACGATGACGATGACGATGACGATGACGATGACGATGACGATGACGATGACGATGACGATGACGATGACGATGACGATGACGATGACGATGACGATGACGATGACGATGACGATGACGATGACGATGACGATGACGATGACGATGACGATGACGATGACGATGACGATGACGATGACGATGACGATGACGATGACGATGACGATGACGATGACGATGACGATGACGATGACGATGACGATGACGATGACGATGACGATGACGATGACGATGACGATGACGATGACGATGACGATGACGATGACGATGACGATGACGATGACGATGACGATGACGATGACGATGACGATGACGATGACGATGACGATGACGATGACGATGACGATGACGATGACGATGACGATGACGATGACGATGACGATGACGATGACGATGACGATGACGATGACGATGACGATGACGATGACGATGACGATGACGATGACGATGACGATGACGATGACGATGACGATGACGATGACGATGACGATGACGATGACGATGACGATGACGATGACGATGACGATGACGATGACGATGACGATGACGATGACGATGACGATGACGATGACGATGACGATGACGATGACGATGACGATGACGATGACGATGACGATGACGATGACGATGACGATGACGATGACGATGACGATGACGATGACGATGACGATGACGATGACGATGACGATGACGATGACGATGACGATGACGATGACGATGACGATGACGATGACGATGACGATGACGATGACGATGACGATGACGATGACGATGACGATGACGATGACGATGACGATGACGATGACGATGACGATGACGATGACGATGACGATGACGATGACGATGACGATGACGATGACGATGACGATGACGATGACGATGACGATGACGATGACGATGACGATGACGATGACGATGACGATGACGATGACGATGACGATGACGATGACGATGACGATGACGATGACGATGACGATGACGATGACGATGACGATGACGATGACGATGACGATGACGATGACGATGACGATGACGATGACGATGACGATGACGATGACGATGACGATGACGATGACGATGACGATGACGATGACGATGACGATGACGATGACGATGACGATGACGATGACGATGACGATGACGATGACGATGACGATGACGATGACGATGACGATGACGATGACGATGACGATGACGATGACGATGACGATGACGATGACGATGACGATGACGATGACGATGACGATGACGATGACGATGACGATGACGATGACGATGACGATGACGATGACGATGACGATGACGATGACGATGACGATGACGATGACGATGACGATGACGATGACGATGACGATGACGATGACGATGACGATGACGATGACGATGACGATGACGATGACGATGACGATGACGATGACGATGACGATGACGATGACGATGACGATGACGATGACGATGACGATGACGATGACGATGACGATGACGATGACGATGACGATGACGATGACGATGACGATGACGATGACGATGACGATGACGATGACGATGACGATGACGATGACGATGACGATGACGATGACGATGACGATGACGATGACGATGACGATGACGATGACGATGACGATGACGATGACGATGACGATGACGATGACGATGACGATGACGATGACGATGACGATGACGATGACGATGACGATGACGATGACGATGACGATGACGATGACGATGACGATGACGATGACGATGACGATGACGATGACGATGACGATGACGATGACGATGACGATGACGATGACGATGACGATGACGATGACGATGACGATGACGATGACGATGACGATGACGATGACGATGACGATGACGATGACGATGACGATGACGATGACGATGACGATGACGATGACGATGACGATGACGATGACGATGACGATGACGATGACGATGACGATGACGATGACGATGACGATGACGATGACGATGACGATGACGATGACGATGACGATGACGATGACGATGACGATGACGATGACGATGACGATGACGATGACGATGACGATGACGATGACGATGACGATGACGATGACGATGACGATGACGATGACGATGACGATGACGATGACGATGACGATGACGATGACGATGACGATGACGATGACGATGACGATGACGATGACGATGACGATGACGATGACGATGACGATGACGATGACGATGACGATGACGATGACGATGACGATGACGATGACGATGACGATGACGATGACGATGACGATGACGATGACGATGACGATGACGATGACGATGACGATGACGATGACGATGACGATGACGATGACGATGACGATGACGATGACGATGACGATGACGATGACGATGACGATGACGATGACGATGACGATGACGATGACGATGACGATGACGATGACGATGACGATGACGATGACGATGACGATGACGATGACGATGACGATGACGATGACGATGACGATGACGATGACGATGACGATGACGATGACGATGACGATGACGATGACGATGACGATGACGATGACGATGACGATGACGATGACGATGACGATGACGATGACGATGACGATGACGATGACGATGACGATGACGATGACGATGACGATGACGATGACGATGACGATGACGATGACGATGACGATGACGATGACGATGACGATGACGATGACGATGACGATGACGATGACGATGACGATGACGATGACGATGACGATGACGATGACGATGACGATGACGATGACGATGACGATGACGATGACGATGACGATGACGATGACGATGACGATGACGATGACGATGACGATGACGATGACGATGACGATGACGATGACGATGACGATGACGATGACGATGACGATGACGATGACGATGACGATGACGATGACGATGACGATGACGATGACGATGACGATGACGATGACGATGACGATGACGATGACGATGACGATGACGATGACGATGACGATGACGATGACGATGACGATGACGATGACGATGACGATGACGATGACGATGACGATGACGATGACGATGACGATGACGATGACGATGACGATGACGATGACGATGACGATGACGATGACGATGACGATGACGATGACGATGACGATGACGATGACGATGACGATGACGATGACGATGACGATGACGATGACGATGACGATGACGATGACGATGACGATGACGATGACGATGACGATGACGATGACGATGACGATGACGATGACGATGACGATGACGATGACGATGACGATGACGATGACGATGACGATGACGATGACGATGACGATGACGATGACGATGACGATGACGATGACGATGACGATGACGATGACGATGACGATGACGATGACGATGACGATGACGATGACGATGACGATGACGATGACGATGACGATGACGATGACGATGACGATGACGATGACGATGACGATGACGATGACGATGACGATGACGATGACGATGACGATGACGATGACGATGACGATGACGATGACGATGACGATGACGATGACGATGACGATGACGATGACGATGACGATGACGATGACGATGACGATGACGATGACGATGACGATGACGATGACGATGACGATGACGATGACGATGACGATGACGATGACGATGACGATGACGATGACGATGACGATGACGATGACGATGACGATGACGATGACGATGACGATGACGATGACGATGACGATGACGATGACGATGACGATGACGATGACGATGACGATGACGATGACGATGACGATGACGATGACGATGACGATGACGATGACGATGACGATGACGATGACGATGACGATGACGATGACGATGACGATGACGATGACGATGACGATGACGATGACGATGACGATGACGATGACGATGACGATGACGATGACGATGACGATGACGATGACGATGACGATGACGATGACGATGACGATGACGATGACGATGACGATGACGATGACGATGACGATGACGATGACGATGACGATGACGATGACGATGACGATGACGATGACGATGACGATGACGATGACGATGACGATGACGATGACGATGACGATGACGATGACGATGACGATGACGATGACGATGACGATGACGATGACGATGACGATGACGATGACGATGACGATGACGATGACGATGACGATGACGATGACGATGACGATGACGATGACGATGACGATGACGATGACGATGACGATGACGATGACGATGACGATGACGATGACGATGACGATGACGATGACGATGACGATGACGATGACGATGACGATGACGATGACGATGACGATGACGATGACGATGACGATGACGATGACGATGACGATGACGATGACGATGACGATGACGATGACGATGACGATGACGATGACGATGACGATGACGATGACGATGACGATGACGATGACGATGACGATGACGATGACGATGACGATGACGATGACGATGACGATGACGATGACGATGACGATGACGATGACGATGACGATGACGATGACGATGACGATGACGATGACGATGACGATGACGATGACGATGACGATGACGATGACGATGACGATGACGATGACGATGACGATGACGATGACGATGACGATGACGATGACGATGACGATGACGATGACGATGACGATGACGATGACGATGACGATGACGATGACGATGACGATGACGATGACGATGACGATGACGATGACGATGACGATGACGATGACGATGACGATGACGATGACGATGACGATGACGATGACGATGACGATGACGATGACGATGACGATGACGATGACGATGACGATGACGATGACGATGACGATGACGATGACGATGACGATGACGATGACGATGACGATGACGATGACGATGACGATGACGATGACGATGACGATGACGATGACGATGACGATGACGATGACGATGACGATGACGATGACGATGACGATGACGATGACGATGACGATGACGATGACGATGACGATGACGATGACGATGACGATGACGATGACGATGACGATGACGATGACGATGACGATGACGATGACGATGACGATGACGATGACGATGACGATGACGATGACGATGACGATGACGATGACGATGACGATGACGATGACGATGACGATGACGATGACGATGACGATGACGATGACGATGACGATGACGATGACGATGACGATGACGATGACGATGACGATGACGATGACGATGACGATGACGATGACGATGACGATGACGATGACGATGACGATGACGATGACGATGACGATGACGATGACGATGACGATGACGATGACGATGACGATGACGATGACGATGACGATGACGATGACGATGACGATGACGATGACGATGACGATGACGATGACGATGACGATGACGATGACGATGACGATGACGATGACGATGACGATGACGATGACGATGACGATGACGATGACGATGACGATGACGATGACGATGACGATGACGATGACGATGACGATGACGATGACGATGACGATGACGATGACGATGACGATGACGATGACGATGACGATGACGATGACGATGACGATGACGATGACGATGACGATGACGATGACGATGACGATGACGATGACGATGACGATGACGATGACGATGACGATGACGATGACGATGACGATGACGATGACGATGACGATGACGATGACGATGACGATGACGATGACGATGACGATGACGATGACGATGACGATGACGATGACGATGACGATGACGATGACGATGACGATGACGATGACGATGACGATGACGATGACGATGACGATGACGATGACGATGACGATGACGATGACGATGACGATGACGATGACGATGACGATGACGATGACGATGACGATGACGATGACGATGACGATGACGATGACGATGACGATGACGATGACGATGACGATGACGATGACGATGACGATGACGATGACGATGACGATGACGATGACGATGACGATGACGATGACGATGACGATGACGATGACGATGACGATGACGATGACGATGACGATGACGATGACGATGACGATGACGATGACGATGACGATGACGATGACGATGACGATGACGATGACGATGACGATGACGATGACGATGACGATGACGATGACGATGACGATGACGATGACGATGACGATGACGATGACGATGACGATGACGATGACGATGACGATGACGATGACGATGACGATGACGATGACGATGACGATGACGATGACGATGACGATGACGATGACGATGACGATGACGATGACGATGACGATGACGATGACGATGACGATGACGATGACGATGACGATGACGATGACGATGACGATGACGATGACGATGACGATGACGATGACGATGACGATGACGATGACGATGACGATGACGATGACGATGACGATGACGATGACGATGACGATGACGATGACGATGACGATGACGATGACGATGACGATGACGATGACGATGACGATGACGATGACGATGACGATGACGATGACGATGACGATGACGATGACGATGACGATGACGATGACGATGACGATGACGATGACGATGACGATGACGATGACGATGACGATGACGATGACGATGACGATGACGATGACGATGACGATGACGATGACGATGACGATGACGATGACGATGACGATGACGATGACGATGACGATGACGATGACGATGACGATGACGATGACGATGACGATGACGATGACGATGACGATGACGATGACGATGACGATGACGATGACGATGACGATGACGATGACGATGACGATGACGATGACGATGACGATGACGATGACGATGACGATGACGATGACGATGACGATGACGATGACGATGACGATGACGATGACGATGACGATGACGATGACGATGACGATGACGATGACGATGACGATGACGATGACGATGACGATGACGATGACGATGACGATGACGATGACGATGACGATGACGATGACGATGACGATGACGATGACGATGACGATGACGATGACGATGACGATGACGATGACGATGACGATGACGATGACGATGACGATGACGATGACGATGACGATGACGATGACGATGACGATGACGATGACGATGACGATGACGATGACGATGACGATGACGATGACGATGACGATGACGATGACGATGACGATGACGATGACGATGACGATGACGATGACGATGACGATGACGATGACGATGACGATGACGATGACGATGACGATGACGATGACGATGACGATGACGATGACGATGACGATGACGATGACGATGACGATGACGATGACGATGACGATGACGATGACGATGACGATGACGATGACGATGACGATGACGATGACGATGACGATGACGATGACGATGACGATGACGATGACGATGACGATGACGATGACGATGACGATGACGATGACGATGACGATGACGATGACGATGACGATGACGATGACGATGACGATGACGATGACGATGACGATGACGATGACGATGACGATGACGATGACGATGACGATGACGATGACGATGACGATGACGATGACGATGACGATGACGATGACGATGACGATGACGATGACGATGACGATGACGATGACGATGACGATGACGATGACGATGACGATGACGATGACGATGACGATGACGATGACGATGACGATGACGATGACGATGACGATGACGATGACGATGACGATGACGATGACGATGACGATGACGATGACGATGACGATGACGATGACGATGACGATGACGATGACGATGACGATGACGATGACGATGACGATGACGATGACGATGACGATGACGATGACGATGACGATGACGATGACGATGACGATGACGATGACGATGACGATGACGATGACGATGACGATGACGATGACGATGACGATGACGATGACGATGACGATGACGATGACGATGACGATGACGATGACGATGACGATGACGATGACGATGACGATGACGATGACGATGACGATGACGATGACGATGACGATGACGATGACGATGACGATGACGATGACGATGACGATGACGATGACGATGACGATGACGATGACGATGACGATGACGATGACGATGACGATGACGATGACGATGACGATGACGATGACGATGACGATGACGATGACGATGACGATGACGATGACGATGACGATGACGATGACGATGACGATGACGATGACGATGACGATGACGATGACGATGACGATGACGATGACGATGACGATGACGATGACGATGACGATGACGATGACGATGACGATGACGATGACGATGACGATGACGATGACGATGACGATGACGATGACGATGACGATGACGATGACGATGACGATGACGATGACGATGACGATGACGATGACGATGACGATGACGATGACGATGACGATGACGATGACGATGACGATGACGATGACGATGACGATGACGATGACGATGACGATGACGATGACGATGACGATGACGATGACGATGACGATGACGATGACGATGACGATGACGATGACGATGACGATGACGATGACGATGACGATGACGATGACGATGACGATGACGATGACGATGACGATGACGATGACGATGACGATGACGATGACGATGACGATGACGATGACGATGACGATGACGATGACGATGACGATGACGATGACGATGACGATGACGATGACGATGACGATGACGATGACGATGACGATGACGATGACGATGACGATGACGATGACGATGACGATGACGATGACGATGACGATGACGATGACGATGACGATGACGATGACGATGACGATGACGATGACGATGACGATGACGATGACGATGACGATGACGATGACGATGACGATGACGATGACGATGACGATGACGATGACGATGACGATGACGATGACGATGACGATGACGATGACGATGACGATGACGATGACGATGACGATGACGATGACGATGACGATGACGATGACGATGACGATGACGATGACGATGACGATGACGATGACGATGACGATGACGATGACGATGACGATGACGATGACGATGACGATGACGATGACGATGACGATGACGATGACGATGACGATGACGATGACGATGACGATGACGATGACGATGACGATGACGATGACGATGACGATGACGATGACGATGACGATGACGATGACGATGACGATGACGATGACGATGACGATGACGATGACGATGACGATGACGATGACGATGACGATGACGATGACGATGACGATGACGATGACGATGACGATGACGATGACGATGACGATGACGATGACGATGACGATGACGATGACGATGACGATGACGATGACGATGACGATGACGATGACGATGACGATGACGATGACGATGACGATGACGATGACGATGACGATGACGATGACGATGACGATGACGATGACGATGACGATGACGATGACGATGACGATGACGATGACGATGACGATGACGATGACGATGACGATGACGATGACGATGACGATGACGATGACGATGACGATGACGATGACGATGACGATGACGATGACGATGACGATGACGATGACGATGACGATGACGATGACGATGACGATGACGATGACGATGACGATGACGATGACGATGACGATGACGATGACGATGACGATGACGATGACGATGACGATGACGATGACGATGACGATGACGATGACGATGACGATGACGATGACGATGACGATGACGATGACGATGACGATGACGATGACGATGACGATGACGATGACGATGACGATGACGATGACGATGACGATGACGATGACGATGACGATGACGATGACGATGACGATGACGATGACGATGACGATGACGATGACGATGACGATGACGATGACGATGACGATGACGATGACGATGACGATGACGATGACGATGACGATGACGATGACGATGACGATGACGATGACGATGACGATGACGATGACGATGACGATGACGATGACGATGACGATGACGATGACGATGACGATGACGATGACGATGACGATGACGATGACGATGACGATGACGATGACGATGACGATGACGATGACGATGACGATGACGATGACGATGACGATGACGATGACGATGACGATGACGATGACGATGACGATGACGATGACGATGACGATGACGATGACGATGACGATGACGATGACGATGACGATGACGATGACGATGACGGACGATCTATACAAACGAAATAATGAAGTATAAAGTCAAAGTCTATGTTGACTGTATATATGTTTATTTAACGGTGTTTTCGAGGACCATTTCATACATACAATGGTTGTTTTGAGGACATTTGGTGCTTTCCAGGACGGTCCGTAAAAAATTCTCAGAGGGATCGTATATTTCGAGGACGGTCTTCAAACTGACCATTCCCTGATATGCATAAATACAGGGTAGATTGTTTTCGAGGACCATGTTTTGCATGCCTTCACCATCATTCAATTCATGTTGAGAAATCATTTGTTAGTAATATCAATATTGCTAACATCAACATCAATAAAGAAACATTGATATTGAAAGAAGATAAGAATTAAAGTTAAAATGGGTAATACCTGTAGAGGATGTATACAAATTTAACAATATTTTTTAGGTCCTCAAATATACCAATCCATATATACAGATCAGATAAAATAATGGAGTTCAGTTTCTTATCTGTAAATTAATATGTTTCAACACGCTCATGATAAATGTGTTGGGGCTGCGTTTTTTAAAAATAATTTAATGATACAAAACTTTGAAGCACTGAGAAAAACCACAAATAGTTTCGATACATTAAGAGTAGTTGTAACAACCATGGCCTAAATCATGGCATTTATGTTATCGTAACAATGGTAAATGAGACATTGAAACGAGAATTCCAATTACTCGAAAATAGACCTGATGCTGTCAATATCAAGTTATCAGAAGACCTCAAAAACACCACTATATAATCATTTTTTTAATGCCTCAGTTATTCTAAGGACATCAATTACTAAAAAAATATCTGGGTAATTTACCGAGGACTGCATTTTTGGTATGACCAGCCGATCAATTATTAATTATACTAAGCTTGGTTGTAATAATGCTGAAAATAACGAGGAAATGCTAATAGTAACAGTTAATGTGTTTAGCCTTTTTCGAAAAGGATGTAACAATGTCGATTACCTCTACGTCTTTTTATCTTTGAAAGCATACATTACGAAATTCATTATAAATTACTAATCACTGTTGGACGGTTCAATAATCCATATCCATTTATTAAAAGGTCTCAAATGCACCACAAACCGCCATACGGTGCACCACAATGCACCATATGATCTTTTTCATACAACGGGTCTTTCAAGGACTTCAGTCAGCTGATGATATCTGACTCACTTCTACGTGATATAGTTTTTCTGTATCGTTTACTCAATATTAACGGATGTATAGCCCGGTCTAGACTGACGATACTGTTTTTGATAAAAGTAAGTACAGTCTCAGATAAATAGTGATGCTGTGGTTATTCTTTATCGTAAAGGAACCCATAAAACTACTTTTATTTCACTTGGTGGGAAAATGGCGGTTTTTGCGCACGCTCCGCGTGCGTCAGCCCCCATTTTCACGCCTTGTGAAACAAAATTTTGTTCGATACTCGTGCGAAAAAGGGTTTCTGGACTCGTGTGATTGCAACACTCGCCTTCGGCACGTGCTGCAAACTCACTCGTCAGAAAAAGTTTTTTTTGCACTGGTATCGAAATGTACTATTATGAAATTCGTTCTAAATTACCAACAACTGGGGATGGTTCAATAATTTATATCCATTTATTAAAAGACCTACAATGCACCATCATTTGATCATTTTTTCATATAACTGGTCGTTCAAGGACTTCAGTCAGCTGACGATATCTGGGTCACTTCTACGTGACACAGATTTTCTGTATCATTTGCTCAATATTAACAGACATGTAGCCCCGTCTACAGTGACAATACTCTTTCTGATAAAAGTAATTGCAGACTCAGATAGATACTGAGCATATGGTTATACTTTGCTGTAAAGAATACTACGAAAGTACTTTTTCAAATTAACTGACGTCCCTCAATCAACCGTGGCATGAAAAAAATTATGTATTGGTGTTCTTGAAGCACTCTGATAAAATAATATCAATTATTGAATCACTTCTTACTAGTTATTAATAAAAAAAATTCATATCGTAGTGATTTTTTTTTCTCCGCAAATAAGACGTAGAGCGGACATATAGCCCGGTCTACACTGACGATACTCTTTCTGATAAAAGTAATTGCAGCCTCAGATAAATAGTGAGGTTGTGGTTATTCATTGTCGTAAAGGCTATCACGAAACTGCTTTTCTTTAAACTAACTGACGTCCTTGAAACAACCGTGGCATGAAATAATAATTATGTATTGGTGTTTTTGAAGCACTCTGATAAAATTATGTCAATTATGGAATCACTTCTTACTAAACTAGTAAAAAGGAATTCAATGATTGATATCATAGAAAAAGGACGATACTCTTTCTGATAAAAGTGGTGCTGTCGTTACTCGTTTTCGTAAAGTATACCACGAAACTACTTTTTTAAATTCACTTCAATCCCTTCCTCCTTCATCCTTGAAACAACCATTACATGAAAAAAAAATGTATTTGTGTTTTTGAAGCCCTGTAATAAATTGATATCAATTATGGAATCACTTCTTACTGGTTATTAATTTTTTTTTATTTACATGATAGTGGATTTGTATGATAGTGGATCCTGTATAAAAAAGAATAATCTTCCCGTTGACATTGCGCAAAAAATACAAAAAATAAATTTACGTAGAAGTAAACCAAGTAGTCTCAGCTGATTGAAGTCCTTAAAGGATCCGTTGTATGAAAAATGGTCATATGATGGTGTTTTTGAAGCCCTCTGATAAATTGATATTAATTTTTGAATCAACTTCAGTCTCTTCCAACGTAATTAAATTTTTTCTGTCATTTTGTCATCAAAGATTAACATACATCCGGGTTAACACTGTCCGCTAAAAATAATTAGATTCAAATAAGGTAATAAGGTCCTTGAAACAATCGCTGCATGAAAAAATAGTTATAATTTAGTACTTTTGAGACCCATTTAATAAATGCATATTAATTATTAAATCACCTCTTACTGAATTTTCATCAAATTGAGAACCTAGTGGATACTTTCAAAGTAAACAAGATGTAGAGGAATAAGAAACTGTCATTGTTCTTATACATAAATGATATCACGGAATTCCAGTTACCTCTACCTCTTGTTTACTTTGAAAGTATCCAGTACATTATTTTTTTATTATCAATCAGTAAATAATTAAAATGCATTTATGGAAGGGTCTCAAAAGTATCAAAATATACTTATTTTGTCACGCGACGGTTGTTTCAAGGACATCAATTAGTTCAAAGAAATAGTTTCGTGGAATCTTGTACAGAAAAGAATAACGGAAAAGAATAGCAGCACCGCTATTTATCTGAGTGTGCAATATTTTTATCAGAAAGAGTAGTGCAGACCGGGCTATATGTTCGTTAATATTAAGCAAATTATACAAAAAAATACAATAAAATCTTAGCACGTAGAACTGACCCAGATATCGTCAGCTGATTGTAGTCCTCAAAAGATACATTGTATAAAAAATGATCATACTATGGTGCTTTCGACGTCTTTCAATAAAAGAATATTAATTACCGAACTGACCCACACTGATTGGTAATTTATAATTAATTTCTTCAAGTATGCTTTCCAAGGAAAAAAAGATGTAGCGGTGATCGACATTGTTATATCCTTTCCGAAAAAGGTTTAACACATCAGTAGCTACTGTTAGTATTTCGTGATTATTTTCAACATTAAAATAACTAAACTCAGTACCAATTAACATTGATCAGCTGATCATTTCAGAATTCAGTCATCAATCAATCATCCAGGTATTTTATACTAATTGACGTCCTTCAAACAACTGTTGCGCGAAAAAAGTTACAATATATTGGTGTTTTTGAGGCCCTTTAATAAATTGATATTAGTTATTGAGTCATATAGGCGACATCCACATAATTTGATTTTTTGTATTACATCATTATAAATGATGCTTTCCCGGATGAAAGTAATCATAGACTCATAAATGTCGCAGTGCAACGAATGCCCTTTTCGTAAAAGTTATACGACTATTTACAACATTTACGAACTATCGCGCATGCAATTATTTTTTCGAACTGTGATATCATCTGGTAACAAGAAACAAAAGGACATGACCCTTATGTTCAATGATATCGGTAATGACCTTTTATTTTATAATAGGCGATGTGAATAAGACCACCAATGATCTACTGCGACGAAAATGTTTTATTTCAAACAAACATGACTTACAAATAATAATATTTTCTTGTTTCTCGTTTATCATTATACATATCAAATCACATTCATAAGATATATATCGTATATAAATAAATTGTTTGTTATTTCTCATTGGTATATTATAACGATCACATATAGTCTCTTTAATACGCATTCAAATTTTCAATGCTACTCATGAATAGTCACAGCATGACAGTGTATCTACGTAAAGTAAGTCGCTTATAGCTTTCGTACCTCCTAAGGATTATAACAATATGAACTTAATGCTATTGTATTATCATAACATTTCTTTTGTACTGCGTTTTGTAGACCGTACTCACATGGCCTTGTCTCATTTTAGTCTGACTGTGTACCTACGTGAAGAAAGTCGCTTGTAGCTTCCATACCATCTAAGGATTAGAACAAAATTAACTTAATGTTAATTTAATGTTAATGTTAATTAACTTAATGTTAATGTTAATGTTGTATTGTATTATAAGATTTTTTTGTACTGGGTCTTTTAGACCGTTTTCACATAGCCTTGTCGCACTTTAGTTTGACTATGTATCTACGCAAAGTCAGTGGTTTATAGCTCCCATACCATCTAAGGATAAAAGCAAAAACCAACTTAATGCTATTGTATTATCATAAAATTTGGTTTGTATAGCGTTTGGTCTCATTTTAGTTTTATTCGATACTTAATTCTACTGCTTAATACTAATTAGTTGCACTCAATACTAAATTCGTAACAGACTAGCTTAGTACATTCTACTGTTATATATTTCCTCAGTCTTGAAAGCCTCTGTAATTTTATCTGTTATCATGGTGCAATACTCCAATTAGTATTTTCATGGCATACTTTCAGCTCAGTCTTGTCATAAAAACTATAAAGCTCTGCTTCATCATAACTTATTAATACGATAATTAATTACGTAATCAAAATAGCATCGACCACATCATAACACAAACAATATACTTTTCTACGATAATAGTAAATTGTAACATAGAGGAAAATACATCTAGTCGTGTAATCTGAATATAAACTAGGAACATCGGAGAAATCGTTATACCATTTCTGAAAGGCCATTGCTTTACGATACCTGATCGTAGCGATTTGTGCTGCTGCACTTGATTATGTAATAATAATATCACACGTCGAGATTTAGTCATCTATTATGTATAGACATGAGAACTCTTGTAGATAACTATATTTATCTACTCACTATTCCCACAATCGTTTGTTTCTTTTTTTTTTATTTTCTCCCGCCATACGATGTTTGATAACTTTTTTAGCCTTATTTTGATTATCAACCCACGTCTTTAATTGGGGAACTGTCCTACCTCCTAAGGCGCTAGGATATTTGGACTTAGCGTCCTTAATCTCGGCATACGATGGTAAACTAAGTGCCTTCAAGTGCCTTCAAATGCTTTGCAAAAACTTTTGTTGCTACTTCCTTTTCCTCAATAGTCCAGCGACGTTTTGACTTTTTTTCTGTAATGTAATTAATTATAATTCAGTGTACAGTCAACATACGGTCTATTTTCAATATGACCATAAGATAAACTGAAATTTATTATACTTACGAGTGACTGTCTCCGGCGATTTTTCTTTTGTTTTTAGGGATTGTCCCTTCGGTGAGGTAGGTTTCTTTATTGAATCCTGTGGAGTCAGTTTCCTTCTTTTGACAGATTGACCGGGTTCAGCATATGGAGTTTGTCGTTTAGTGGCTTTCTTTTGTGGAGGAGGTTCATCCTCACATGATGAGCTTTCGGACTTGCCTTGGGCAATTTCGTTCAACATCTCACCCCCATTTCTTTCGTCGCTATCGCTCGAACCCGATTGTTGTTGTCTCCTCGCCATCAGATCATCATTATCGGGATCATCGTTGTCCGAGGAGTTTTCGTCATCTGAAGAGTCATCGTTGCCCTCGTCCGCGCCCCGAGCAGCCTCTAATAATCGCGCGATACCTACGATCTCTCTGCTTTTGATGGGTTGCCGGTAAATGTCTTTGTGAATCTTTTCGGCATGCCCCATGAAGTTCGCGAGATCTGACACTTCGTTATCATCCAAATTTAGAGTAATGCATTGAGTCGCGATTTGTTTGCGAAGTTGCGTGCCTCGCAGTGTTTCGGGATTGGCAGCACCACACAATTTCGAGAATTTACGCATTACCTCGCAGGCGTCAACAACTTTGGTTCTTTTCTTGTTGTAATACGGAAGTCCAAATAAGTATATATTATGTGTTGGAACTCTCGCATCTTTACGATGGTCCACAAGCAGACTGATAGTTTGTAATAATTTAGGGTACAATAAGACCGGTACATTGCGATTTTTTTTCCCCGAATCATTATGCGTACGTATTTGTTTGCAATAATCTTCGATTCCGCTGACAAACTTGCGTACAATTCTTTGTCTGTCTTTTCGTTGATAGTTTCTTGGTTCTTCTTAAAATCGTCCAACAAGATATTTTGAATTTCTCCCGTACGTCTACAGTTGAAAACTACGATCGATGCCACCGCTAGTTCGGCCAACTTGAACCATTCATCGTATGAATATGATTTCGACAAGTTCGTGTATGATTTCTCAATTTCTTTTTTGAGAAAGGTCGTAAGTTTTTTAACATCGTCTGTTGACGGAAGCACGATTTTTCTTTGACGCTGATGTTTTCTTTGTGTTTCCAGTGCAACTTTATTAACGTCTACCGAGAAATCAACTTTCAATACTTTCAGGAAACGTTCAACTCTTTGTTCGCTGACCAAATCGTCTGATTTGATGTACTCGTTGATTAATATTTCTCCAATTTGTTTTATATAAGTTCCCAAATTCATTCCGACAGCAGGTGCCCCATATTCACCTTTTTCCTCATCGAATCGTGCAGTAAGACGAGCTGCTTTGACGACCTGGTTGTACAACTTTGGATTATACATTGACGCAAAATCGGTAATCTCTGGACTGATTTGTTTGGCTATTGATAGCATTCGTCCCATTAATCGCAGTCTTGCGCGAATCATATTGTGCTGATAATGAGGCGTGTATCGTTGACACAATTTGTTTCCCCATATGATCAAGAGTCTATCGTATCTAATAAGCCGCACGGTATCGTCTTCTCTTAGTACCGGTAAAACTTCTAGTCTTAGTTTATCACTTGCTTCAGCGTGCAATCTCCCTTCCACAGTTCTCCCGAGTACTATAACGGATCGTTGCGTCTTTTTGTAGTCTGGGAAACATTCGGCGGCGTGATGGCGAATATTAGTGACCGTATAGTTCTCCAAGCAGTTGGCACAAGTTTTGTAGTCCGAGGCTGTTTTATTATATTTAGGATTCGGTCGTCGGCTTACCAGAAGTTCTCCGTTATTATATTCAGTACTCGTATTAAAAGTAAAGTTGCCGGTTTTCCTTATTGCATCTATTACCTCTCGCCGCTCAGCAGAACCTGAAATCGAAAGCAGAAAATCCACAATCAAAAAACAGTTCATGTAAAACAAAACTATTTGCATTTACGTGCATATTACTTACGCTTTGGTAAAGCGGCAAACTTTTGGACATCGCTCTCGCCTTTGTGCACCGTTTCTAGATGCCGAGTTAGTTTGTGGTACAATTTCTTGCAGTACATACAGAAATATTTCTTCGCGCCTTTCTTGTTGTCGGATGTTTGTATAACCATATTGGTATTATCTGGAGCTCTACGGGCTCTTGTAGAAATGTTCAGAATACCGGAACCATTGGCTGATGTATTGGCAGATTTCGAAGTTCTTTTTCCGCGAGAGCCCTTGCTGGTGTTATTATTAACCGCATCACTTTCGGAATCCTCAGAGTGCTCCGAACGATCTGATGGAAGATAATCCTTGTCAACTAGACTATCATCATTGCCTTCTTCAGATGTATCACGTGTGTCAACATGAACCTCTTGTTGAATACCTGCATTCAAAACATTCCCTTAAACATTGGGTATTTAAAAAAATACAATATGGTTTATTAAAGAATAATTGATGCTGACTATCGTCTACACTGTTGGCATCCGATATATTTGGCAACGACATTGCACCGGAGGTATTTTGCAAATTCAATGGAGATGACGCGGTGCTTTCAACATTCGCCAATCCCCTTACAACCTCTTCGTGAGGCTCTTCGATTATGGTGCTGTCATCATGATTCTGCTCATTCGCGATGAATGGAATATGAGAAAGAACTTGGTTCAATACGTCACTTATCTAAAAATGGAATACATTGTCACGGTGAAGATAATAGAGAAAAATGATTACAATATGCGTACCTCATATTGAACTTCCTCAGGGAGCCACTCGTCGTCATTAGTCACTAAGAAAGACATACTATGGAGGTTTTCTGGTTTCTGTAAAGCTTCTTTAGTGCTGGCATTTAGCGAATTGTCGTTCGCCGTAGATGTCGGTGAATGCATTCTTGTGGTTGATAAAAACGGATTTAAATCTTGCTGGGTACTGGTATCAATAGGCGTCTGATGACTCGCATCGCTCATACCCATCGGATCGGAGGAAAATGGTCTTTTGGTTGGCGGACTTTCTAAACTTTCTACCTCAATTTTAGCCTGTTCATGCCCTGCTTCCGATCCAATCGATGTTTTTAATGCTGTCACGGGCGATGAATCGTTTTTGGATGGTAGGAATGTAGGATGAGATTCACCACATTTCTGTAATCCTTGTACAGAGTTGATGATTCACACGGATCCAGCATCTTATCGGATATTATACATGGAAGGACATGGACACTCGCTTTGTCGATACTGTTTAAAGAATCCGAGCATGGATTATTTTTGACTGCAGATTGTGATAATGGTTGGCCAACTGGTCTGGGGATTTCCGAATTTCCATAATTACTAGCGTGCTTTGTGAGTTCCTCGCTTTTTTTTGCAGACGATTCTTTCGTGCTTGGCATATTCGGAAAATCTCGTTCTGTTCGATAAAAATTATTGGGTTCATTCGTTTCTATCGCTTCGAATTTACCCATACTCTGTGGACTAATTTGCGCAGAAAGATGATACGTGTTGAACTTATGCAATTCAGTTACAGGTCGTTCGGGACAAGGATATCGATCACCCTTGTCGTTTGATGAAGTCTTTTCTGATACGGGTAGGAATATTTCGACATCTTTATCGGTATCAGATGCTGGTTCAGAGCTTAAGTTTTTGTCGAGGTCGATGGAAGAAGCAGACAATAATGGGTCAGCTGGTTTTTGGATTTCAAAATTAGCGTCATTACTATCGCAATTTTCTAATTCCATGGATGTACTTTTAGGCCATACCACTGTGCTTAGAACATTCGGAGTTTCTCGCTTAGCTTGATCAACGTTATCTTGCAGGTCAGGATCAGCGGTAGGCTCGAGTGAATGTAATATCGATGAATTTGCTTGCGCGGGAGAGCTGAATACGTCACGTTTTTGTAGTCCAACTGCAAAATCATCGTAATGTACGCAGTTAACTGCCCCATCGCTTAATAATATCGGTCCCGTTAAAGATGATGACGCGTGGCTGAGGCCTTCACCGATATTACTTGATTGTACAGAACATTGATCGTGATTGGTGAGAGAACCGGCGAGTGTTTGATTGGTTGGTTTTTGAATTACCGAATTATCGTTGTCACCACCGCTATTTTCAACTTCCGTAGGTGTATTTTTGGGCGGCATCTCAGTACTTGTAATCTTTGATAATTCATCCTCGCATTGAGGAACTTCGTATTGTTTCCCACTTTCGTCGACATATTCGATCAAAATAGATTGGATCACAAGCTGAGATGTAGAATCGAGTTGTGTATGACCTTGTGAGATCCTGCATTTTTGTACTTCAGCTACGGATTTCTCTGAATCAATATTAATCAGTGGTACAAAATTTTGATCGCGACCTGTCGGAGCAGTAGCGAGTGTTTCATTATTTGGGTCCGGGACTTCTGAATTATCGTCATCGCAACCGCAATTTTTGAGTATGGTTGCTGTACTTTTGGGCAACACCTTTTTACTAGCTTTCTTTTGGATTTCAACCTCACTTTCGTCAACTTTATATTGCATTCCGACTACGTCGACAGATTCGATCGCTGGCACAGATGGTAAATCTAATTGTTCATGCGGTTGCGGGACGCTGGATTTCTGTATTTCTGCTGCGGTTTTCTGAGAATCAATATTAGTTGATGTTCCAGAACCTTGCTCACATTCGGCGGGAGAAGCGGTAGATGTTTGATTACTTGGTTCTTGGATTTCCAAATTATCGTCGTCGCAACCGCAGGTTTTGAGTTCCGTTGATAGACGTTTCGTCGGCACCTTTGTACTGGCAATCTTTCGCAGTTCAACTTCATTTCGATTGGCTTCACATTGTTCGCCGGTTAAGTCGACAGATTCAATCGCTGGCACAGATGTTGAATCTAGTTCTGAGTGAGGTTGCGAAAAACTGTATTTCTGTTGTTCAGGTGCAGATTTTTGAGTATAAGTATTAGTTGACGGTGCAGAGTTTCGCTCGCGATCGGTGGGAGATCCAACGAGGAACGATTCAGCTAATACCGGGATCCCCAAATTGTCATCGTTAATACCGTTACTTTCGAGAACCGTAGTAATATTTTGAATCGATACTTTCATACTTCGAATCTTTAAAATTTCATGGTTCGTTCGATCGGCTTTATTTTGTTTCGAACTATCGACTGTTTGACTGTTCGACTGTTCGGCGCTGGCAGACATGAATGATGCATCTTGTTGTGCGTGTAGTTGCGATAAACTGAATTGCTGTGTTTCAACTGAGGAGTTCTCGATAACAGCTTTCTCAATATCAACTGATGATGAAGTACCGCTATTTTGGAGTTCTGTACATGCTGTCTTGGAGGTTTTTCGTCTTTTTCGACCTCGTCGTGTGGGTTTTTTTGATTTATTTCTTTTAGATAAAGTAGCTTGTCTCCTAGTACAAACACCAGTGTTGTTCGATTCAAGTCCCTTTATTTCTCTTCGCAGCTCAATTCGAGGAACATCGTTATTCAAATTTTCGCTGATTTGTCGAAGAGGTCCGAAATTCTCTGAAAACAATAAAATATGTTGAAAACATACATCAATTTTGCAAATCGATTGAGTATAATCTTATGTACTGGATTCTTGTGCTTCAGATTTTAATAGTAATTCATTGCATTTTTATTTTTGAGTTATTTATAAAAGAGGAGAACGATGCAGCTTCAATTTTTTTATCGTTACTACGTAATTACTATATGAAATTTATAGGATCGCTGTGCAGAAGAATCATTATGACAATGATGATTGATTGTACTCTTGTTGATAAGATATAGAAGAAAATTACTGTACAGCAACCAAAATCTGTTTTCGAAAAATAAAGGTTATAACACTGTAAGGATTCTCCGATCATCTGTGCGAATAACGTACCGATGCACCAAAGCGACGGCGCAGGATTAAACCAGTTTCTCATGGAAACAGTCTATGAACCAAATATACTCAATTCGTAATCGTATCAAGGTTTACGCAGCTTAATACCTTTGAAAAATATGTTATACTGATACACAAAGTACAGGGTCTGAAAGGTTTTTCAAACATTTAATTACGTACAGTCTAAAAGTTTTCAATAAAAAGTGACATTTCCAATAATACAAGCATTATAATATATTCATACGGGAGCGATAATCTTTTGAAACATAGAACATAGATGTATCAAATTATAAAAGCCGTATAGAATTTCTTTAGTCTTTCGTTAGTTATACTATTAGTTATAAAATTTTCGAGAATGTTACTGAACAGTGACCGACGCCAGTATTTAAAAAGTAAAGATTATAGCGCATTGAGGAATCTCTCTTGGTTTTTATAAATAGGGTAGACTTCCTTTCAACTAGATTCGTTCTGTATTTTATTCATGTACGCTTTACGGTACATTCGGATAGTTGGCTGGATTATATTGTTTGTTTTATTGATAAGGGAAACTGACATTGAAACTGAAACTGATTCTTTGGAGGTGGTGGACTGTGTAAACCTTAATACGAATACACATTCTCTACAATAGTTGTATAGATCAGAGTATACTTTATTTACAAAGACGATGGGAGATTCGTTAAAGCGATGTAATATTTATTGATGGAAGACTCGCTCTGTCACTGTAAAGAAATGTTTTCCGAAATTTAATAAAAGATAGCAAAAATTAGCAATTATCTCCGAAATTATTTTCTTACACTGATTCTATCGTTTTCTAAATGTTGTCTATGTTTGAATATATGATCGCAACCACATAGAAGTATTATATTATTTATAATATTAAAATAGGACAGAGACTGTATAATGTTATATTTATCAACCAATGTAACTTGTGTATGTATGTATTTTTAGAATGGGTATATCTTTCATTTCAGATAAAATTTTGATACCTTGCACAGTCTACTGGATGCTCCAGTACAGACAATTCATCAAATATGTTAGATGGCGTAAACCTTAATATGAAGACAAATTCATATAGTCGTTGCACATACAGCTTCCTTAAGGACAAAATTTGATCGTTCATTGAATGTAAAAAGGTTTTTTTCGTTTCTTAGAATATTGTATTTCTTTATCAGAATCTTCGTCAGAATTTGTATTCGTATTAAAGTTTACGCAGTGTAAAATCTTTGATGTATGGAAAACTGACTTCTGTCACTACAAAGTAATGATTTTCGAATTGCAATAAAATATAGAAAAATGAGCAATTATCTCAAAAATAATTTTTCCACACTCCTTCTATAATCTTTAAAATATTGACTGCGTTTCAAAATATGATCGCTGTTACAAAAAATTATTATATTGTTAGTAATATTATAAAAGGAAAGAGACTGTAGAATGTTATGTTTATCAACCGATGAAATTTATTTGTGAACATTTTTTAGACTGCATATATCTTTGATTTTTGCCAAAACTTTGAAGCCATGCACAGTCTACTTAGTGCTGCAATGCAAACGCTTCATCAAATATGTTAGACTGCGTAAACCTTAATATGAATACAAATTCATATAGTCGTTGCACAGACAGCTTCCTTAAGGATAAAGTTTGATCGCTCACTGTCATTTTTGTGCACCGGTATAATCCAAAAAGGTTTTTTTCGTTTCTCAAAATATTTTGTTTCTGTATTAGAACCTTTGTTAGAATTTGTATTCGTATTAAAGTTTACGCAGTGTAACATCCTTGATGTATCGGTTCCACTGTTTCACCTAGTACACTGCGTAAGGTCTCAAAGTTTTGTCAAAAATTGAAAATATACGCAGTGTAAACACACTCACAAATAAGTTACATCATGTGATGAACATAACATTGTGCAGTCTCTTTCCAATTTTAATATTACAAACAATATAATACTTTTATGTGAAAAATGATAGTAGAAGCGTAGAAAAATTATTTTTGAGACAATTGCCAATTTTTCTATAAGCCTTTTTTCTAAAAGCCAGTTTTCCATAAGTAAATATTAGAACTCTTTAAAGAATCTCCCACAATCGCTGTAAATAAATTATTCACCGATGTATTAAAATGACAGAGATCGATCAAATTTTGTCATTAATGAAACAGTCTATACGATGTAAAGGATTTGTATTCATATTAAGGTTTATGCAGTTTAACACCTTCGAAGAATCAGTTGAACAGATGGACCATGTAGACGGCGCATGGTATCACAAAGTTTTTATAAATAAGTTACACAGATTGAAAAATACATCAACGTAAAATCGTATTCCCTTATCAATATTCCAAGCAATGCATGAATAAAATACAGGACAAAATGGCACAGTCGAAAGGAAGTCTCATTATAAAGTGAATAAAAAATATGTCTCATGGACAGTTTTCGCAACCCTTCTACAAGATACCCTTCGATAATATATTTTGTATACACTAGTATGTATTTTTAAAAATATAAAGATCGAGAAAATGTTATAATCAAAAAGGCATGCTTTATTATGAGCGTAAAATTACAGAAGAAAATATCAAGTCCTCAAAAGTACCGCGTTACAGATTTTATGGTTATGTAAAATCGATAAGAAACGAAAAAATCGTTTTAAATTATATTATGCATAAAATAACCCGAAAAACTCTTATCACTTGTTGATTAATTCCACAGATATATAATTGTGAAAGAATTGTACTTACGGGAATAAACCACGAGGCGATCTCTTCGACCAGCACGTGACACAATATTGATATCGCGGACATAATATTTCTTGTCACTACTTCCTTGTAATAAGGCATACATTTTCGGCTGCCACGTTTCTATTCTTTCTTGCCCACAACTTTTTTATTCTTCCTTTCTTCACATTTTGCAAAGCGGTGCACTGTGAACCTCGTGGCTACCATAGAGGTAAAGAGCACGTAAAGGGGGGATTCCAATACAAGTCATGCGCAGAAATGGAAAGCTCAAATGTGACGGGTTATATGACCGCACTATGCCAAACTATGTCTACGTATATAAGCTTAAAAAAATGTCTGTAGTTGTAAACAAAATTACGATTTCCAATATGCCGATAACAAGATATGTTAAATTAAAAAAATAACCGGATAATCGCAACCGCACCCTTTTTATTCAGCCATTTTTTACGCGATTTTCGTCCAGTTGTATGTTTTTATGTTTGTACAAACGTATTTTTTGTCTAGTTTGTGACCAATTGGTTGTTCAATTTCCTGTCAGGTTTTTTTTACCAGATTTTCGTTCCGATTCTTGTCCAGTTTTTATCTGGTTTTTTGTCCTGCTTTTTTGTCCCGTTTTTTGTAACGCATTGTAATAACAAACAATAATAAATACTTTTTCGAAAATAATTCACGTCCTTGAAATAACCATTGCATGAAAAAATGTATATTGATGTTTTTGAAGGCCTCTAATAAATTGATATTAATTATTCAATCACTTCCTAATGGTTATTAATTTTAAAAAATGATGTAGTGGATTTTAGCAACGTATATAAAACTTAAAGATAACGGGAATTTCGTGATATCCTTTTCGAAAAAGAATAATCACAACACAGTTACTTATTTGAATCTGTAATTACTTTTATCAGTTAGGGCATCGTCATCGCCGACCGAGCTGACCGCCAGTTAATATTGTGCAAAATATACAAAAAAAATCTAATCACATGGAAGTGACTCATGTCATTCAACAATTCATGCCAATTGAGAATAGGGCTTCAAAACACCAGTATATAATTATTTTCATGCAACGGCTGTTTCAAGGACGTCAATTAATAAAAAAATAAGCAGGTCATTTATCGATTACTGAATTTTTGGTATGATCAGCTGATCAAATCATAATTGATACTAAGCTTGGTTGTTATAAAGTAAAACATAATTACGAAATCCTAACAGTGTCAGCTGATGTATTTAACCTTTTTCGGAAACGATATAACCAAATTTCGATTACGCCTAGGTCTTTCTTTTTACTTTGAAAGCATACTTTATGAAATTGGTTCTAAGCACCATCATATGACCATTTTTTCATACAATGGATTCAATCAGTTGACAATATCTGGGCCATTTCCAAGCGGTTAGGGTTACGAAAAAGAATAATCACAGCACAGCTACTTATCTAAGTCTGTTCTTACTTTTATCAGAACGGGTATCGTCATCGCCTATCAGGTTATATTTCCGTTAATATTGCACAAATGATACTAAAAATCTAATAATGTGGCAGTGACTTACGTGCTTTAATAATCAATACTAGTTTAGAAGACGGCTTCAAAAATATAAATATATTTTTATATTTTTCATGCTACGGTTATTTCAAGGACGTCAATTAATTTAAAAAATAAACGATTCAATTTATTGAAGACAGCATTTTTGGTATGATCAGCCGATCAAATCTTAATTGATAGTAAGTATGAATGTTATAATGCTGAAAATAATCCCGCAATTGTAACAGTGTCAGCTGATGTATTTAATGTTTTTCGGAAACGACATAACCAAATTTCTGTTATCCATACGCGTTAATTTTTACTTTATAAGCATACTTTACGAAATTGATTCTAAATTACCAGTCAGTGAGCGACGATTCAATAATTAAAATCCATTTATTAAAAGACCTCGAAAGCATAATCATATGAACATTTTTTCATGCAACGGATCTTTCAAGGACTTCAATCAGCTGACAATATCTGGGTCAATTCATGTAGGTTTACGAAAATGAATAATCACAGCACCGCTACTCATCTGAGTCTGTTATTACTTTTATCAGAACGGGTATCGTCATCGCCGATCAGGTTATATGTCCGTTAACATTGCACAAATGATATAATAATGTGGCAGTGACCTATGTGCTTTAATAATCAATATCAGTTTAGAAGACGGCTTCAAAAACATAAATATATTTTTACATTTTTCATGGAACGGTTGTTTCAAGGACGTCAGTTAATAAAAAAAAAATAATCGGTTCATTTATCGAGGACTAAATTTTTGCCGCGATCAGCTGATAAAATCTTAATTGATACTAAGCTTGGTTGTTATAATGCTGAAAATAATCACGAAATTCCAACAGTTTCGGCTGATGTATAAAATGTTTTTCGGAAACGATATAACCAAATTTCTGTAATCCCTACGCGTTAATTTTTACTTTGGAAGGATACTTTAAGAAATTGATTCTAAATTACCAGTCAGTGAGCGACGATTCAATAATTAATATCCATTTATTAAAAGACCTCGAAAGCATCATAATATGAACATTTTTTCATGCAACGCATCTTTCAAGGACTTCAATCAGCTGACAATATCTGGGTCAATTCATGTAGTTAGGTTTACGAAAAAGAATAATCACAGCACCGCTGCTCATCTGAGTCTGTTATTACTTTTATCAGAACGGGTATCGTCATCGCCGATCAGGTTATATGTCTGTTAACATTGCACAAATGATATAATACTGTGGCAATGACCTATGTGCTTTAATAATCAATATCAGTTTAGAAGACGGCTTCAAAAACATAAATATATTTTTACATTTTTCATGGAACGGTTGTTTCAAGGACGTCAATTAATAAAAAAAAATAATCGGTTCATTTATCGAGGACTAAATTTTTGGTGCGATCAGCTGATAAAATCTTAATTGATACTAAGCTTGGTTGTTATAAAGCTGAAAATAATCACGAAATTCCAACAGTTTCGGCTGATGTTTAAAATGTTTTTCGGAAACGATATAACCAAATTTCTGTAATCCCTAGGCGTTAATTTTTACTTTGGAAGGATACTTTACGAAATTGATTCTAAATTACCAGTCAGTGAGCGACGATTCAATAATTAATATCCATTTATTAAAAGACCTCGAAAGCATCATAATATGAACATTTTTTCATGCAACGCATCTTTCAAGGACTTCAATCAGCTGACAATATCTGGGTCAATTCATGTACTTAGGTTTACGAAAAAGAATAATCACAGCACCGCTGTTCATCTGAGTCTGTTACTGTTTGAGAATTGCCAGGATGATATATAGCGGAACGGGGGTAAATAAACTGAACACTGCTGACGTTAACAGTGAAAATAAACTCTTTATTAAATAACAGCGAAGATGTAGAAAAGCGCGCGAAAAACACTGCACGATGAGTAGACCGTTGCGCTTGAGCTGTGCCGAATAACAATAATCGGAATAACAATAATCTGAGACGGATGGCCACTTGGGTCTTGAGATGCTTGAATGAAGTTCAAGTCGGATTAAGTATATGAGTCTTTTATTAGTCGTAGCAATTAGAGTGTTAATCGGGAGAGTGTACCGTTCGGCGATCGGAGCTGGACTGATGTGAAGCGGGC
The DNA here is from genome assembly GCA_958510785.1 of Exephanes ischioxanthus. NCBI lineage: Eukaryota > Metazoa > Arthropoda > Insecta > Hymenoptera > Ichneumonidae > Exephanes > Exephanes ischioxanthus. Next base: position 28,159,249 of record OY294017.1, on the reverse strand, counting down.
GTGAAGCCAAGGGCCTGACGCGCGCTTCACAAAGGGACAAAGTCGCGACAGAGTGTCGCGACGCCCGCGATAAGGCCCGTCTCACGGCTCTAAGCCGTGCGGCCGGATGCAGATAACCTGCAGGGCTACTCTGAATTAAGATGCGGCGGAAAATAATAGCGCTCGCGATTTCGAAGAGGCTGGGGCCGTTACACTCCCCCTCCAGTGAAAACGATGCTCCGCATCGGATGTTAAACAGAATTTACATTTAATAATTTGTTGTTAAGTGTGATTTTATATAAATGAAAAGTTTCGGGGGTTTTTTTTTTAATATTTTCATTTTTGTGTAGATGTGTTATGTTTTGTGTTTTCCTTTCTTGGTTTTGTTTCGTTGGTCGTTGATTGGTTCTTCTTTTTTCTTTGTTGTAGTCCGAATCTGGTTTTATTTTTAAAAAAAATTTCCTTTGTTTGGTATTCGTCTCGGCACTCTCCCGTTGCTGAATATATTTGTGGTGGTAAATATCGGCATCTATGCTGATCTGTAACAATCTAAACAAACCTGTTATTTGTTCGTGTTAGTGGGAATGGTTTGGTTAAATTGGATGGGTTTAAATTTGGTGTTAAAAAACAGTTAAGAAAAAATTAAAATGTTGTCCTGTTTCGTTAGGTTGGTGAAGTTCCATATTTGTTTTTCCAAAAATTCTATCCCGTTTCGGTAAATTTGTCCATATTTGATGGATTTCGGTTTCTCCTTGATTGTATTTCGTTTCTCTACTTCCTGGTATTTCTGTTATAAATTTCGAATTTTGATGGTTGTAAGGCCTGTAACATTCTAAGTTCTAATTAGTGGTGGTTAGTGGGTTGGGTATGTTATTTGGAAGTGATTTGTTGGTGAAAGATGGAAATTATTTCTGGAAATTGGTAAAATGATTAACACGAATATTTATGGTATATAAAAAAACATAGCAAATATATATTGGCCAAAAGGGTAGACAATAATTTCGTTGCGAAAGAAGAAAAGAAAAAAAAAAAATGAAACAAATCAAATTGATATTGATATTGATTGATATTGGGATATGATTGTTCCCATACGATTTTTTTTGTGTTATAAATATAAAGTTGCTGACTTTCGTTTTTTCTTTGTTGCATTAAAATACGTGTGTCGCAGAGCATGTCTCAGACATTGTATATAAACATCTGTTTTTTTTCGTTAGATTGTCATTGTCTCGATCTTATCCTCTTTCTTAACTTCCGTTTTCCTCATTTTTACGGTTTATAAAGTAAATTTTATAGTTGAATGTTTTGATATTTGCTCGATTATATTGGAGTATTAATATATTGGACATAAACATAAATATACGTTAAATTTATGAGTGAATAAGTACATGAGTTTCGTGAATATTTGTTTAGTTGTGATTTGTTTTTAAGAAGTGTAGTCCTATTACTATGGTTTATCGTATTTTCTGGTATTCCGAAAAAATAATTTGCAGTTCAATTGGTTCTATTAAGTGTCTGGGTGGCTTGGTATTTATCTACATTCTGTGCGTTTCCGGTTTTTCTGTGTATCTGTTTTATTAAATGTTTCGAATGTTTACTATGTGCAAGATGTGTGTGTTGTCTGTACGTGTAGTTCATTTGTCTTATATCTAGTCTTAACTAAAATATTAATGAATATTCTCCTATTTTTTATGATTTTTTTTTTTTATGATCGGGATGTTTGTTTAAGCCACGAATGCGTATTATGCGCTTCCAGGCGATGTTCTGCGATTTGCTGTTAGTTTCGTTAGAAGATTGCTGATCGTTTCTCGTAGTGCTTTTTTGCGTGGTATGAGTGTCATTAGTAGATAATTGTTAGCTTTCAGTCCATCAATTTTTATGTCACAATGAATTATTGGCGGTGACCTGAAGTTCGGCGGCACTGATGATTGTACAGTGCGCAAATCGGTGATATTTATGTTTTCGGGTATTGACGGTGACCTAAAGTTCGGTTGCACTGGTGTTTGTACTGGATGTTGCTCGGAGTTATTTGTTCGTTCTGCGTTTATCGGTGGTAGCCTGATTTTGGGATGCACAGGTGATGGTGGTGCATCCATTTCGAATTTCGTTACATATTCAACACAGCTGAAAAGCGGTGGTAAATTTCCGAGTTCTAAGGCGTTTCTGGAAATCGGTGGTGATCGGAAGTTCGGTGGTACTTCCTGTGGTATGCTGTTTTCATTTTTCTCCGATGTGCTTGTTTCTCGATGCCATGGTGGAACGAATTCTCGCAAATCAAATGCTATTGATGGTGATCGCGTTTCGTTTGTTGTATCGCTATTTACTGGCTGATTTTCGAGTTTCGCAACGTCCTTATGTTCTTGTGACATTTCGGGATTCAGTTGTAGTGATGGTTGTACTGAGTTTTCCAAATTTGGTATTTTTTCGTCACGAGTTGGCAGTGAGTTGTCAAGTTGTACTGATATTTGTGCGGCTTTCGGAGGGTTATCCTTTTCTTGCGTAGTTGTTGGAGGTGACCTGAAGGTTGGTTTCACGGGTGGTTTACCACTATTTTCGTCACCAGACGACTCTCCGATGTTCGTCGGCAACGGTTTGAATCCTCGTTTGTCGAAATTTACGTTTTCGGATTCTGTTTCTTTTTCCGTTCCATTTTCCTTATTTTTAGCCTTTTGGTTGTCGTTTTTGTTTTCGGTTCCATTGATTTTTTCGCTTTTGTCACCGTATAAGTAGCCGGTTGCCCCGTCAGGGCTGACTTTTTCACGAAACTCGTTTTTGTTCAGCTGCGATAAGCTTTCTGTTTTATTTGGCCTCATTGAGCTTTTTACTTTTTGCGGCCTCGTTGGGCTCTTTTCTTTTTGTTGCCTCGTTGGGCTTTTTCCGTTTTGTTGCCTCGTTGGGCTTTTTTCGTTTTCCTCTTCATCTTCTGTTGTGCTATCTTCTATATCCGTATACTTATATTTTGTTTCAATATCATCTCGTTTCCTATGTTGTTTGCGTGGTTCGTTTATTTCTCTATCTTCGTCTTCAGATGAGTCCGCTATACATTTTTCGATCGGTATCCGTTGTAGTTTGATTCTGCGTATTCCTTTTAATTTTTGCCTGGTCGGTTTCCGTGTAGGTATTTTCATGAGTTCAGCTTCGTTTTCTGATGTTTCTGTTTGTGGTGTTTCGTTGTGAATATTTGAATCAATTTTTGTGGGTACACTCTCCGTTATTTGTTTTGATTCTTCCATTTTCGGTAATTGGTTTGTTTCTTCTTGTGGTTGCTTTGTCTGTTTAGGGAGAATTTGTTTAGTTTTTTCGGCGTTTGCGTCGTACACTGTTGAGACTTGATTATTGATGCGAAGTCTCGTGGAGCACTTTGCTTCTTTTTGTTTAAGTAGGCGTTGAAAAATCTGTTCGATCTGTGCTACATCGAGGCTCGACTGTTGATTGGATATTTGGCGATTTCGCGAATCGCTGAGACTGCTATCTCGTGATCTGTTTCGATAGTTTCGATCACGTGAACTGTCTTGCTGCTTTCGAGTGTGCGAGTTGTCGCGATAATTTCGGTCGCGCGCGTTGTCACGATATTTTCGGTCGTTTTGATAATTGCGATCTCGCGAATCGTCTCGTCGCGAGTTGTTCTGGTTGTCACGTGGATTGTTATAATTATTGCGCGAGTTGTTGCGGGAATCATTGTGATTGCCGCGCGAATTGCAATTGTCACGCGAATTGTTGTAATTGACACTCGAATTGTTTTGGTAGTTACAATCTCGTGAATCTCGCTTGCGATAGTCGTGTCGATTGTGTGAGTCTCTATCACTATAGTTGAATTGCACTCGAGAATTTCTGTCACGATTTTGATAGTTATCGGATCGTGAATGAATGTTTTCGCGCATATCTTCTTCGGTGTAGCGTCCATGTTGATTGTTCCACTGTGCGAAATGAATTTTCGCTTTATTGGGACGATTTTCCCTAGCTTCGAATTTTTCGCGGCTTCGCGTGTGATGAAGCGTTCGCCTACGTGCGAGTTCGTTTTCTATATTTACTGCTTCGTCGACTGCATCGTTCAGGGTTAGAAATGTTTGTTGCATGATTATGTTCCCAATGTGATCGAATAATCCGCGAATAAAGGCTTTTATCGCTGTTTGCCTTGCTTCTTGTATTCTGTTTAGCAGATACTGTTGTTGGTGTTTCTCTGTGTATACTTCGTTGAGTTGTTCTTCGATTCTTTCGGCGGTTTTTCGTGTACGCATTGCATAGTCTCTAACAGACTCGTTATACTTTTGTGCGTTAGACTTTAATTCCAATTCTAAGTCGGATAATTCTACTGGTTTTTCGAAGGCATTTCTGAGATCTCTCAGAAGCGCTTCGAGTGTAAAATGCGTTTTTGAATCTGCTATATCTGCAGCCGATCCAGATAGTTTTAGATAAATGACGTTTAAAAATAGCGATTGGTCAATTTCGGGAACCATCTTTGCTCCCTTTCTACAAATGCGTAAAAAGTCGCGAACCGGAATATTTTTACCATTAAATGATGGTATTGCGCTGCAAACATCACAAAACGCAATACTATTGGTCGCCATTGTTGATGATGATGTATTGTCTGATTATTTATTGTGTTTGATCAATTCTTTTTTAATTGTGTACTAATTGTAAGTTTGAATTTTGTATTGTAATTAATTTAATTTTTTTTTCTTTTTTTTAATGCATATGCTAAAATATTTGATTGAATATGTGAAAAAAGAATGAATTAAAATCGAAACTGGATTTATTTGATATTCGCAGGATAAAACGAAATATTGATAAAGGCCAAAGAAAAATAAATTTCGAAGTTATGTATGAAAAATTTAATTAAATTATGAGAGTAAAAAAAAAGGATTTTGTTATAGTTCAAAAAGGTTTGAAAATTTATCGAGCCAAAAAAAGGGTATTAATATTAATAATTTTTGGTAAATATTGTTTATAAATATTTGTAATACTCTATTCAATTTGTTTTATTCAAAATTGTCCTTTTTTTTTTTAGCATCGATATAAATTTTCGATCTTAAGTTATATTTTTTTTTGTGTATCTCTATAAATGTAATATATTTTTTGTATTATTCGCTGCCATCTACGTGAGGCGCGTTTACTTTGTATTGGGGTGAAAAAGGGCAAAAAGAGAATTGACGTGTAGTAGAGAAAAAGGGAAATTCTACTTCTTCCGTGTGAAATGCCATGAACTACGGTGGTCGTACGTCGTGACACGGCCACGAGTACATAACAAGGTTGTTGCGATACGTTTTCGTAAGTCGACGCTCATTTTTCACGTATTTAATTGCACATTTGAAAACAAATAATAATAATAATTGGCTCAATATACGTTGCACGCTGTCAAATAATAATAACAAAAATGATTTATTTAATTGGTTTGTACTTACGTGTATGATGAGGATAAATAATAATTTTATTCAACTTTGGTCGGTTATGGTTAGACACATTTTTTTCTTGGCTTTCCCTGTTGTGTCGTCCTTTCTTCCTTCTATTGTTTTTTTTTTTTTTTTTAACGTCCTTCCTTCCTTTCTTCTATTTTTCGAAATTTTTCCGGTGGTGGATGGTGCGTCGGTGGTGGACAGCCGACGGGCGAGTCGCGCTGGTGCGGCAGATCACGGGCGTGGCGGATCGATGCCGCGGTCGATGACGGCTCGACGTTGGTAAAGGCGGCTGCTGCCGTTGATCGAGAAAAAAAAAAAATTTTCTCGACGGTCGGTCACTCCCGACGTTACGCGCCCGCTCACCTGTTCACTCGACACTTACACGAATTCTATTGTCTTTTCTTTTCCTTTTTCTTTTTTTTTTTTTTTTGCACTCTGTATTGTTTTTTTTTTTTTATTATTATTATTATTAAGTATTTTTGTAATAAATGTCTTTGTATATATGTATTTAATGTCTAAGTTGATTATTATTTATTAAGTGTCTTGGCACTATATTTTTTCTTCCCTTCTCTTTTTTTTTTCCACTTTTTCGTGTCTCTTTTTTTTGTTTTCTCTGTTGTTTAAGCGTTCACTATTTGGGATTTTTTCCTTTTTTCACTGTTCGTTGTTTTTTTTTTTTTTTTTTTTACTCAGTGTCACTGTTCGTTGTGTTTTTGTTTCACTGTTTTTCACTTCTGTGTGTTTTTCACTGTCCGGTTTTGTTTATTCGTGCGAGCGCGGCTCAAGCACGGTTGTCGCGTCAGGGTGAAATTTTTTTTTTTTTTTTGAAAAAGTGATTTTTTTTTTTTTATGCAGGCGTGTTTGCTTAGTTCGTCACTTCTGACACCATGAGACGGATGGCCACTTGGGTCTTGAGATGCTTGAATGAAGTTCAAGTCGGATTAAGTATATGAGTCTTTTATTAGTCGTAGCAATTAGAGTGTTAATCGGGAGAGTGTACCGTTCGGCGATCGGAGCTGGACTGATGTGAAGCGGGCGTGAAGCCAAGGGCCTGACGCGCGCTTCACAAAGGGACAAAGTCGCGACAGAGTGTCGCGACGCCCGCGATAAGGCCCGTCTCACGGCTCTAAGCCGTGCGGCCGGATGCAGATAACCTGCAGGGCTACTCTGAATTAAGATGCGGCGGAAAATAATAGCGCTCGCGATTTCGAAGAGGCTGGGGCCGTTACAAATCCGTTACGATGAGTAAGTCCGGTATGAGCGGTCCCGGTGAGCCCATTAGATTATATAAATCGCGTGAGACGACCGGATGAAAAAATACCCGCGGCTGTGGACTGCCGCGAGTTAACCGCCAGGTGAGCTTTACCCGCGGCGCTGTATCGCCACGAGGTACCCGTTGAGAACGTGAGCGATTCCAGTGTACCGACGTGTCGCGTAACTGAGAATGTACACTCGCGCTATGCTCCGGATGAGCTGAACGATATCCCGAAACCGAAGATACGTTTCCCACAGTGAAATATACCGAACCTGAGCGCAACCGTGAGCTTAACCGTGTTGAGAAAACCGAACAAAATAGGCGATCTACCGGAGCGCGTGGTGACCCGTGTCAGCCATTGCGCGTAGATGAGCGCGAAACCTGTTGCACGCGGCACGTAACCCGTGCCGCCTCGGATGACAGCCGGTGCGCGTGCGTCGGCGGCGCGCGTCGGCCTCGCCGGACTCGGCCGGGAGGTGCTGCCGAGCAGCGGCCGCTCGAGCTAGCGCACGTAGCCGCGCTGATTCTCGAACATTCCGCCCGCCATCAGCGACGGCGTCGATGATGAGATGATTGCTGATCCGGTTGAGATGATTCCTTGTAGAGATGAAGCGCTACTGATGATGTTGAGCGTGAGCGGTTCTGCGTATTCCGTATCCGAAGTCGATCCGAGGGTGGGAGTGCCACCCGGAACAGAGGTAGTTGGCCCATCGAAGATGAGCACGTATCCCCCCATGCCAGGTACACCCCACACCCCGGAAGATGTGGGACGTCGCAGAGTTGAAGTTTCTACCTCCAAGAATGCCAAAGACCTGGCGGATGTTAGCCAGGGTGAGCCAGGTTTGAATTGAGCGCCCCTGAGTAGCACCGGTGAGCGTGACCAATGAGGATGACCGATGAGAGTAGCCAATGAGCATGGCCGATGAAAACGACCGATGAGCATGGCCAACGAGCAGAAGTTTCCTCTGAAGATGAACACATTTCTGTAACAAAAATACTAATGAAACGGAACAAGGCTGTCAGAGGTGAAACCTCGCAAGTGAGAATTCCTTGAGAGTCGACGTGCTGAGCGGCGACGAACAATGAAATATCCGGGCGAGCCTCGTGTACATCAAGGTCACCGGATACCAATGGCTGAGTTTGCCGTGAGGCGAGCCAATGAGTCCTCCATAAATTTCTTGAGTTGTCCATGGTGATCCCGTCCACCATGATGAGTGATCTCTGAGCTGCGCGATGGTGACGCCCCTGGGGGCACAATCAGCCGGGTTAATTACTCCCGAGATGTGCCGCCATTGTACGTCTGCGCTGAGCTCCTGAAGTTGAGCGACGTCGTGTTCGACGACGTCCTTCCACATTGAAGAAGGAGATCCGATTCATGTGCGTTGAACGTGAGTCCGTCCGTTACATGTAAGTCCGTCCACAGTGAGTTGTCCGCACGTCCAGGCGCAGTGTAGCCTTGAGACGTGGTTGACGAGTTCTTTTGAATCTCGCCGTTGCAGCGCTGCGATGAGTTCCAATATTCGGGATGATGAGCCAGTTGAGTTGTGCTACCTGGATTTTGGTGCACACCAGGACCGCATGAGCGGTTGTGGACGGTGAGCTGACGACGATGCGGACGCCTGCCGACATCGCGTGTTGAGATGCACCAGAGAAGCCATGTAGATCCACCGTTGAGTCACTCCGTGCGTTGCCACTGAAGCAACGAGAATCTGGCCAGACATGTGCGTACTTCTCTGAGCGTGAGCCATCACGTTGAGACCTGAGACGACAAAGTATTGTCGCAGCCGACCTTGTGCGACCAGAGCCCTGCAGAAGCGTCTGTGCACAAGTCGTACTCGTCGAGACGAAGTTGAGATGTCCGACTATTCCAACTTTGTATGATGATCCACGTAATGAGCGTGCCCGTGAGCGCGAAAGAACCCGTGACGAGCACGAGTTGATCGCCGGTGGGCAATGTGGCTAGCGAGACCCCGCCCGCATAACACAAGACCTTTAGTCGGTGAACCGACTGATGAGCTGAGCTGAGGTATCCATTCCTCCACCTGTGCTGTCGAGTGAGACACCCGGTTGAACTGGTCGTTAGTCCACAACATTCGTTGCAGATGCCAGTCTTCAGGCTGCTTGATGATCGTGTGCGACAAGACACAGGTGTAGTCGACCCAAGATGAGAACGTCCGGGATGTTGAGCTGAACCTTCGCACTTGTGTGCATGAGTTTGGTCACGGAGTGTTCGGACGTGATGACAGACCGAGTTATGAAGCCCGTTGACCTTGACGAGGTCTCAGTGTGGTGTGAGAACTCCGCTGGAGGCTGGTGGTGAAGTACTGAGCCGGCAGAGGCCGAAACCGGCACCTTGTCCATGCGACCAAGTTCTTGTATTCCTCCACGAAACGGCGATAGAGCGTTATATCACTTTCATCCCGGGTGAGCTGCCTGAGCACCTGCTCCAGGCACCGATGAGCTGTGCGATACCAATTCTCCAATAGCGTACGCAACGCCTGAGGAGACCTTGCACGACTTGTTGAGTCCCAATGAGCATGTTGACCGAAAATGAGCGTCGTACTCCTCCTCTCCTGGGGTGAGATGTCCAGGCGTGTCCAATGATGATTCTTCCTGCGTCCAGAACTTCGTGAGAAGCTCATGCAGAAGAACATTCCATTGGTGGACCGTCGATGTGAGCCCTGTACGCACGGGTTCGTGAGTACCTTGCCCAGGTCCATGTACCGAGTAGCCGACGATGGAAGAGCTGAACGATCAGTGCCACCGAGGCACCATAGATGATGCTGGACTCCTGTGAGTTGTCCATAGCAACCTGCTCCGATGATAACGTTGGTAGACCGTGGCAACCATCCTCAGCAGATGAGCGACAACTGTAACGTGAGCGAGGAGTGAGTAGACCAGAGTATATGTTGAAAAATACCTCGAATTTGAGTTGGCCTGAGGACCCCGATACCCAGGATCGGTATCGAGGATTGTCGACGTGGGACACCGCGCCGATCGATGAGCTGTTCCGACACGAATGAGCTCCTTCGACCCTGGGTCTACCAGAAGTCGAATCCCATGAGTAGTATCTGCACAGTCGACATGAGTGAGAGCTGCTGCGAGCAGCGTCGAACAAGATGAGCGGAATCTTGATGCTGAGAGGCCGAATGGCCTGAAGCTCTGTAGGCAGCTGGACAAGCCGTTTGTCGACAGCCACCTGTCGACGTTCCATGTCGTCATCCTCGAGGTTGTGCGCGCATCGCAATAAAGTGATCGCCCTGTGCAGATGTCATCTGAGCACTAACTCGAGTGCCCAGCCTCCGATGATACCGATTGAGCAGCCTGATGAGCGGTCGGTTGAGTCGATGCCTGATGAGTCGTCGCCTGGTGAGCCAATTCCGGATGAGTTGTCTCCGTGTGAGCTGTGACCTGGTTGCGCTGACGTTGGTTGATCAGATGCAACGAACTCCATTGACGGAGTCAGCGGCGTCGCCTGCTTCCCCGGTGCCGTTGGAACGGGCATGATGTCTTTAAATGAGCGTGAGCGCGAAACCGACGGGTGTCATAAACCCCAGAGGCTGTACGAGCGTCGCAAACCCGAAAGACAACCGAGCGACGCCGAGTCAACCCTGAAGAGCGGCGCCGAACCGAAAACCGAAAACCGAAAAGCGGTGCGAACCGTAAGTTGAAGACCAGCGCGAGTCGTGTGACGATCTTATACACGACGTGAGTCCAACAATGTCCGTATGAGCGACTCCAAAACCCGCGAAATAATCGCTTACACGGCTCAAACCCGAGAACTTCTCGTCGAATCGACGCGAAAACTATGCACGTGAGACCAGAACGTGAGAAGGACCGAGAGTTCGAACGAGTATCGAAATCCGAATGAAAGAACGGAACGAAAGTTCGAACGAACACCGAAATCCGAATGAAAATCGCTCAGGCGACGCGAGATCGTAAAGTCACCTGTCACTCAAGTAGTCACCCGAATAGTCGATTGAGTGATGAACCATGCGCTAACTCGTGTAGGGTCATTTGTTCCCCCCATGAGAACCGAGCAAAAAACCGAATGAGCGGCGCGAATCGCGCGAGAACTGTCCAGACGACGCGAAACCGTGACGTCACCTCGCGACTGTCTATCGAGATGCTCGAGAGCCCGAGTGAGCGCGAGAGCGGCGAACCGAAACTCCCAACGCACAAAATAAGTGTTAAATGCGCGAAGAATTCACTAGCGCGAGCACGTCCGACGTACGACGCTGCTGTACTGTCCGAGCGCGAGAGAGACGCGGCATGCGAATTCCCGATACAAACCGCGCCAAAGATGGGATGAACTGTCTTTGTACGAACCGCGTGCGAAATATAGAACGCCACACGTGAGATTCTGATGCGCGAAACCGATGAGACGAACGAGGTCTGTCACGATGAGCGCGAGAGAGACGCGACCTCTCACCACACAAGCGTCAGTTGAGCTGTTCAAGATGGCTGAGCGCGGGAGCGAAACACGAACACGTGCTCGCCGCGCGAGAACCCGATGTAGCTGTCACAAAAATGGCCGAAACTCAGAGCGACGTACGAAACGCGCGAGCTCTTCGGCACGAGCATTAGCCGTTGAGAAGTCCGAGCGCGACAACGGATGTGTGCGGCCCGCCTAGGCCGACTGTCGATGGTGGGGAGAGAGACAGCTGAGATGTCCAAAATGCCGAGCGCGCGAACGATCGACGAACGCGCGCGCTCTCCTTGCACAAGAGTCGACCGATGAGTCGGCCGAGACGCACTGTGTGGGAGAGAGAGACGAGCTCTCTCCACACGAGAACACTGCTGAGCTGTCCGGACGGTGTAAGCGCGAGAGAGAAGCGCTAACGCGCGAACTCTCACAGCGCGCGAGTCCGATGAGTCTCCCGAATGTCACTGTGCGAGAGAGACGCAACACGCGTACACTCCCTGCACGACACTGTTGAGCTGTCCGAAATCTGCGAGCGCGAGAAACGCGCAGAAACACAAGCTCTCACTGCGCGAAAGTCCGATGAGAAATGTCCAAGTGCCGATCGCGCGAGCGAGGCACAAATACATGGCTGCTCGCCGCCCGAGTCAGCCGGTGAGTTGTCCGATTACGCTGAGCGCACGTCACACAAACTCTCTAACTGTGCACCAAACTGATGATAAATTGACAGTTACCAAAATGTGAGAGAAGCGCAGCGCGCGAACTCTCGAGGCACGAAAAACCCGTTCAGATGGTCGAAAACTATTATACTCGCAACCGAGATATAAAGCCGATATAAATGTCTGTACGCGAGAACGACGCACGATGCGACGTTTAGGCGCGCACTATACCGATGAGCGGTGCCACTGTCACTGTGTGTAAGAGAGAGAAGTGCGACGCGCGAGCTCTCACTGCGTGAGACACTGGTGAGATGTCCGAAATGCTCGAGCGCGAGTGAGAGAGCACACAATAGTCACTGTCCGAGCGTCCGATGTGTCGCCTGAGAGCGACAGCAGACGCGTACCGCCCGCGTGAGAGACCCGACCGTCGGTGGTAGGGAGAGACTCATTGCCACGCGAGAGCCTGGTGAGATGCCCAAGATGGCCGAACGCGGGAGCGCGGCATGATCGCGCGCGCTCTCCACGCACGAGAGTCCGGTGGGTCGTTCGCACTGTCCGTGACGCGGGAACGGTGCACACGGCACGACAGCTCTCCTCGCACGAGAGCCGGCCGGTGAGACGTACAGGTGCGCTCGAGCGCGAGCGAGAGAGCTTTCCGATGAGCTGCCCAAGTGTCGTTTCGGGAGAGAGATACACGACACGCGCACTCTCTCCGCGCCTCACAGATGAGATGTTCCGATGAGCACACTTACACTGACACTTTTCGCGCACTTTTCGCTCCCCACCGTTCCGCTATCCGGCTCGAAGGACCAAATGTTTGAGAATTGCCAGGATGATATATAGCGGAACGGGGGTAAATAAACTGAACACTGCTGACGTTAACAGTGAAAATAAACTCTTTATTAAATAACAGCGAAGATGTAGAAAAGCGCGCGAAAAACACTGCACGATGAGTAGACCGTTGCGCTTGAGCTGTGCCGAATAACAATAATCGGAATAACAATAATCCGTTACGATGAGTAAGTCCGGTATGAGCGGTCCCGGTGAGCCCATTAGATTATATAAATCGCGTGAGACGACCGGATGAAAAAATACCCGCGGCTGTGGACTGCCGCGAGTTAACCGCCAGGTGAGCTTTACCCGCGGCTGTGGACTGCCGCGAGTTAACCGCCAGGTGAGCTTTACCCGCGGCGCTGTATCGCCACGAGGTACCCGTTGAGAACGTGAGCGATTCCAGTGTACCGACGTGTCGCGTAACTGAGAATGTACACTCGCGCTATGCTCCGGATGAGCTGAACGATATCCCGAAACCGAAGATACGTTTCCCACAGTGAAATATACCGAACCTGAGCGCAACCGTGAGCTTAACCGTGTTGAGAAAACCGAACAAAATAGGCGATCTACCGGAGCGCGTGGTGACCCGTGTCAGCCATTGCGCGTAGATGAGCGCGAAACCTGTTGCACGCGGCACGTAACCCGTGCCGCCTCGGATGACAGCCGGTGCGCGTGCGTCGGCGGCGCGCGTCGGCCTCGCCGGACTCGGCCGGGAGGTGCTGCCGAGCAGCGGCCGCTCGAGCTAGCGCACGTAGCCGCGCTGATTCTCGAACAGTTACTACTTTTATCAGAACGGGTATCGTCATCGCCGATCAGGTTATATGTCCGTTAACATTGCACAAATGATATAATTATGTGGCAGTGACCTATGTGCTTTAATAATCAATATCAGTTTAGAAGACGGCTTAAAAAACATAAATATAGTTTTATATTTTTCACGCAACGGTTGTTTCAAGGACGTCAATTAATAAAAAATAAAATAAACGGTTCAATTTATGGAAGACTGAATTTTTGGTGTGATCAGCCGATCATATCTTAATTGATAGTAAGTATGGATGTTGTAATGCTGAAAATAATCACGCAATTGTAACAGTGTCAGCTGATGTATTTAATGTTTTTCGGAAACGACATAACCAAATTTCTGTTATCCCTAAGCGTTAATTTTTACTTTGGAAGGATACTTTACGAAATTGATTCTAAATTACCAGTCAGTGAGCGACGATTCAATAATTAATATCCATTTATTAAAAGACCTCGAAAGCATCATAATATGAACATTTTTTCATGCAACGGATCTTTCAAGGACTTCAATCAGCTGACAATATCTGGGTCAATTCATGTACTTAGGTTTACGAAAAAGAATAATCACAGCACCGCTGCTCATCTGAGTCTGTTACTACTTTTATCAGAACGGGTATCGTCATCGCCGATCAGGTTATATGTCTGTTAACATTGCACAAATGATATAATAATGTGGCAGTGACCTATGTGCTTTAATAATCAATATCAGTTTAGAAGACGGCTTAAAAAACATAAATATAGTTTTATATTTTTCATGCAACGGTTGTTTCAAGGACGTCAATTAATAAAAAAAAATAAACGGTTCAATTTATGGAAGACTGAATTTTTGGTGTGATCAGCCGATCAAATCTTAATTGATAGTAAGTATGGATGTTGTAATGCTGAAAATAATCACGCAATTGTAACAGTGTCAGCTGATGTATTTAATGTTTTTCGGAAACGACATAACCAAATTTCTGTTATCCCTACACGTTAATTTTTACTTTGGAAGGATACGTTACGAAATTGATTCTAAATTACCAGTCAGTGAGCGACGATTCAGTAATTAATATCCATTTATTAAAAGACCTCGAAAGCATCATAATATGAACATTTTTTCATGCAACGGATCTTTCAAGGACTTCAATCAGCTGACAATATCTGGGTCAATTCATGTAGTTAGGTTTACGAAAAAGAATAATCACAGCACCGCTGCTCATCTGAGTCTGTTATTACTTTTATCAGAACGGGTATCGTCATCGCCGATCAGGTTATATGTCCGTTAACATTGCACAAATGATATAATAATGTGGCAGTGACCTATGTGCTTTAATAATCAATATCAGTTTAGAAGACGGCTTCAAAAACATAAATATAGTTTCATATTTTTCATGCAACGGTTGTTTCGAGGACGTCAATTAAAAAAAAAAATAAACGGTTCAATTTATGGAAGACTGCATTTTTGGTGTGATCAGCCGTTCAATCTTAATTGATAGTAAGTATGGATGTTATAATGCTGAAAATAATCACGCAATTGTAACAGTGTCAGATGATGTATTTAATGTTTTTCAAAAACAACATAACCCAATTTCTGTTATCCCTACGCGTTAATTTTACTTTGTAAGCATACTTTACGAAATTGATTCTAAATTACCAGTCAGTGAGCGACGATTCACTAATTAATATCCATTTAATAAAAGACCTCGAAAGCATCATCATATGAACATTTTTTCATGCAACGGATCTTTCAAGGACTTCAATCAGCTGACAATATCTGGGTCAATTCATGTCGTTAGGATTACGAAAAAGAATAATCACAGCACTGCTACTCATCTGAGTCTGTTATTACTTTTATCAGAACGGGTATCGTCATCGCCGATCAGGTTATATGTCCGTTAACATTGCACAAATGATATAATAATGTGGCAGTGACCTATGTGCTTTAATAATCAATATCAGTTTAGAAGACGGCTTCAAAAACATAAATATATTTTTACATTTTTCATGGAACGGTTGTTTCAGGGACGTCAATTAATAAAAAAAATAATCGGTTCATTTATCGAAGACTAAATTTTTGGTGCGATCAGCTGATAAAATCTTAATTGATACTAAGCTTGGTTGTTATAATGCTGAAAATAATCACGAAATTCCAACAGTTTCGGCTGATGTATAAAATGTTTTTCGGAAACGATATAACCAAATTTCTGTAATCCCTACGCGTTAATTTTTACTTTGGAACCATACTTTACGAAATTAATTCTAAATTACCAGTCAGTGAGTGACGATTCAATAATTAATATCCATTTATTAAAAGACCTCGAAAGCATCATCATATGAACATTTTTTCATGCAACGGATCTTTCAAGGACTTCAATCAGCTGACAATATCTGGGTCAATTCATGTCGTTAGGATTACGAAAAAGAATAATCACAGCACCGCTACTTATCTGAGTCTGTTATTACTTTTATCAGAACGGGTATCGTCATCGCCGATCAGGTTATATTTCCGTTAATATTCCGCACAAATGATACTAAAAATCTAATAATGTGGCAGTGACCTATGTGCTTTAATAATCAATGTCAGTTTATAAGACGGCTTCAAAAACATAAATATATTTGTACAATTATTAAAAGACCTCGAAAGCAACATCATATGAACATTTTTTCAAGCAACGGATCTTCCAAGGATTTCAATCTGCGGAAAATTTCTGCGTCATTTCTTGGTGAATAGTCTTAAACAAAATGATTTCCTCTGCATTGAAACAAAATAAGAGAAGCGCTGAATATATAATTTGAGAATAAGAGGAGAACAAGGAGTATTCGCAGGAATGACTTATATAGTATATACTCTGCTTCTTGAGAGTGCCACACATACTGCGTGGAATCTCTTTTTTACAGCGGCTGTCTCAACTCGTATCGTATTTTAACTAACGCTGGTCTATATTACATTGATATTAAATGGGTATACGCAAGTCTGTTGTGCATTGATGATCATGACATGTCACAAGAAGCAGTTTTTTGTCGGTGTATAGATATGTAATTGCGGTCCTCAAATGCTCCGTTACTAATGCGAAACACGTCCTCTAAAACACCACTTTATATATGATTGCCCTCTGTGCTTCGAGAACGTGACGTTTCCTTTTTTATCGTGTATATATTGTCTTAATATGGCACCACGCAGCTTTATATACAATAAAAAAGGGGGGTGAGAAAATGTCCTCGAAACCTCCCGTACATAAACATATATATATATATATATATATATATATATGTATATAAGGGCACGGCTAGTAATTACGTACTCTATATTTTGGGATCGCCCGCTCGAGACTCTCGAATGCGCTCGATGATCAGGTCATCATCCTCATCGTAATCGTCGGACCCTTGACCTATTTCACCGCGTGAATCGTACCACTCGGCTTGCACCAAATAGTGAGGCAGATGTGGTACGAGATCAACGGATCCCACGTCAAAATCATCGTCAGAGGATGCCTCGTCGTGGAGATTTTCGCCCGCCATGGCTGATCAGCAGCGCGATATTGCTCCAGAGGCGCAGAGCGGTTGAAGTAATTCAGCGGGGGTACTACCCCACTGAAATACCCCTGACCATGGACGTATAAAAGACGGCCATCCTGGTCATACACCCACTGCCGTGCACCTGCGGTTTAACAAAAAAATGTTAAACCACTCGAAAGGGTACGACGGTTCGACAAAGCGAAATATATATATATATATATATTGTAACGTATCGCTTTTTGGAGTCTTACCCGTCTCTGCTCCAAAAGCGTCGCTACGTGAGTTCTTTGCTCACTTTTTAATTTTTGTGAGGGCAGGCGCTGTGAAATAAAAATTCAAGACAAAAATTGATTCTAAGTGTCAATTGAAACAGTTTGGTTTTATTCGAATACAATCCCAATCATTAGTAGAAAGAAAAATCTTAGTACAATTAAATCCGCGCTGAGGTAAATCCTGTATAAAAGAAATTATAAGGAAAAGATTGGCCGAGGAAACAGACGGCGGCAGTCTCTCCCGTCCCCGAGAGAAGTCGCCGACGCTGTATTTGCAAAAGAAAAGGGTTAACAGACGGCGGCAGTTACTCCCGTCCCCGAGAGAAGTCGCCGGCGCTGTATTTTAGGTAAAGGGTTAATCAAGACAGCGGCAGTTATCTCTGTCCCCAGAGAAAGTTGCCGATGCTTGATGGGAAGGAATTTGGCTGGTGATCGGAGTCGCTATTCGACCACGAGTGTCGTTCCTGGCTTTCAGACGGCCTTTTATACAGGAGCGACCGGCGTGCACACGGCACGAATTCGAGTCCCCTTCCGTCTCGGATGACGTCGATGTGACGTCAGCAGCCTTCGCTTCCCTCGTCTCCCGCGATCACGCGCGGCTGACGCAACACCTGCGTGCTAGGCGCGTGCTCCGAAATGCGCGCCGAGTCTCGGGGTAAGACAGGCCGCTCTCGGCTGCCGACTCCCCGGGTATTAGCCTCTCGCCTGGGCGCTCCTCTTTACCAACATGCTCGGGCTTCTCGCGCTTCTCGTTGCTGCTCCGATTCCCTGCGGTGCTCCGAAATGTTTTGGAGGCGAGCGGACTTTGAGTACCGTCTCAACGCCCCCCCAAACCAAAGCGTGCGTGTTCACCCACGCTTTTGTTTATCTGAAACAGAGTAAATAAAAAAAAACACAAGGGGTCGACCACCCCGACATTCAAAAAAAAAAAACAATAACACACCGACGCATTTTTATATATTTTTTTGTTTTTTATTATATCTTTGTATATATAAAAAAAAATATCTAGGTTTTTTTAAATCCACTCTGTTTCTTTTTCGGAGGATAAATAATAAAGAAAAAGAAAAAGAAAGAAAAGAAAAAAAAAAAAAAATATATATATAAATTAAACCAAAACAAAAACACAAAAATGATAAATAATAAATAATAAAGAAAAATGAATAAAATAAAAAAAAAATTTAAGCGCCGGCCGCCGATTCTTCGGGTTGTGCCCGAGACGGTACCAGCCCCTCTACGCGGAGCCAATCTCCCAGGCTCTCGGGTCGCTCGTTAAGTAGCCGGTAGATTTCGACGACTGGCGGCTCTGGTGGACCTTCACCTTGAAAGGGTCGCACCAGGAGTGGTCTCCTTCGCCATTCTTGTACCATCCGCTGTCGGACCTCCTGGTTGGTTTGACCCGGTGCAGGGGTCACGCCGTAAACTTCCACCTCCGCCGCGCGCCAGGGTGTTCGGGTGAAATGTGCCGGGAGGGGAAAAACGAAATCTCTCGGGGCTATGACGTGCTGGGCAATATCTCCGAGAAAGAAGAGATATCGGTTGTTGCCCAGCACCGTCACACATTTCGCCCGATGGAATTCCAATTCCAGCTCCACCATGTAAAATTCATCTGCCCGAATTTCTTCCTCGACGGGCTCTTCCTCCTCGGCTAGCTCCCGGAGCTCTTGGAGCACCCCGAGTGCTTCCTGGGCGAGGTCCCGAGTGGTAATACCCACTCGGTGGGTAGAGAGGGCCCTGACGAGGAACCCCTCGAAGCAGCGTTCTTGGAGCCGATATTCTATCGGCATCGCCCCCATGTCGATCTCCTTTTTTTTTTTTCCGAATAATCTAATCAAATAATAAAAAAAAAAAAAACTTATTCGATACACTTATTTCCCTACGTGGAAAAGCTAATTTCGTGTTTTCGTAACGAAGTAATATATATATTCACCTAAGCTGTCTATTTTCGGAGACTTTCTCTTCTATCTCCTGCCTCGAATAATCACGTGTTCTTTTGTTCGATCGGGAGTACGTGTTGATGGTGGATCTGTTGTTTTAGCACTGTTCTAATCCCCTGCCTTTGTTATGGGGGGAATCCGGCCGCGGTGCCTTGATTCTGTGTTATTATTTTGAATCAAGGTGGCCGTGGCGCCGCGCCAGTGCTTACGGTGCACCGTGCGTCTTATACCATGGCTGATATAAAAATCAGGTTGTCGCGGCGTTCGCGGCAGCCGCGGTAATTCAACCGGACATTTGGTAATTTGACCGCCGGATCGTGTTTCTTTTTCTTCTAAACTAAGTACACTTTGGCGCCTTTTTGAGCTAAAAAAAAAATGTCTTTCTTTTTGAAAACTCTATTCTTTCTTTAAAAAAAAACTTTTTCTTTGTAAACAATTTTTTTTTTTTTTTTTTTTTTTTTTTTTGAATATCATTCCTTTTAATTAAATTAAAAAAAAATTTTAAACTTCTTAAAAATATAACTTTTCGTTTATGGAACTAAAAATCTTATAATAGAAAAAAATGTATTTAATTTTTTTTTTTTTTCCTTTTTTTTTTGTTTTTGTTTTTGTTTTTGTTTGTTTTTCCTTTTTTTTTTTTTTTTTTTTTATGTGTCACCAAATAATTCGAGGAGGCGCCGTCGTTTCTTCTCCTGATGCTTCGCCGAGTTCTTGCGCTTTTTTAATCGCATTCTGGCACGGATATTTTCCTCCGTGATTTTGGAGCACATTTTTGTTCGATCCTCCTTGTTGCTTGTTGCCGCTTCACCCGGCATCCAGTTTTTAATATTCTCGTCCGTTATTTCCTCGAGTTTATATAAGTCCTCCCTAACCGGTGATAGTAGTCGTGGGATGGTCATGACCTCGTGTAGGATCTTGCGGATCTCAGGTTCCTCAGGAGTTGTTATCAGGCACTGTCTCAAGCCCTTAATTCTTGTCTGGGAGCCTTTTTCCTTTGTCCCTGTTTTAGGAGTCTGTACCCCTTTTCCTTTGATCGGTATATTTCGGTTTGTATCACTGCTCCATTCACGGGGAAATAGCACCCGACCATCGTTGGAAGGAGCCCCAACAATTTCCCAAATGCCTTTCTCTCCTGTTTGGCATCTAAAATGCCGTCTGCCGAAGTATCGCTCTGTCTGTGTGGTGATTTCCATCTTGCACGTGTTGTTGTTTCGCAGTTCGGTGATCGACTGGCTTGCTACCTTTGTCCCGCTTATCTCCATTTCTACCGATACCTTATAGATATATATTTCCTTTACCTCTCCCTATTTTTCGGACGCACGAGCCTTATTCTACTGGTGTTGTGTCCGACGCCTCGTTCGGCATTGCGGGACGCGGGAAATATTTAATTAAATTTCCTGCATGATACATGCCACGCTCTATTCCGTTATTTAGGCCTTCGAGAATATACGTGGCCGTTGCTATTTGTTTCTTTATGCGATATGGTCCTTCATAAATCGCGAAGAATTTAGCTATCATTTTGTTAGCTGGATCGCTAACATTACATGCTTTCGCGAGAACTAAATCTCCTTCATTAAATCGCGTTAATTTGTGAGATTTGTCAAATCTTTTTGCTCGATTTAAACCCTTTTTTCGGATTCGTTCGGCGGCGAGCATTAACTTTTGCTCATAAATTTCCTCTTTCTCGCTGTTTAAATCACCGATTGTTTGGAGCCACTGTCTCCAAACGCGTACCGGTTTTTTATTTAGCTGTAACTCGACCGGAGTAAACTCTGTTGTCTCGTGGTGAGTCTCGTTTATACAATTTTGTATAATTTTAACCCATTTAACCCATGACGAATGTCTGCCGGTTATTAATGAACGAAAGAATCGTCCTAATTCGCGATTGACTCTCTCGACTATATTCCCCTGCGGGTGTCGGATTGAGGAGAAAATTGGCTGAATATTCTCTGTCTCTAACGCCTCAAGCCATTTTCTCGATGTAAACTGAGTTCCATGATCGAACTGGAGTCTTTTCGGTTTTCCATACGTCGGAATGTAATCTTTTAAGATTTTATTTAACGTCGTGGTGGCTGTGGCGGTTTTCAGTGGATATAAGACTACGTATTTTGAGAACGCGTCGATCGTTACAAGCAGATATTTCATTCCTCCTGCTCCTGTTGGCAATGGACCGTAAAAATCGATCGAGACAAGATCTCCGGGCCCTTCTGGAGTCAAGTTCTGTTGCGCTGCGTACGAATGCTGATTTGGATGTTTATTCCTTTGGCATGAATCGCATGTAGCTAAAAGCGCTCGTATTACCCGATGCAGGCGAGGATATGTGAAGTCCTCATCGAGGATTTTCCATACTTTCTTTGCTCCCACGTGTCCATAGCTGTTATGTGTGTACCAGATGAGATCTCTTATTAATCTTTCGGGGACCATAACCTTTTTTCGACCGTTGGTGGCAACTTTTAGCAGTACATCGTCTCGTAATAGATATTTTGTGTTATTTTCGGAAACTCCTCTGATGATTTCCGCTAGCTTGGGCTCTTTCCGTTGCCACTGTGCTAACATTCTTACGCCCTCCATTATGGGTCGAGGGGCCTGGGTCGCAAGCAGTTCTGCAATAACTATCTCTTTTTTTTTACTTCCGGCTTCCGAGGGTTTGGCACGGCTCAAAACATCGGCAACGATATTTCTTGCCCCCGGACAATGCTCGAACGATAGGTCATAATCCTGGATTGCCAATACCCACCTCGTTAATCGATCGTTAAGTAATTGGCAATTTCGCAGGAATATTACGGCTTTATGATCTGTGATCACCGTGACCTGTGCTCCATATACGTACGTCCTAAATTTTTTTAAAGTCCATACTACAGCGAGCAATTCTTTTTCGGTGGTGGTATATGCCACCTCGGCTCCTTTGAGCGTGCGGCTAGCAAATACCACCACTCCGAGCTCCCCATTGGCATCCCTCTGTGCCAAAGTGCCTCCCAGCGCATAATCACTTGCGTCAGTTTGCAGAATGTACCCTCTCGAGGGATCGGGGTGCTTAAGAAGAACATCTTCGATAAATAAACTCTTTATCCTTTCAAAAGCGATTTTTTCGGCCTCTTCCCAGCGCCATTTTACCCCTTTATGGAGTAACTCCAAGAGCGGAATAGTTTCCTGTGCGTGTTTATTAGTAAATTTGGTGTAATAATTAATGAGTCCTAGAAAACCCCTTAATTGCTTTAAATTTCTTGGTGCCGGGAAATCGTGAATAGCCTTCACTTTTTCCGGCTGGGGTTTAATCCCTTCTGTCGTAATAATGTGTCCGAGAAAATTTATTTCCTTTCGGAAAAATTGAGCTTTTCGTAGTTTCAATGTCATTCCGTGTTGTTCGAGCCTTTCGAATAACGCCTCAAGATGATTCATATGCTTTTGAAAATCGTCCGAAAAACAGAGCAGATCGTCGACGAAATTGATTATGTTTTCCCCCATATTTCTTAAAATGATATCGAGAGCTCGTAGCAGGCTCGAAGTACTCGTTTTTAATCCGAATGGAGTTACCACGAACTCGTATACTCGGCCACGATGTCTGAACGCCGTGTATTTCCTCGAGTCGGGATGAAGCGGAACTTGCCAAAAACTGTTTGTTAAGTCAAGGCTCGTCATGACTTTTACATTATAGCATCTTTGAAATATTTCCTCTGTGTTCGGAGTACACTCGTGGTCATTAGTTAAAACCTGATTGAGTTTCCTTGCATCCAAACAGAGTCGAACGGTCCCATCTTTTTTATCGACCACCGTCAGAGGATTCACCCATGCGCTTGTTGATCGTTGAATAATATTTAACTCGAGTAATTTTTCTATTTCTCGGTCTACTTTCTCCTTATAAAGCATGGGTATCGGATACGAGTGTGCGACTATCGGAGTGTCGGTTGTTACTTCGAGTCGATGTTCGTAGACTCTTATCCTACCGGGTGTTTTTCTAAACACGTTCCGGTATTTCCACAAAGTCTGGCGCAGCCTTTCTTTCTCCTCCATTGTCGTTAAATTTGCTTCCTCTACGACTGTGTCGATTTCTTCCCTGTTAACTTGGTCCTCAGTATTGCTGATCCTATTTTCATGATTAATATGTTCGATTGTTGGCTCCTCGGGAGTCTGCTCCATTTTATTTTCGATTCCCCTCTTGAGGGTTTTTCGGAGTATTTTTTTCTTTTCGCTCCTTTCTACATCTGCTCCTCCTGGCGTCGCTTCCACTACCTTTTTTGTAGTTTCAATCGATCCGGGTTTCATGTCGATCTTTGTCGCATGTTTGGTCGGGACAATGTCCATGAGATCATTGTACTTGACCTTGAGCGTCTCGTTTTCCAGATCGATCAGGCTTCGGAGAGGATGGAGAGTATCGACTCCAAAAAGTACATCCCGTATCAATCCGGGAACGATTAAAAATCTTACGTAAACTCGAATCTTCCCGATTTCTGTTGTGGCCATGATTTGTTTGTGTATTTTACAGGGTCGTCCTCGGACTGCACCCTTTACCGTAACTCCAGTCACCGGGAGAATAGGACAGTCTTTAAAAACTTCCTGATTCTCAAAAAAAAATTCTTCTGATAGAGCGGTGACTTTCGCACCACTATCCACCAGCACAGTAACTGGGATTCCCTCTATCTTCGCATAAATTTCCGGACATTCCACTAGTGGGAATTTTTCTTCATTAATTTCATCTCCCATTAAAAATTCTCTCGTATCGGAAAATATTGTATTAATGGGGATCCCTTCTGTCCTCTCTTCTGCATATTTTTTTCGATATTCCGTTGTACTCCGTCTGTCGTTTACTAATTTTTTGTTCGCCGAGACGGGTACAACGGCTATGCGTTTCCCGCCGCCGATGTACTCGGCTTCTCTAAATCTTTTTGCGTTTTTAACGCTTGAACCGTATTGTTCGGTTTCGGGGAAACAGTTTGGTTTTGGAGTGGTTCCCCGGAATTATATGGCCGATTCCACGTTCTTGGCCCCCCCCAACCTTGGTTCGTTTGTTGAGGTTGCCGATTCGGAACACCAGATGTGTTAGCCGGTTTTGGCTTTTCTGGTACCTTGTTTTGAGTCTCGGATTTTTTATTTGCCTCCTTATTTCTGTGGGCGTTTGTTGGTCCACCTTGATCGATTTTTTCGAGAAATTGCATAAGTGCCTCGAGTGTCTCGAAACCTCGACCGACGATCGTGGCTTGTATCTCATCTGAGAAATGCTGAGCCAAAGATCCAACAATATCTTTGTCGGATGGAGGAGGAATTAAGTCCCGTGCACTTCCGAACATCCGGGTAGCATACTCGACTCTTGTCGAGTTATTTTCTTCAAAAAATCCAAATTCGAGATTTCTTCGGATTTTTCGTTGGACGTCTCGGCTCCAATATCGCTCTTGGAAACTTCGCTCTACATCGTCGAGTGAGTGCATCTGTTCCTCGACGAGAAGCCACCACTCCTTAGCTGTTTTTTCGAGGCATTGGCCGAGCAAATATTTTAGTTCGGGTAATTGTGGCTGCGTGACTTCGCAGTATTGCCGAAACTCCCGTAAAAATTTCATAGGCCTCATTTTTCCCGAGCCGTCGAATGTCGGTGGCCTTAAACGGATCTGTGATTCCGCAAAGGTCCGAGATCTGCCTCGGACCGTCCGATCTCCGATGATTGACTCGGCATCTTGTTGCTCCCATTCCCGGTTCTTCTCGGGATGTCGAACAATTCGGGTGCTCTCCGTGTCTGGTTTATTGTCGATTTTATTGGCCAAACTTTGTAGCCTCCTCTCGATCTCTTGGTGCGCGAGTCGTTGCTGCGCATCGTTTACCTCCAGTATGCTCATCCGTTCGGAGTTGTCCACGAATTTTGTTTCAAACTCCTTGACTTTATCTGCAAGAGGTTGTGTTGTTCGATGGACCTCCGTCGCTACCTGTGTTTGTAGCATCTTCATTTTGTCGCTCAGTCTGATTTCGACTACTGCTAGTCGCCTATCGACTGCTTCGAGCATGTATTTGTCTCTCTGCTCGAGTATCTGGACGATTTCAGCCCGGTGGTCCTTAGACTCTTGTCCCATATTGACGATTGCGCCAGCTAGACCTTCCAAGCGCATGGTGATGTCTCGAATGGCCTGCCGGATGTCCAGCATAACTTCTTCGGTGTCTGTTGACTCGCGAGATTTTGCTAAGGCACGTCTCGCCTTTGCTTGGTTAGCGAGTGTATTGCTTGCCTCTCCGAACTTCCCATGTGCGGGATCCAAAAAAACCTCGGATGCCCTGTGCGGAAGCGTTATGTCTCCTGCATTAATGCCGACTCCTGAGTCAAGCAATTCCTGAACTTCATCCTTTGCAGGATTATCGACCGGTTGTTTCTCCCGCCCTTCTTCCTCTTGATCCTTGATCGTGGGAGTCTCTTCTTCCTGGTCATTTTCCTGCCGTTTATCTTTTCTCGGCTTATTCTTCTTTTTTACATCTTTATCTCTACGAGACTCCTTCTCGTGAGACTCATCTCCGGCCGTTGTACTCTTATTATCGTCGTCCGCCATTTTCTTTTTAATTTTATTTAGTTTTATTTAGCCTATTTAAATGACTCGAATTTTAGCGCACCTGCCCCACGTTGGGCGCCAGTTGTAACGTATCGCTTTTTGGAGTCTTACCCGTCTCTGCTCCAAAAGCGTCGCTACGTGAGTTCTTTGCTCACTTTTTAATTTTTGTGAGGGCAGGCGCTGTGAAATAAAAATTCAAGACAAAAATTGATTCTAAGTGTCAATTGAAACAGTTTGGTTTTATTCGAATACAATCCCAATCATTAGTAGAAAGAAAAATCTTAGTACAATTAAATCCGCGCTGAGGTAAATCCTGTATAAAAGAAATTATAAGGAAAAGATTGGCCGAGGAAACAGACGGCGGCAGTCTCTCCCGTCCCCGAGAGAAGTCGCCGACGCTGTATTTGCAAAAGAAAAGGGTTAACAGACGGCGGCAGTTACTCCCGTCCCCGAGAGAAGTCGCCGGCGCTGTATTTTAGGTAAAGGGTTAATCAAGACAGCGGCAGTTATCTCTGTCCCCAGAGAAAGTTGCCGATGCTTGATGGGAAGGAATTTGGCTGGTGATCGGAGTCGCTATTCGACCACGAGTGTCGTTCCTGGCTTTCAGACGGCCTTTTATACAGGAGCGACCGGCGTGCACACGGCACGAATTCGAGTCCCCTTCCGTCTCGGATGACGTCGATGTGACGTCAGCAGCCTTCGCTTCCCTCGTCTCCCGCGATCACGCGCGGCTGACGCAACACCTGCGTGCTAGGCGCGTGCTCCGAAATGCGCGCCGAGTCTCGGGGTAAGACAGGCCGCTCTCGGCTGCCGACTCCCCGGGTATTAGCCTCTCGCCTGGGCGCTCCTCTTTACCAACATGCTCGGGCTTCTCGCGCTTCTCGTTGCTGCTCCGATTCCCTGCGGTGCTCCGAAATGTTTTGGAGGCGAGCGGACTTTGAGTACCGTCTCAATATATATATATATATATATATATATATATATATATATATATTGTGACGTGATTTTTCGATCACCGTCACAAAAACACAAATAAATTAAAGTTTTACGGATACGGCTATCGATTTAGTTCGGTTAGCCCGTTACAGTTCCCGATTTACTGCTCCTCGGCTGTCCAGGTACCGTCCAGCTCACGTTTGAGTAAAGTTCGTTAAGATCACGATCCAGTTTAGACTTTACTGATGAGCTTGGGTGTGGGATAAGCTTGGAGATAAGATCCAAAGATTCAGTTCAGGTCGGAATCCTCGAATCTATTCGGTGGAGAGAATGTCGAAGCAACGAGAAACACGAATAGAGGAGAGACCGACGAGATCTCGTCGCGAATACGTCAAAGTCCGGTGCAAACCCGGCACTCTGTTTAGGTGATAACGCAGGACGTTGGAGAACAGGCGGAGGTTTAAGTACGGTCCGGGCAAGGTCGGAACACCTTGTGCTGTGTTTTAGTTAAGAGAGAGAGAGCCTTGTTTTCACGTCCTGAGTTAGGAGTAACGATCGCGGCGAATCTCAAAAATTACCGCGTTACAGTTTCGGTTCCCGCCTAAGTGACGCTCTGGAAATAGTTTGAGAGGGCAGTAGCTATCGGCTAAGGATTTCGCGATAATCACAACGCTTCCTTAGAATATCGTCGTAGGCTAATCAGTCTACCGGGAGTCGTCCTCGAGGCTGCTCGGACCTCTCTCGGGCTCCCGATGTTTGCGGTTTCGGCTATTGTGTCGCGCTTGAGTCAGTCGTTCTCGCTCGCGTTACCGTAGACTCCGGTTATCGCTCTCGCTTCGGTTCGTGTGTCGCGTTCGCTACCTGTCGCTTAGCGCGTTCGCTAGTAGATTCGTGTGCTGCGTGTATCGTGCGGATTCGTTTCCGAATAAATTGCCGATTTTTCTGTGATCGAGATACGTTGCGAATAACGTTCTTGAGGTGCAGTGATGGTGTTCAAGTTCTCGAGGCATCGGGTGATGCAGTTCCCGCCCCTTTATTGGATTAAAAGTACGCTGATCCGGTGAGTTTATCGTTTCGATAATTATTCGATCGCGTATCGATCCGTTCCCGTTCGCTCGCTCCGACCCCCCGGTCAGCTGAGCGCTTCCGATGCCCTCGTGTACGATCCCGTGGCTTAACAAGCCAATAAATTATTGTTCACGTTAATTAAGAATTTCGGGTTCCGATATTTGAGATTTCGCGTTTTAGATCTCGCGCTACTTTATTGGCGAAGGGTCGCGACCCTTCTACCACAACCCGCATCCTGAGCAACCGTGCATTTCCGCAACCGTTCGCTTTCGCGAATGCATCGGCGTTAGTTCTCGTACCGTTCAGTTCTCGTTTGTGTGATCTCGTTATTTTTTTGTTATGTTCTCGTGTATTTCCGTTGCGGAGGTCGACCGTTCCATCGACCTCCAGATTAGTCCGGCTTGGCGATTCCGGCGAAACAAAAATCGACCCTGCGGAGGTCGACCGTTCCATCGACCTCCAGATTAGTCCGGCTTGGCGATTCCGGCGAAACAAAAATCGACCCTGCGGAGGTCGACCGTTCCATCGACCTCCAGATTAGTCCGGCTTGGCGATTCCGGCGAAACAAAAATCGACCCTGCGGAGGTCGGCCGTTCCACCGACCTCCAGTTTAGTCCGGTTGTTAATACCGGCGAAACAAAAATTAACTGGCGCCCACTGGGACGTCGATGCATCCGTGGAAGCGGGCGGCCGAAGGTGACGTTTTCTGAGTTCTCGATTTCGCGCTCCGCTCCCGTTCGGTTTGAGCTTCGGTTTTCGCGTTGAGATCCGGGAAAATACGTCACAATATATATATATATATATATATATATATATATATTGTGATGATACCTTTCGTGTTGTCTCCCAATGCTGGGTCGATCTGGGGAGTAAGCGGGGGTGAAGGGAAGGGGGAAATAACGGCCCGAAGTTTTGTGTAGAAAACTAAAATATTATATTCTTCAATAGGTCGACGTGGCAAAAATAACAGGTGATAATAAAAGAGAAACAAAAAAAAAGAAACGAGGTCGGGGTCTTATAACAAAAAAAAGGGGGGGGGATACTTCAATGATAATCGGGGAGGGAAATGAGAAAAGAGCTTAACAGCGTTAATAAAATTTAACAATCGAATAAAACAAAATAATAGGGGGAATGGAATAGTCAAATAATAATCGCAATAACTGACTGGAAAAGCTTATACAAAAAAAACTAGGTTTATCATAAATATCGGGACTGCAGGGGGTTGGGGTCGGTCGCACGGAAAAAGGCGGGGGGGGGGGGGGGGGGGCTGGCCGGTGAAAACTCTACACAAAAAAACCTCGATCGGCTAAGATCGAACTCAAGCAAAAAGAAAATATAATAAACTCAAAAAAATAATGAAACTCGAAATATGATTAACTCAAAATTAATTGTCACTTGTTGATTTTGGGCGCCAGCTACTTTCTCGGCGTAGCACCGTGACTCATTAAAAAAAAGAAAGACAATCCGCAAATTTACGCGGCACGCGGCTAGCAAGGAACGGGGTGGGGGAAGGGGGATGAGACTTCTCAGGCCGTGGACACTGTTCCAGGGCTTCTTAACAAATTACCTCGGCACATACAAAAAAACTAGCAAAAATTACAATAATGAAAATGTGAAATAATTGGGGCAAAATGTCCCACTAAATGTGTCTCGGGTCGGGGAAAAATTACTGTAACGCACGCTGGGAATGTCCGCGTTTACCACCACTCACGCGCACGTGTTCGAAATGGGAAAATGTCGGCGCACGTGGCGGCCGGTATTCGACGATCAATGAAAATGTTACAATGCAAAGAAAAAGAGAAAAACGGCTTAATACTATTAAACAGGGCTGGGGTAGATTTTTCGGGGGATGTCTGGGGGATGGGGGAAATATTGTGCAGGGTAGGCGGGCGGGGAAACTTATTCAGTACTCACTCAACCTCTCACTTATATCGGTTACAATTTTTCCGATATATTCCTTGATATTTTCCTCGGTCTATCCTGGTCGGTATAAATCTCCTTGTACAATTCCAAATTCGTATCCTGGGGTATCGCTTATGGTCTTTTTAGCTCCTTGTACAATCCAAATCGTATCCAGGGTCGTCGCGTAAGGTCTGTATCTCTCCGGGACGGAGTCTCTTCAATAACGGGGATAGCCGAGTCGTCGTAAAGTCCTGATAATTCACACACTCTCTCGCTACTCTCGCACTCTCGTCTTTTCACATCTACTCTAACGCACGCCTTGGCTCGAAGTGATGTCGGCCGTGCTACTTCCGGCTTCTTCTCCGACCTTAGGGTCGGTCGTGCAAGTGAGCGTATGGATGTCGGTTTTTGATTGGCTGGTTTCGGGACTGGCTGCTGGTGGGCGTCGGGATTGGCCGCGCGGCCGTGCGAATATTTCGTCGCGACGGAAGACTCGTCGCGACGTACGGCGCGCGCATCCTCGTCATCGATTTGCCATCGATCGACGAGCAGTTCCTTGCGTCGAGAGGTGGCGGTTCCAGGCGGCGAGTTGGCGAAGTGGCTCCTGTGACAGATCGCGGCCGAATAGTGTGTTTACCCGGGCGACACACCTCGTCGGTTTACACTCGGCAATCCGAGCCGAGAGGGTGTCGCCGGGTTCTTTGGTGTTGGTGGACGAGTCGGGACGGGTGCTCCGACTCGTCGGGATTTTCCTCGGGGCTGGCAAGGTCGGACTGGGATTTTCGGACGGTCTTCAATTTGCAGGTTAGTGCAAGAGAGGTCTGGCTGCTTATAAATCCTTGGGCTGTCTAGGTTGTTGGGGTCGATCAGGCTTCGCAGGGGTTCAACTTCCCTCCTGGGTGGTCTGCGATGGGTCTGCGGTGTCTTCGATGGGTCTGCGGTGTCTTCGATGGGTCTGCGGTGGCTGCGCTGGGTCTTCGGTGGCTGCGCTGGCTCTTCGGTGGGTGTTCGGTCGTTGCTTCGGAGGGCTGACGGGGCCTCCGTTGAGTGAGTATAGGGTCTGACGGGGGTTGTATGGGATAAAGGTCAGTCAGGGAAGGGGGTTAACAATTGTCAAATTCGCTGCTTATTTTATTGTCCTAATGGTTGTTTTTCCCTAGGTGAGTGGTGGGACTCCGAGCCAGGCAGCGGGAGGAAATTGAGACGTGCCACGTCACAACTCCCCCCCCACTTGCCGAAAGTTCGTCTCTCGACAACTTGAGCAACATTCATACTGGGGGCGTACTGGGGTGGAACTCGGGAAAAGGGGAAAGGGGCTGGCGGGTAATAAATCGTAAAAGCAGTCTTGTTATAGTGGTAATACCGTTTTTTTCCAGTCTTATTCTCTCCTTTGTACAATACTTACAACTTAACCCTCTTTGTCTTGCGAGGGTTTGCAAATGAAAACAAAAGGCGACTTCTGGAGAACCGAAAATATCTTACAATGGTCATCGTGGACCCAAAATAATAACAAAAAATGAAAAAGGTGGAACTAAAAATAACATCTTTGGCCTCTTGGTGGCAAGTACTGGGGATTGGGGGAGTCAGAAGGAGAAGAACGGAAAAGAGAGTTATTTTATAATCTGGGGAAATAAAGAGTGAAAGGGGTGAAAAGCGAATATACATTATAAGGGACTATCAAAACGAAGGGGGGGGGGGGTTTAGCGGGGCGGTCTGGGGCGGTTCTCTATGCGAGCCGGGCATTTGGGCGATCGGTGGCCTGATTCGCCACAGTTCCAACACCTGGGCGAATGGGTCACGTGGGACGGTTCGGGTTCAGGGTCGGCGGGGGGGGGTCAGTCGAAGGGACATCAGGGCGGGGACTATGGGCTTGGGTTCTACGGACTTCGGGGTTCGGGGGGGGGGGGGGGGGGTCGGGGTTGCGGGGTGTAGGGACATCAGGGAGGGAATTTGGCGATGCCTGGAGATCTTGCACGGGGGGGGGTTGGGGTTTTGGGGTAGGGGAGGGTCTATCGGGGACTGTCTGTCGGGGTATGGACACGGTTTTTTGGGCTTTCTGGGTGACTGGCGTGGGCTTTTGGGTTTTCGGGGGACGGGTTATAGTGGGGGCGTGGGACAGGGGGCCTGGGGGTATGGTGAGGGTTAATTTGGGGATCGCGCCTGTGTGAGCGAGGGGATGGGGGCTGGCTGGTGTGGTTTTTTGCGGGGCTGCCTTAGGGCTGTCGAGAACGCAGTTGGTCGCTGCGTTCCGGGGGAGCTGGAGGTCGTTGAGTGCTCCCACGTGGTCGACCTCGGGGGCGACGTGGGTTTGTCGTGGCTTCGGCTGGGTCGGGCTCTGGTGTTGGCGGCTGATGGTCGGCCAGGTCATCCTCGCTGGGGTGTCCTCCATATCTGGGAGGTGGTAGCCGATACTGTCCCTCTTGGCCTCGGTCGTCCGTAGGCCGCCTCGTCCGGGTCTGCCGGTCCTCCACGGGAGTCGTTCCATTCTGAAATGATGGGGATTGGGGCGTCAGGGTGTGTTCATAAGCGGGGGCGGTTACGGGGGGGGGGGGGGGGAGGCGGGTCGGGGGGGCGTTAGCGGGGGAATGTCGGCGATATTTGGGGGAGGGTAATAGGGCTTCAGATCTTTAATGTGTACTTTTGGGCGTGTGTTCTTCGAGGGGATATTCAGTTCGTAGACCACGGGGGACACTTTATTCGTGATCTCATATGGCCCGCGATATTTGGCGGCGAGCTTCGCGGCGAAATTCTGCGCGCCGGACGAAAGAACTCGGTTCTTCCTGAGTACTAAATCTCCGATAATGTATTCCCGGTCAGATCGACCTCGATTATAGTATCGGGCCTGTCGTCGTGCGGCTAGGGATAGGTTTCGGTGGACCCAGTCATGGATTAGGGGCAGACGGGTCATTCGGTTTTTCCATACAGCTGGGTCTGTCCGGTCTTCAATGGTCGGGGGGGGGTACTTCATTGCGGATGCTTTTGGCCGGGCATGGGTTTCGGCCGAAGTTTAGGAAGGCGGGAGTCATCTGGGTGGAGGCTTGGACAGCGGTATTGAGGGCGAAACACAATTCGGGAAGGTGGGCATCCCATGTCTGGTGGTCGTCACCTATGTACGAAATAATCATGGTCTTTAGGGTGCGGTTAACTCGTTCGACTGGGTTGGCTTGGGCATGGTAGGGAGGGATTGTGGTCTGTCGTATGCCGTATTGGGAGAGTTGGGCTGTCATGTATCGGTTCACAAATTCCGTACCGTTGTCTGTCAGGAGGTAGCGGGGGCAGCCCCAACGGTTTAGGATCAGTTTCTCTAGGGCTGTCATTATGGTGGGTCCCGTCGCGGTTTTCAGGGGTTGGGCTTCGATGTATTTCGTGAATAAGTCCTGAAATACGACGACGTATCGGTTTCTGTTTTTACTGGGGGGGGAAGGGTCCCATGACGTCGGCAGCTACGACGGTCCAGGGGCCCTCGGTCGTCCTTTCTCGCATCAGCCCAACAGGTGCAGTTTGCTGCACCTTGTTGAGTTGACAGACCGGGCACCGTCGCACGAACTGAGCGACGTCTTGGAAAATTCCGGGCCAGGCGAAGTCTTAGGTCAGGCGGTGGTAGGTCTTGTCGATGCCTAAGTGGCCGGATTGGGGGTTGTCGTGGGCGTCTTGTATGGCTTTGTGTCGGGCATCACAGGGCAGGACTAACTTCCAGGAATCCAGGTCTACCAGGGTAGGGTCTATCACGGGGTGGGGTCGGTGGTGGTATAGTCGGCCATCCTCGAGCTTCCAATCGGGGTATTTGGAGGGGAATTGGCTAACATTTTTCATTTGCTCGAGGTACCAAGGGTCTATCGTTTCGCCGATGGTGGCAAGGGCTTCCGGGGTTCCTTCGAACATCCGGGACAGGGCATCGGGTACTACGTTTAGGGCTCCCTTGCGGTGGACAATATCCATGTCGAGGTCTTGCATGGTTAATGCCCATCTCGCAAGTCTTCCGGAAGGGTCTCGAATATTCCTCAGCCAGCGCAAGCTGCTGTGGTCCGTTATCACCCGAAAAGAGGTGCCTTCCAGGTACGGCCGCAACTTCTTTGCGGCCCACAAAACGGCAAGACACCCCTTTTCGGTCACACTGTACTTCCGCTCGGCTTGGGATAGGACTCGACTGCAAAATACTATGGGGTGTTCTTCGCCCTGGGACTCTTGGGTCAGGACGGCTCCGATGGCTTGGTCGCTGGCATCGGTGTGGACGGTGAAGGGCTGGGTAAAATCGGGACGAGCTAATACGGGGGCTTGGGTCAGGACTGTCCGGAGGGCTTCGAATGCGGTTGATTGTTCCTCTCCCCACTTCCACTGTGCGTCCTTCTCCAGGAGTCGCACGAGGGGAACCTTGTGGGTGGAGATATCACCGAGGAATCGGGCATACCAACCGATCATTCCGAGGAAACGGCGTAGTTGTTTGAGGGTTTTAGGGGCAGGGTATTTCAGGATCGGGGCTATCTTGTCGGGGTCTGTCTTCAGTCCGTCTTTAGTGATTACATACCCCAAATATTTCATTTCGGGGCAGAAGAAAGAGCTCTTCTCTCTGTTTATCTCGAGTCCGGCGTTCTTAAGGGCTGTCAGTACAAGGGTCAGGTATTTGAAGTGTTCATCGACCGTTTCTGTGGCGATGATGACGTCGTCCAGGTATGCAAAAACGTGTGGCTCCCATTCGGGTCTTATTAATCTGTCCATTAGTCGTTGGAAGGTGGCGGGGGCGTTCGTCAGTCCAAAGGGCATTCGGGTAAATTGGAAAAGTCCTCGTCCAGGGACGGCAAAGGCGGTTATGGGGCGGCTTTTGGGGTCTAGCGGGACTTGGAAATAGGCCTGGCTCAGGTCTAACTTGGAGATATGGTGGGCACGGCGGAGTCCGTCCAATATCCGGTCAAGGTTGGGTAGGGGGTAGGCATCTTTGCGAGTGACTTTATTCACATCACGATAATCGATGCAGAAACGGTGTTTTCCGTTGGGCTTTGGGACTATCACGGGGTTACTGAGCCATCCGCTATCTGAGGGTTCGATTACCTGTTCGCCGATCATCTTATCGACCTCGGCTTGGGCGATACGTAGGAGGAAGGGGGATATTGTTCGTGGGCGTTGGCGGATCGGAGGGTGGTCATTGACATCTATGGCATGGTGGATAATGGTCGTGCAGCTTAGGGCTCCAGGGATGGGGGTTTTCACTAGACGGTCTAACAGTGACTTTAATTGGTCCTCCGTCTTCTTAGTGACTTCCACCAAGCCTGCAAATTCGGGGTGGGCTGCCACGACCATGGGGATATGGCCGGGCCTGGCGAATTTTCGGGGACTACCTGTGGGAGTACGCCACGTATCGTGCAGGTGATCTATTTGTAAGCCTAATAACTTACAAAAATCTCTCCCTAGAATCGCGTCGTATCCCAAGGGTGCGATGCGCAAATCAAGGGGCCAAATTTTTCCGTCGACTTTAAAGTATAGTTTGATATCTCCCACCACGGGAACGATTGCGTTGTTGGCAACGCGTACTCCTCCGGTGGCGGGTCTTATTGTTACTCCCAGGGAGTTGGCAAGGGTTACTCCCAGGAACGAGCGCTCGGCTCCTGAATCAATTAATGCTTCTACGGGGGTTCCAGAAATGTTCAGGACGAGGAAGTGGCGGTCATCTGGGCTGGGGGTGTCGGGTCGGTCGGGGGTTGCGGATAGTAGGGACGGTCGGGGACTAACACGGTCTACATGGTCTATCATTTCCAGGGTCTTGGGGTTTTTGATCCTGGGGGAGGCATCTACTGTCCTCCCCCCGAGGGGTTTCCCTCGCGGGTTTGGCGGCACCTCGTACAGGTATTGGTGTCGTAACCAGGGAGGCCGCAGATTCGGCAAAATGTGCCGCGTGGCTGGAGGCATTGGCGGTGGACGTGTCCCTGTTGTCTGCAATTATAGCAACGTACCGTTGCTGACTGATATCTGGGGACTGGCTGGTTGGGTTGGGGTATCGGGTTTGGGGCGGGGTTCTCGACCTGGATGGACATCAGGGGCGGCGGGTTGGCTTGGAGAGCTTGGAAGAGGGGTGCGGGGTTAGGGGCTGTCGGGCGCGGTTGTGGTTTCTGTAGGGCTGGGGGAGGGGCGATAGGGGTTACGGGGAGAGGGCTGGGGTCTTGGTTGGACTCTATGGCTGCTGCCTTGCCAAGGTATTGCCTGCCTTGGGGGTTAAAGGCGGCGGAGGGGAGGACTGACTGGGCGGGGGTTGGCGGGGGTCTGTATGTCCGCTTCCGTTCCAACATGGACTCTACGCGGCGGCACCTTAACTGGAAGTCCAGAAAGGTCGTAATGGTGGAACGGTCTAGGTGGACTGCCAGGTCGGGGTGTAGATTCTCATAGCACAGGTCTAGCTGCGCTTCTTGGGAAAGGGACGGGCTAAGGAAGCTGAAGTAGGTCCTCATCTTTGTGAGGTATTCCCCACTGGGCTCTCCTGGACCTTGGGTTCGAAGCTCGACTTCGCGTCGCAGCTTTTCCTGGAGGTCGCTGTGTCCGAATCGCGCTCGGAAATGGAACACAAACTCCTCGTAAGTCGTCCATTCCTCGTGCACTACGCGATACCACATGAGGGCCTCGTGGGTGAATGACTCCGGGAGCATCCGGAGTAATTCCTCCTCCGTGCACGAGCGACTGGAGCAGTACTCGTACAAACGGAGGAGGTACTCCTCTCCATCGTCGATGCGTCGTCCCGCGAATTTGGGCCCGAAACGGCGGAAATGGTCGATGCCTGCGGTGTCCCGGGTCACGAAGCTGGGGGCTGCGGGTTGGAAAGAATGGGGGCGTTGGGGAAGGGCGCGGGGCGGTCGTAGGTGGGTGCTGCTGTGTTGGGGGTTTGTACGAGGGGGAATACTGAAGGTGCCATGGGCGCGGGGTGGGGTGTGGGGTTGGGGTGCGGGGATGGAGAGTAATGGGGCTCGTGCGGGGATTCGGGTTGGTGTCGGTCGGGGTAGTGCTTGGGGAGCTATAAATCGGGGTGCGAAGGTCACTGTGGGGGCTTGGGTGGGGAGTAATGGGGGGGTCTGGGGGATAGGGTCGTCACGGTGGGATATCAAATCGTCCCCTTGGTCGAGGGTAATAGGGTCTCGGTAGGGCCCCAGGGTTTGACCCGTGGGTAGGGGCTGTCGGGAAGGGTCGGTCTCGGCAGGGGGTAGGGTGACTGACAGGGCTTGCGAGGCGTCCATGTCCTGTAGGCCGAGCGAAGAACGCAGCGTCTCGAACGATTCGGAGGCTCGCAACGCGGATGCCAACGTGACGGGGAATCCCATTCCACGCTCGTCCTCAGCAGGATCCCACTCGACCGAAACTCCCCGAAATCGGCGGCGCACTTCGTAACGCCAATACCTGTTTATTAAGTCTTCCATGGTCCCGGCCGTACTTAGCGCGGCGTGATCACAGAGCCTTACGAGGTCCATTACGTTGGGGAGGCGACGTAACTGCGCTTGAATTTTCTGAACTTCCCTTTGTATATCGGGATCGACGCTGGAAACAGGGGGGGCTATCATGTTGGGCGGGGGGGGGGGGGGGGGGGGGGGTGGACGTTCGGCTTTGGCCGGCGGACAGGGCCCCGGCCGTGGTGACACTAGGGTAGTGGCCGTGGCCACCCCGGTGGTTGTCACGTCGTCCATTTATAAAGGGGGGGGGGGGGTTCACGGCAAAGAGAGAAAAAAAAAGAAATGTAAAAGAAAAACAAAAAAAAAATTAAATCTGGGGCGTAATAGCAGGGCAGAAGAAAAAAGGGGGGGGGGGGGAGGAACACAAGAAAAAGGGTTTACTAGAATAAATTTGGGTCAGGGGTTAGGCGGAGGGACGGTATTTACTTGCCAACAATTAATTTCGCGAGCGGTGGTAAGTCGCGAAACAGCGGCAACAAAAAAAAAGCAATAATTCAATATAGGGGGCCCAAGGGGAGGGGGGGGGGGGGTGGTATGTTCTGTGCCGAGGTGAGCACTCTTGATAAGCGTCAGAAAAATCCCCACTCGAGGAGCGAAAGGGTCGCTGCCCTCGAGGGTCCTAAATTTTTAAAAAATTTAATTTTTCTGATATTACAGGGCCCCACGTTGGGCGCCAAATTTTGTGATGATACCTTTCGTGTAGTCTCCCAAAGCTGGGTCGATCTGGGGAGTAAGCGGGGGTGACGGGAAGGGGGAAATAACGGTCCGAAGTTTTGTGTAGAAAACTAAAATATTATATTCTTCAATAGGTCAACGTGGCAAAAATAACAGCTAATAACAAAAGAGAAACAAAAAAAAAGAAACGAGGTCGGGGTCTTACAACAAAAAAAGGGGGGTACGTCAATGATAATCGGGGAGGGAAATGAGAAAAGAGCTTAACAGCGTTAATCGAATTTAACAATCGAATAAAACAAAATAAAAGGGGGAACGGAATAGTCAAATAATAATCGCAATAACTGACTGGAAAAGCTTATACAAAAAAAACTATGTTTATCATAAGTATCGGGACGGCAGGGGGTTGGGGTCGGTCGCACGGAAAAAGGGGGGGGGGGGGGGGGGGGGGCTGGCCGGTGAAAACTCTACACAAAAAAACCTCGATCGGGCTAAGATCGAAACTCAAGCAAAAAAAAAATAAGAAACTCAAAAAAAATAATGAAACTCGAAATATGATTAACTCAAAATTAATTGTCAATTGTTGATTTTGGGCGCCAGCTACTTTCTCGGCGTAGCACCGTGACTCATAAAAAAAAGAAAGACAATCCGCAAATTTACGCGGCACGCGGCTAGCAAGGAACGGGGGGGGGGAGGGGGATGAGACTTCTCAGGCCGTGGACACTGTTCCAGGGCTTCTTAACAAATTACCTCGGCACATACAAAAAAAAACTAGCAAAAATTACAATAATGAAAATGTGAAATAATTGGGGCTAAATGTCCCACTAAATGTGTCTCGGGTCGGGGAAAAATTATTGGTAACGCACGCTGGGAATGTTCGCGTTTACCACCACTCACGCGCACGTGTTCGAAATGGGGATAATGTCGGCGCTCGTGGCGGCCGGTGCTCGACGATTTTACAATGCAAAAAAAAGAGAAAAACGGCTTAATACTATTAAACAGGGCTGGGGTAGATTTTTCGGGGGATGTCTGGGGGATGGGGGAAATATTGTGCGGGGTAGGCGGGCGGGGAAACTTATTCAGTACTCACTCAACCTCT
This sequence comes from Exephanes ischioxanthus, assembly GCA_958510785.1. NCBI lineage: Eukaryota > Metazoa > Arthropoda > Insecta > Hymenoptera > Ichneumonidae > Exephanes > Exephanes ischioxanthus. The sequence goes on along the minus strand of OY294017.1, from coordinate 28,120,579 downwards.
CACTTATATCGGTTACAATTTTTCCGATATATTCCTCGATATTTTCCTCGGTCTATCCTGGTCGTTATAAATCTCCGTGTACAATTCCAAATTCGTATCCTGGGGTATCGCTTATGGTCTTTCTAGCTCCTTGTACAATCCAAATCGTTTCCGGGGTTGTCGCTTAAGGTCTGTATCTCTCCGGGAAGGAGTCCGTTCGATATTGGGGAATAGCCTGGTCGTCGTAAAGTTCTGATAATTCACACAATAGCTCGCTAAACTCGCACTCTCGTCTATTCCAATCTTCTCTAACGCACGCCTTGGCTCGAAGTGATGTCGGCCTTGCTACTTCCGGCTTCTTCTCCGACCTTAGGGTCGGTCTCGCAAGTGAGCGTAGGGATGTCGGTTTTTCATTGGCTGGTTTCGGGACTGGCTGCTTGTGGGCGTCGGGATTGGCCGCGCGGCCGTGCGAATATTTCGTCGCGACGGAAGACTCGTCGCGACGTACGGCGCGCGCATCCTCGTCATCGATTTGCCATCGATCGACGAGCAGTTCCTTGCGTCGAGAGGTGGCGGTTCTAGGCGGCGAGTTGGCGAAGTGTCTCCTGTGACAGATCGCGGCCGAATAGTGTGTTTACCCGGGCGACACACCTCGTCGGTTTACACTCGGCAATCCGAGCCGAGAGGGTGTCGCCGGGTTCTTTGGTGTTGGTGGACGAGTCGGGAAGGGTGCTCCGACTCGTCGGGATTTTCCTCGGGGCTGGCAAGGTCGGACTGGGATTTTCGGACGGTCTTCAATTTGCAGGTTAGTGCAAGAGAGGTCTGGCTGCATATTAATCCTTGGGCTGTCTCGGTTGTTGGAGTCGATCAGGCTTCGCAGGGGTTCAATTTCCCTCCTGGGTGGTCTGCGATGGGTCTGCGGTGTCTTCGATGGGTCTGCGGTGTCTTCGATGGGTCTGCGGTGGCTGCGCTGGGTCTTCGGTGGGTGTTCGGTGGTTGCTTCGGAGGGCTGACGGGGCCTCCGTTGAGTGAGTATAGGGTCTGACGGGGGTTGTATGGGATAAAGGTCAGTCAGGGAAGGGGGTTAACAATTGTAAAATTCGCTGCTTATGTTATTGTCCTAATGGTTGTTTTTCCCTAGGTGAGTGGTGGGACTCCGAGCCAGGCAGCGGGAGGAAATTGAGACGTGCCACGTCACAATATATATTGTGACACGTCACAAGACGTTGAGACGTGCCACGTCACAATATATATTGTGACACGTCACAAGACGTTGAGACGTGCCACGTCACAATATATATTGTGACGTGGCACGTCTCAATTTCCTCCCGCTGCCTGGCTCGGAGTCCCACCACTCACCTAGGGAAAAACAACCATTAGGACAATAAAATAAGCAGCGAATTTTACAACTGTTAACCCCCTTCCCTGACTGACCTTTATCCTATCCAACCCCCGTCAGACCCTATACTCACTCAACGGAGGCCCCGTCAGCCCTCCGAAGCAACCACCGATCACCCACCGAAGACCCAGCGCAGCCACCGCAGACCCATCGAAGACACCGCAGACCCATCGAAGACACCGCAGACCCATCGCAGACCACCCAGGAGGGAAATTGAACCCCTACGAAGCCTGATCGACCCCGAACAACCTAAACAGCCAACAATTTGAGATGCAGCCAGACCTCTCTTGCACTAACCTGCAAATTGAAGACCGTCCGAAAATCCCAGTCCGACCTTGCCAGCCCCGAGGAAAATCCCGACGAGTCGGAGCACCCTTCCCGACTCGTCCACCAACACCAAAGAACCCGGCGACACCCTCTCGGCTCGGATTGCCGAGTGTAAACCGACGAGGTGTGTCGCCCGGGTAAACACACTATTCGGCCGCGATCTGTCACAGGAGACACTTCGCCAACTCGCCGCCTGGAACCGCCACCTCCCGACGCAAGGAACTGCTCGTCGATCGATGGCAAATCGATGACGAGGATGCGCGCGCCGTACGTCGCGACGAGTCTTCCGTCGCGACGAAATATTCGCACGGCCGCGCGGCCAATCCCGACGCCCACCAGCAGCCAGTCCCGAAATCCGCCAATCAAAAACCGACACCCCTACGCTCACTTGCAAGACCGACCGGGCGACACACCCTAAGGTCGGAGAAGAAGCCGGAAGCAGCGAGGCTGCAATCACTTCGAGCCAAGGCGTGCGTTAGAGTAGATTGGAATAGACGAGAGTGCGAGTTTAGCGAGTTATAAAGTGAATTATCAGGACTTTACGACGACCAGGCTATTCCCCAATATCGAACGGACTCCTTCCCGGAGAGATACAGACCTTAAGCGACAACCCCGGAAACGATTTGGATTGTACAAGGAGCTAAAAAGACCATAAGCGATACCCCAGGATACGAATTTGGAATTGTACAAGGAGATTTATAACGACCAGGATAGACCGAGGAAAATATCGAGGAATATATCGGAAAAATTGTAACCAATATAAGTGAGAGGTTGAGTGAGTACTGAATAAGTTTCCCCGCCCGCCTACCCCGCACAATATTTCCCCCATCCCCCAGACATCCCCCGAAAAATCTACCCCAGCCCTGTTTAATAGTATTAAGCCGTTTTTCTCTTTTTTGTGCATTGTAAAATCGTCGAGCACCGGCCGCCACGAGCGCCGACATTATCCCCATTTCGAACACGTGCGCGTGAGTGGTGGTAAACGCGAACATTCCCAGCGTGCGTTACCAATAATTTTTCCCCGACCCGAGACACAGTTAGTGGGACATTTAGCCCCAATTATTTCACATTTTCATTATTGTAATTTTTGCTAGTTTTTTTTTTGTATGTGCCGAGGTAATTTGTTAAGAAGCCCTGGAACAGTGTCCACGGCATGAGAAGTCTCATCCCCCTTCCCCCCCCCCCCCCCCCCCCGTTCCTTGCTAGCCGCGTGCCGCGTAAATTTGCGGATTGTCTTTCTTTTTTTTTATGAGTCACGGTGCTACGCCGAGAAAGTAGCTGGCGCCCAAAATCAACAATTGACAATTAATTTTGAGTTAATCATATTTCGAGTTTCATTATTTTTTTGAGTTTCTTATTTTTTTTTTGCTTGAGTTTCGATCTTAGCCCGATCGAGGTTTTTTTATGTAGAGTTTTCACCGGCCAGCCCCCCCCCTTTTCCGTGCGACCGACCCCAACCCCCTGCCGTCCCGATACTTATGATAAACATCGTTTTTTTTGTATAAGCTCTTTTCTCATTTCCCTCCCCGATTATCATTGACGTACCCCCCCCCCTTTTTTTGTTGTAAGACCTCGACCTCGTTTCTTTTTTTTGTTTCTCCTTTGTTATTACCTGTTATTTTTGCCACGTGAACCTATTGAAGAATATAATATTTTAGTTTTCTACACAAAACTTCGGACCGTTATTTCCCCCTTCCCGTCACCCCCGCTTACTCCCCAGATCGACCCAGCTTTGGGAGACTACACGAAAGGTATCATCACAATATATATATATATATATATATATATATATATATATATATATATATATATACGGAGCTAAAATATATAGAAAAATAAAAAACTTACCCAATTCAGGTGTCGGAAAACGTTGTACCCGAGCAACTTCCTCGTTAAATACGGTCTCAGCGTCGGAATCGTCATCCCCTCCCTCAGGGTCCGGTGATGCTGGAGGGCCCATGTGGATGACACCATCCGGGCCATCGTCGTCGCTGTCGTTGTCGGCCGCATCGTTGTGCCTGGGTGGCTGCGGATCGGGCGATGCCAGGTACTCCCCGCGGATCACTCGGGGCCCTTCGACCTCCATATCTTCGTCGTCGCTGCTTTCCGACGGCTGCGGATCGGGCGACGCTGGAGGCTCCACGTGGATGACATGATACCTGTCATCCCCATGCTCATCATCGCCGCCCGTCTCGAGACCGGAATCGCTATCCGTCTCGCTCCAATGCTCGGCATCATTGACCGGATCTGGCGATTCCGGGCTCTCCAACTCGTCACCATTGTCGGAAGCTGGTGACTCGGGACTTTCCAAGTCCTCATCGTCGTCGTTGTTGTCGTCGTCGTCGTCGTCGTCGTTATCGGCACCATTGTCCACGGCAGCAGCGTTATCGTTGTCGTCGTCGTCGTCGTCGTCCTCGCTCTCCGTGGCCGAGCCTTCCAGCTCCACACCCCGTTCGGCGTTCACGTACCGCGCCATGAGGTCACGCACAACATGAAGATGCGCGCCGCCTCTTTCCCGAACAACCTCGACAGCAATTAAAATTGCATAGTTCGAGTCATCGAACGCGCTATGCTCATACGCACGTCCGATGACCCGCACAGCTAATTGGCGGAGTATCGAGCGGAATTCGCGTTGGGCCTCCTGGAGATTCATCGTTCTCAACCGCGAGTCCCAACGCAACGTACACCGACGAGCAATCACGGCGCTCCTAATTCGCGTTAAAGCTACCGTCTTGCGGATAGCTTTAATAAGAGCACGTGCGCGATAGCACTGCATTTTCTCTTGCTGATAAACACAACAAAACACAAAACGTCGAAACTCGCAGGTGCACACACACACACAAACACACAGTATTCAAAAACTGTGAAAACTGTAAACTTTGCACAGTGTAAACTTGACACTTGTACAATACGCAAAACACTTAAAAATCGGTAAACAGAACAACTGGTCCACAAGTACCGTTTAATTGTTTCGTGACAGAGCCGATTACACGAAGTGTTTCGGGTGACTTCTCGACAGAGAATTGAAATAGATTCAAGTTTCGAAAGACTTTGTAGATTTTGTCTACGCCCTACTACATTTTCTTGCTTTCCTCATTGGTGGCGGTTAAGGTCAACTTTGGGATGACGCTAACTTCGGTAACTATTAACGCCGAATTTCGCTGGACATTGTTTTCACTTTCTCGGTGTTTTTTCATCTTGAAGACACCGTAACGAATTGGCTGCAAATATCAAGACGACCGTCGCGTAGGTGGTTCTATTGTCTCGTAGGCAACCCTTGTGAAAAAAGTATGGACGCGCCCACCCGTTGTAAACATAAAACAATACTACTTCTTTTGGCGTGAGCTCGACGCTGGACGGTCCGAGCTACCCTCGATACTTTCGCGCTATTTTTATGACGCTAGCAATGGGTGGTCGAACCTTTTCACGAATATACCCAAACAGTTGAAAACGCCGCGTGCAAGCCTTCATAATCCGAAGGCTTGTGAAACAGATGTATATCTCTCAGATTTATATCCGACTTCTTCCAAAGGGTGTATACACGTTACGCACGTATTGTAAGCAGCATCCGTTAAACTTCCGATGGAACACAAGATACGCGAGCGAGTGACACCCCATTACCTGCGCATCTATGGCGATTTCTATAGACGTTTGTTCCGAAAACGATCTTGCGACCACGACAGCAGGTCACTGGTAACCCTTAAACTGGCCACATCAAGGTAAACACGTGTTCTTTGTTCCGACAGCCATCTATTTTGATTTTTACGACTGACAGTTTCTACAGGGTGACCGTCGCAATTTTATCTTTAATCAATGCACCAGTCGTCGTATGGTGCCACTCGTACAACGACCCAAAAGAAGATCGGTATCTTTTCTTCGCTGTGAATATTAACAGATGTTACTAGCCGTTTAAGCATGTGAACATTCGATCGATTGATCCATGGACAGCCTGTCGATATGGCCGTAGCAGCGTGCACCTGTTTACTAACTAAAACCGGCTCTCCCCTCTTACACATATCATATTACTGACGATACTAGCGCCACGGGCTCCCCGAAACGCATATAAACGTAAGATACTATGAAAATTTGGCAGTCGGGCCCGTGGACCCAGTACAGATAGATTTGAGTATAAGCTCTCGAGTTTCTTTTCCCTCTGATTGCATCTTAAAGTCAAACCATTGTTTAAGATGAGTCAGGCTATCGGTGTTAACGATCTGCGAGACAGCGATCTACGACCAGAAACCATGTATCGTATACGGTCGGACGACGAAAAGAAGCGCCTTGAAGCACCGCTAGTTCTCGGTACAACGTATACACTCAACCCGTCGGAGACGAAAAAAGTTAACATCGGCCTACAGCCTCGTGCCGACGGTCAAATACAGCCGATCGTAAAACTTCAGAACAATACGACGGCTGGCGGTATTGTCTTTGAATCGGAGGGTTGGCATTTACTGCAAACAAAACTACCAGCTATTTCGAAGTATTTCGCGGGTAGCCAGAAGATCGCCTGGGGTTCGAGCTGGCGCACACCGTCACCCATACGCATCGGCGATTGTGAGATAATCTACACCTCGAGTTACGGCGCCAAATCTGTCGTGTTTGACCGCCCTGTCGAAGAAAACACCATGGCCCAGGACGAGGAGTCGCAGCAGGATCCTGAGTCACCAACGAAGAAACGGAAAAATTATTCACCGGCTGTTGTGATGCAGAAATCATCGTTCGATGGTCTACTCAACGTACTGGTGTGCGTCGATGAGCGGTTCAGACGCCTACAACGCAATGTCACACATGTGGAGAAGTGTGTGAAGGTGCTGTGCGCTGAATTACTGCTACATATCCCGGCCGAGGAGGAACCCGAAAAAATCGATGAGCTACGTGTCAAAGAATTGATGAAAAATAATTTCAAGTCTTTGAAAGAAGCCGTTCAACTTCGCTTGGATCCAGCATTTGACGAGCTCACATTCGACATAGTTTTCTTGGAACTGTCTGTACTGTGTGGTGCGTACATCGCAAACCAATTGCGAAAAGCACTTGCTGCTAAAAAGAAACGAGCGCTTGAATAGCGGTGTTGCCCTGTGCGTGTAATTATATATCAGTATTATTATTATCATTTGTATACCTTTAAGATTAATCGTATTCACATTTCCGTAAACATTTTTTTGCCCATTCGTTAGTATTCTAAGCAATTGAGCCCTTGCCCATTATTATAGCTAGATGTAAACGTATTCAGTAATACTAATTGGTATTTCTTCGTCAGTCTCTCGGCATTATAAATATATATGTATCCATATTTTGTCTTCTTTGTACGATGTATTGTAATCCTAATTTATGGGGGGTTGGGAAGGTACATAACGTGTAAGTAATTAATAAACTGATATAACCGATAATTGCGTTTCTCATTCGCCATAAAATACCAACAAAAATCAGTCATCCCGAAAATCCTCGTTTTATAGTATTCAAGGGAAAACCACCTGATTTTACAGGCTTCTGAAAAACATAAATAATAATATTCTTAACAATTAATATTGTTACTGAAGAGAGGTGGCGCTGAAATCGGTCAGCCAGTCGGAGCTCAGGGAAATTGCTTGGACGAATCCGAGCCCAGGGAAAATAAGGGGACTAATCATGGACCAAGGCATTTTTAATTAGTGCCCCTTTCGCGAGAAACTATCTCCCCCCCACCAAACACACATTCTCGTGCGAGGATTGGGCCCGCTACAGCATCTCTGTCCCAACGGTGGTGGAGGGATAGCGCCAGACAGGGGTGATGGAGGGGGCAACAGATGGTCCTCTGTCTCTCGCGAGACACTACTCCCACCACCCACCTTCATACGCGCATTGGGCCCACTGCAGCATCCCGGTCCAGACGGTGGCGGAGGATAGCGCCAGACAGGGGGGTGGTGGAGGGGGCAACAGATGGCCCCTGTCTCTCGCGAGACACTACCCCCACCACTCACCTTCACGCGTGGATTCGATCCCACTACAGCATCCCGTGGGGGTGGTGGAGGGGGAACAACATATGCCCCCTCTCTCCCGAAAAAATACCCCCACCACTCACCCACATGCGCGGATTGGGCCCGCTACAGCATCCCGGTCCAGACGGGGGTGGGGGGATGGCGCCAGACAGGGGTGGTGGAGGGGGAACAACAGATGGTCCCTGTCTCCCCAGCCCTGTACACTACTACTTCAAGAGATCCAGTTCAGGTCGGGATCCTCGAATCTATTCGGTGGAGGGAATCTCGAAGCAACGAGAAACACGAATAGAGGAGAGCCCGACGAGATCTCGTCGCGAATACGTCAAAGTCCGGTGCAAACCCGGCACTCTGTTTAGGTGATAATGCAGGACGTTGGAGAACAGGCGGAGGTTTAAGTACGGTCCGGGCAAGATCGGAACACCTTGTGCTGTGTTGTATTAAGGCAGTAGTCTGCTTTAGGAGCCGAAAAAAAGCGTTTTTTCAACAATTTTTTTGAAAGGGAAGGAAATGATTGCGGTAAACGAAATTTTGAGACGATAGTATATTATATTCAAGCTTTAAAAAACAATTTTTATTATTACAAATTATTGAAATTTGCCAAAGTTGTAACGATTTTTCTGGGGCGCCTGGAGTGTGCACTCGTAAATCGGTGCCGGTGATGGAGGTCGTGCGATGCATCTGAAACAGTGGAACCAAATTTTTTTTTAGTTTTTATAAGTTCCTTTTCTATATGAACTAAAAAAATACCGAAGAAATGACGAAATTCCAAATTTTTTCGAAGTTTGAAAAAAAAATTCACTTTTTTGAAAAAAAAATTCACTTTAAGTTGCAAAACAAGTAATTTAAATAGTACTTTTGTCCAACTTTTTTAGTTCAAATAGAAGATAATTCAATACTGAAGCTAGATCACTTTGGTTTTTTTCGATCGGACATATATTGTTTTTACTATCGCCGGCACCGTTTTCCAAAACTTGTGAAAATGAAAACTCGAGAAAACGGGCTGTAAAGTTTTCGGTCCAAAAAAATGTAAGTTTTAGGATACTTACACTAATTAGATGTTAATCGGCTATCCCCGGGTCATACAATAATCCTTCCTCTTCTTCAAAAAACTCGTTTTGGCGGAGGCTTTCCGATCTTCGAGCTGTACGAGCCTTCTTGCTGGAAAGTGATGCGCGGCGGTTCTCCCGCGTTATGCGCTCGGCATCGACGGTGTCAGCAAAATTTTTGCATTGCTGCCCGATGACAATATCGAGGAGCTGCATGGTAGAAAGCACAGCTGAATAACCTTCGTTGAAAATGCCTGTAGCCATATTTGCTGCTATTTCGACGATTTTATAGCCGGAATTTACGTGTTTCGGATTTAGGCGCCACACAATCGAATTGAACGATTCGTTCGAATTTTGAGTGTGTCCGCCTAAGCACCGCGTCAATAAATCGTCATTTGAAAGATCATCGTAAATTGGACGAATGTGCTTCTCTACATTATCATTAATTAATCTTGCCGGGTGTTTGAAAGATGCCAGATTATTCGCCGCTTTAGCCTTGCGCCATTCGCACCAACTCTCCGGGCCTTCTGGACAATTTTTATGCCGAGGATTTTTATCGGTGGAACAATAATGGTCTAATGTTGCCATAATAGCTCTCTTCATACCTTCAACTGAGTTCACGTTTCGACGAATTGCCAGACCGTAGTAAATCGTCAATTTCTTGATGAGACTCTCCGTTAGCCCGTTCTTTACTCCAAGTTTCTCGGTTTTTCTTTTATTCCGTAAACGAGTACCCATACGCTTTTGCACGTGTCCAACACACTCATTTTTCGTCACTGTGCACTCGTCCCCGTAAGGATTGCTATTTAAGATTCCAGTAAAAGTTTTGGAGTCGCCATCGCCGATATAATTACTGTACATAACTCCGAATTTCTCGACGGATCTCGAAAACATCTCTGTTATGGAATCTACCTCCATCTTCCCAGACGAACCTGTATGATTTGAGGAGCATGAGTCTTTATGATCCTCATACCACTCCTCAAATGCATCTTCATCCAAACTATTTTTATGTATGGTACACGAATGACAATAACCACTTTTTACAATCAGATCGATTACTTTGCCACTGTAGTATCCGATGAGCGTTGTTACACCGTACAAAGAAGTATAACCGCGCTTTTTCCACGATCCATCGCCTGAAACCTTCAAATGATTCGCAGGTCTTCCATGTCAAACAATAGAATACACGAAGGGGTGGAGCGCGCGCGCTCGGGTCTGCCCGAGCATTCGCACCTGCTCGACGCTCGGCCACTAAAACTGATCTAGCTTCGAAAATATGTCAAATTGGCCTCTAAAATTTTGAACACATATTCTTGGATAGTTTTGGAATAGATTTAAGACAAAAACGAAAAATCGATTTTTTGAAGCCTGTAAAGCAGACTACTGCCTTAAGAGAGAGAGAGCCTTGTTTTCACGTCCTGATTTTGGAGTAACGATCGCGGCGAATCTCAAAATTACCGCGTTACAGTTTCGGTTCCCGCTTAAGCGGTGACGCTCTGGAAATAGTTTGAGAGGGCAGTAGCTACCGGCTAAGGATCTCGCGATAATCATAACGCTTCCTTAGAATATCGTGGTAGGCTTATCAGTCTGCCGAGAGTCGTCCTCGAGGCAGCTCGGACCTCTCGCGCGACCGGTGTTTAAGTTTGGGCAATTGTCTTGCGCGCTGAGTCGTTCGCTCTCGCTCGCGCTGCCGTAGACTCCGGCTACCGCTCTCGCTTCGGTTCGCGTATCTCGCTCACGCTACCTGTCACTTTGCGCGTTCGCTAGTTGACTCGTATGTGCTGTGTTTCGTGCGGATTCGGTTCCGATTTTATTACCGATTTTTCTGTGCTCGAGATGCGTTATGAGGAATGCTTTTGAGGTGCAGTAATTGTGTTGGAGTTCTCGAGGCATCGTGAGATGCAGTTCCCGCCCATTATTGGATTAGAATACGCTGATTCGGTGAGTTTATCGTTTCGGTAATTATTTGATCGCGTATCGATCCGTTCTCGTTACGCTCGCTCCGACCCCCCGGTCAGCTGAGCGCTCCCGATGCACGAGTGTGCGATCCCGTGGCTTAGCAGCCAATAAATAATTGTTCCCGTTATTTAAAGTTGAGATTCCGGTTTCGATTTCGTGTTACCTTGTTGGCCAAGGATCGCGACCCTTCTACCATAACCCGCATCCTGAGCAACCGTGCATTTCCGCAACCGTTCGCTTTCGCGAATGCATCGGCGTTAGTTCTCGTACCGTTCAGTTCTCGTTTGTGTGATCTCGTTATTTTTTGTTCTGTTTTCGTGTATTTCCGTTGCGGAGGTCGACCGTTCGATCGACCTCCAGATTAGTCCGGCTTGGCGATTCCGGCGAAACAAAAATCGACCCTGCGGAGGTCGACCGTTCCATCGGCCTCCAGATTAGTCCGGCTTGGCGATTCCGGCGAAACAAAAATCGACCCTGCGGAGGTCGACCGTTCCATCGACCTCCAGATTAGTCCGGCTTGGCGATTCCGGCGAAACAAAGATCGGCCGTTCGGAGGTTGGCCGTTCCACCGACCTCCAGTTTAGCCCGGTTCTTAATACCGGCGGCACAAAAATTAACTGGCGCCCACCGGGACGTCGATGCATCCGTGGAGGCGGGCGGCCGAAGGTGACGTTTTCTGAGTTCTCGATTTCGCGCTCCGCTCCCGTTCGGTTTGTGCTTCGATTTTCGCGTTTTCGGTTTTGTTTTTTTTTGTGTTTTTCTTATTCGCGTTGAGATCCAGGGAAATACGTCACACAACATATTGTGTAATACAAATCTTTAATAATACGTGGGATTTTTTCCGAATTATATGTCGAAGATTTTTAAGCCTGTCAATTTTTTTTTAGGTATTGTAGTACGCGTGAGCGGCGCGGTCACTCGCGGTCCGCCACTGGTGCGCGTACGCCGGTCGCTAGTTCGGCCGGCAGCTTCAGCTTCATCCATTGAGGCGTTTTACTTTTTTAATATTTATTTTTCGGGAATTCTTTGTTAATATAATCTTAAAATTTATTACGATTGCACCTAGGTTTTTTCATAGGTCAACTTTTACGAAACATTCAAGCATGGCAGATTTTTCATTTTTTTTTTCATATAAACAAATACGTCTTTTTCCTTGAAATGGTTTCGCCTGGAAGAATGTTATAACGTGCTGCCGCGGACTACGGTGGAATTATGTAGCTTAGTCTGTTGCTCTGCGATTCGAGTGGTGTTAACAAAAATTGAAGCTAAAGTTTTAAATTTTACTACTGTTCTGTCGACCGCTTGCGATTCGGACGGCATCATCTTATAAAAAATCGCGATATTGGCTGGCAACATGTGCATTTTCTACCCTACCACAGCAATCGTAAGCCGCGTAGTAGCAATCAAGACTGTTGTACTCGATATAACGTATTGCCTCCGCGTGCTCGTCAATAAAAAAAAAAAAAACTGTTTTTATAATATAATTAATTAACCCTCTTTTTTCTCTTTCAATTCAGACTGAATGGAATGCTGCGTCTGTAAAGATACCAGTGATTTGATATTTATTTTTTTTCATTCAATCTGACATGTCCCTCATGATTATTATTGTCATTATTTTTGAACAAACTCGTATCCCCGTCTCTTTCGTGGGAAGACCCATACAAATTTCGAAAAAAAACATTTTTTTTAGTTTAATATATTCTTTTGAGAAATTGCCCATGGTTAAGTCTTCGTAAGCATGTTTAACCCTTCACATACGGACGCACGTGCGTCTAGCATGACCGTAGGCCGGGGGCTCCGCGACCTTGTCAGACTTATACATTTTTAATAACAATAACACACGATATATTGGCGATAAAAATATTAATTTACACAAACATAATATCGTAAACATTACATTTTAAAGATAATTTTTCCAAAATTTGATATCAATATTGTTTCAGATACAGTGATTTTCCAAATCATCCGGAATCGTGGTTCTCGCTCAGTGATGATCCCATATGTGAACGCTTAAAATGGTCTGCATTGTCCCCCGCTTCTCATAGCTACTTATGAGTGCCTTATGGCGGGTCGGCTCGGGTGATGCGTAATTACCCTTTATTTATTTATTTTTTCCTTTTTTCGTGTCTTTTTTTTCCTTACGCACTGAGCCAGTCCCCTCCCACCCCCTCCTCTTGCGACTGCATCCGACTTCAAGGCATAGGGAAACTATAGGCAACGTATGCCCATACAGTCGGTCTCAGATTCTTTCGCGGTTATTCACATTCTGAAATATAACCAATTCTAGAAAAATGTATATGTTTCAATCATTTTTTAACTTTTTTTTGTTATTTCCATGAATTGAATTTATCATTTTTAACCGTCAGCCGCAAGGATTTTCTTACATAATCGTGACTCTTACGAACACCCAATCGTGGTTTATTTTTAATACTATTTTTTATACAGAATGAAATGCATTTTTTCTTCAAATATCGTTGTAATCTCCACCCTACATATCCCTCTGTACGTAATATTCGTGCGGTCGTAAATGAGAACTCAAAGTTACAACGTTAAAATAAACGCTCGGTCTAATATGTGTTTGGCTTTGGTTTACAATCAACAGACGTCTCGAAAAACTTGAGAATATTCTGTATTTTGGCTCGGTAGTGATCGTTTCGACGATACGCGTTGCGGGTAGATAGTGACAGAGTGAGCGGTCCGCGGTGCGAAATCTCGAACGTGTCGAAGCAAATATCAACATTTTCCGTCTCGAGCTAACTCAAACACGACATGGTAAATTCGTTTGAAACTTAAATGTGTATTTCCTGTGTATTGTGTGTAAATGTGTAATACAGTATTTTCTTATATAAAAAAAAAACCTCTTAAAAATAAAAAATCTGCCAAAACAGATGTTTATCAAAACCTCAACAAACAAAAAAATAAAAAATTGAAAAGAAATCAAATCAAACCAGCCAAGTAGTAGTACATACAAAAAAATTCTTCAAAAAATATGTTTATCAAAACAATCTAAAAAAATATACAAGATGCTAAAAATCTTGACAAAAAAAAACTTAGCGTGCCAGGTTTTTTTTTTACTATTACAGTTACTGCAGTTATTACAGTTACTTTTCCTCTCCCTCGATTATTTGAATGAACTATGTATGACAGCTATTGGAAAAAAAAACTGGCACGCCAAGTTTTTTTTGTCAAGATTTTTTGCATCTTGTATATTTTTTTAGATTGTTTTGATAAACATATTTTTTGAAGAATTTTTTTGTATATTGTAACGGGGTTTTTTTGCTCCCGTTACAAAGAGAGCCCGATGCCCGGCTCTCGCACGTATCGGCACGAAGCACGGCGTTCTTCGTCCCGGGAAGAGTCCCTTCCAGGCAATCAGACACGGTCAAACGCGAGCTAACTGTTCCCACGACTAATTTTTATTGTTACTTTCTTTTTCGATACTCCTCTTGAGCGTACGGCGATCGTAATCACTGCCAGGACACGTCGACGCCTCCTAGCCACAGTCAGCAGGCTGGAGCCTGGCTACCGACCTCGTCATAGTCACACCTGGCCAGCACCTCGACACGTCGCCCGCCGTTCAGCCGCGTCGCTACCGAGGTAGCGCGCGACGTTACCGACAACGGGCCCTCCACCCTCCGAAGCCGCCTTGACACGACGAGCCACCAGCTACCGAGATCTACAGCGTCCGGCTCGTCGCTATGCCATCACCTCGCTCGTCTTACCGAAGTTCCCGTGTCTACGCACAACGACGCCCGTGGATTCACCTCCCACCACGAGCGTACTCAACACCTCGCGTTCACGATATCCCGAACGCGAGGAAATTCAAAGAACCGCGCGAGATCTCCATAATTCGGGGAACTCGGACAAATAGAGCAGAGGGCGAAGCGACGACAGGCATAGGGTGGGAGGAAAAAGGACCCGCGATCGCGAGAGCGTTACTTCTCTCGGGGACTCAAGCGTAGGCTCCCGAGAAGGAAGGACGTGGTGACCGTTGCCGATCAGTGCAAAACGTTCCACGAGAATACCGACATCTCATCAATCGCGACGCGGGACTTCTGGCCGAGAATCACTCGAGAGGCTCCCGCAACTGCAACATAATCCGGTGAGACCGTCGTACGTGTTCGGTTTGAGACTAGAGATTGAATAGGGCAAGCTCGACGCGTTATCGTGGGAACGGCATGCTTTCGCGCGTGGCCCGCTGATTTTGTTCTCGGGGAAAATTAGTAAATTCACGTTTGTCACTTTTCTATTTCCGTATCTAATTTGCCTGGAAGGTTCTTGTTTAATTAGCTTCATTGAATTCAATAGTCTTTTTTTTGCGCCACGTGAGAGTCCATAGGCTAGTGCTCGTCAAGGTTAGTTCAGGGGCGGGGAACCAAGCCTCGTGGATATTCGGGTTGGATGTAAAACCGTTAGCGTCTCCCCGCCGCCTCAAAGCTCTCGTCCATCGAGAGAGTTCGGACCTTGAAATTAAAATTTTGTCGCGAGAGCTCTCGCTCTCGCGGCTGGCGCCCTTAAGGCCGAGTGAGACGGGTTTTGTAGCCGTCTCGATTGGGATTTGAAGGAACGGGCAAAATACGGTTACAATGTATACTACTACTTGGCTTGTTTGATTTGATTTCTTTTCTATTTTTTATTTTTATTTTTTGTTGAGGTTGTAACGGCCCTGCATTGCATATAAGCGGACGATTCGAATGAGAGAAGCATATAGGTGACATTAGCGCAGTGATTAGCGCTCTTACTCAGTAACCGATTAATCCGGGTTCGAATCCCGGTGATCACCGGGATCACCGGTTTTCTCTCTTCGATACTTCGCCCGTCCATCTGCAATACTAATATCTACAGGTTCCCAAACTCTCCGCTCGATCATTACATGGTGTCAGAAGTTATCGGACCAAATCCACACGTCCACACAACGCATCTGAAGCAACTACGGTACAACTTTTAGGTAAGGCGGCATGAGACACAGTCCTAGAAGCCCGCACATACAGGACGGCAAAGCAAAGCGATAAGACGGACGATGAGAGCAAGGGCCTGACATTGAAGAATTGCGACGAGAGATTAAACGGGCGAGGGAAGAGCTCCGACGAGGGACATAGGCACCGGTACCTTAGCTGTATTAGTTATCACGTAACGCGAGATCCGCAACTCTACACAGTCGACGAGGACGTCGATTTCAGTGAGAGGGGGTGTGTAACGGCCCTGCATTGCATATAAGAGGACGATTCGAATGAGAGAAGCATATAGGTGACATTAGCGCAGTGGTTAGCGCTCTTACTCAGTAACCGATTAATCCGGGTTCGAATCCCGGTGATCACCATATGTTTTCTCTCTTCGATACTTCGCCCGTCCATCTGCAATACTAATATCTACAGGTTCCCAAACTGTCCGCTCGATCATTACAAGGTTTTGATAAACATCTGTTTTGGCAGATTTTTTCTTTTTAAGAGGTTTTTTTTGTAAACATATTTTCTGAAAGACCATACAATTTTTAAGTACTTGGCGTACCTTTTTACTTTTTTTTAAAAGTATTTTTTGCTTTGATTTCATCTATTTTTGACATCCAGTCATGTAGTTTAATTGATTATTACCAACATACTGGGAATAAACCGAATCATCTTCCTGTAAAATATATTTGTGTAACATTTTATGGTGACGAAAGGCACCTTCGACACCTTGAGTAGCTGCTCTTGATGATCTTGACCTTCGAAGGCAGCTGTGTCAGGATCAGAAGGTAGGTTTCATCATGCGTAGCTAACAAAAAACTTATCTCTCTCTCGCATGATGGATAAAGACATCTTTTGATGCTGACGCAGTGCCTCTGAAGTTCTAGAGCATCGATGGTGAGGCGGATGGTCGGTTGCGGGTATGAAATGATAGTTTGAACGAAGATGTAAAATGTAATTGCTCGTTTATTAATCGTAGCATATTATTCGGGAGAGTGAACCGTACCGAGGTCTGAGCTGGACTGTCGTGAAGCGGGCGTGAAGCCGAGGGCCTGACGCGCGCTTCACAAAGGGACAAAGTCGCGACAGAGTGTCGCGACGCTCGCGATAAGGCCCGTCTCACGGCTCTAAGCCGTGCGGCCGGATGCAGATAACCCGGGAGGGCTTCTGCGTATTAAACGCAGCGGAAAGTAACACCTCTGCGAAGGTCTAAAGTAATGAGAGGCTGGAGCCGTTACAATGGCATCTGTATGTGGAGCTGGCGATGCCTTTCGCCACTATATGCAAAAATTATGTATATAATAAATTATCAATATTCACTGCGAGCCTTCAATTATACATCGACAGGGGAAAATGTCTCAAATAGACTGCCAGCGCTGTCCGGAAAAGATTTATTCCTTGGTTTGGGTATATGTAAATAAGTGCATGTTTTGCTGACGGAGCATAGATTCCATTTTTAAAAAAGCAAATCATTTTCCTGTAAAATATATTCGTGTAACATTTTATGGTGACGAAAGGCACCTTCGACTCCTTGAGTACCTGCTCCTGCTGCTCTGGACCTTTGAAAGTAGCTGCGTGAGGATCAGAAGGTGGTTTTCATCATGTGTAGCTGAAACAAAACTTATCTCTCTCGCATAATGGATAAAGACATCTTTTGATTTTGACGCAGTGTGTCAGAGTGCGTCTGAAGTTCCAAAGCATCTAGGGCATCTGTATGTGGAGTTGTATATGCCTTTCGCCACTATATGCAACAAGTATATATAAAAATATAAATAATTTGAATTTTCACTGCGAACCTTCAATTCTTAAAAAAAAAAACAGAATCATTGCTCTGTATTATTTGGACTTATATCGAAGGCCATGGTTTGCCAGTTCCGTCAGTAAAAGATTTATTCCCTGGTTTAGATACCTATACAAACAGAGGTAAACAAGTTCATGTTTTCCTGATGGAGCGTAGATTCCATTTCAAAAAACTGAACCATCTTTCTGTCAAATATATTTAAAAATATCAATTTTTGACAAGAGCAAAATTAAAACGAAACTTCGAAAATAGGTTAGTCATAAAAAGATCGAGGAATTAACTTTTTTTAAAGTCACATCTAACACATTATTATTTATTTATTTTTTATAATATGAATCAATTTTTTTACACGAGTTATTTTTATTTTTCATTCACGATACGAGTAGACACAATCACCTTTTTTTCATTCCGAACCGAACATCCCATATATCACATATCACACTTATTTTCTTAACAAAGAAGAATTTGTTTTCCCGAGCGATCACATATCACACTTATTTTCTTAATAAAAAGAATTTGTTTTGCCGACCGATTAACCGAAGCGCGAAGTGCGCTGCGCTGATATACGACGAAATCCAAGAGAGATGGGTAAACAGAGACGGGTAGAGATAAAGTGCCGCGCTGATGCGAGCATCCGAGAGAGATGGAAGATGAGTCAGCTGGCGGACGCATGCGCAGTAGACGCGAGGACTCACATCACATCACATCACAGGACAGGACACTTTTATAATATTTTCGGACCTCAAGAGGGACACGATGCCCATATCTCAGCATCTACCGCAAAGTTATAATCGGAACTGGGCGCATTGGAAAGCTTGTGTCTTTTATATATGAAAAAAGTGTCGTCAGAATTCCGATCCGGTGCTTCGTTTCCAAGAAAATCGAGAAGCAAGAATCCACTTCCGGCATTTTGGAGTATACACACTTGGTAGCGTCTCGTCAACTCGCTTAAAAACTTTTTTTAAGTACTTGGCGTCGAGACGCTACCGCGTCTCTTGATCATTGATACTTTTTAAAAATATCTTCCACCAAACTTTTGCAGCTGTACTGTACACCGCAAGTAATAGCTTTTCCGTAGGAGCAATGGTAATCAATTAAGGTAGTTCGATGGTCAAGGACCGACGTCAAAAAATGACTTTAATTTTTCTCGTCTCATTCATATCATGATCAAAAAAATAGGATAATGCCTCACAAAGTTTTACGATGGCGTAAAAGACCATTAATGATTACTTTTCTCGTCGTATCATATTATTTTTCATTAAATATATTAAAATAATGTTCGCGTTAGTGCGTTATCTGATTAGTTTTCAATTGCTGCCGATTCCTGAACGCTCAACTTCAAACATTATTTCGATTTAGTTATTGCGTTATATGACACTCGAATTCATTAATTTTCTATTAACAAGTTCGATGGAAAAGTCAAAATTTAATCTCCAAGTTCACTCCAGTCTTTTTATTAACATTTTTTTATGCATGAAACTAGTATTATTCATAAAAAACATCTCGCTTCGTGTTAAACCACACGTGTTAAAACCACCCATCTTCGAAATTAAATATATTTACAACGTTACGGTCAATTGTCTTTTTTCTGGGCTCAATCGATTCAGAAGAGTTCGATCTTCCGATACAAAAAATAAAAATAAATACTTTTTGCAAAAGGGTTTCTCCACCGAACTACCTTAAAAAGAAATACCTCCCATATCTCGGCATAAACCTGGGTAAAATGATGATTTATTTTTCCTAAAGAATATTTTACGCATTAACTGAAAACAATCGTAATTTGTAACTCGAAAAGTAGTGAATGACTTGGGTACAGGAATATCCTTCACGCGTCTTTCCTTCGTAATAAGGTTTGGTAACAAAAGTAAATATGCATCCTCGCAGTATATTCCGCATGACAGTTCTTTATGTCAATGCGACCACATGGAAAAGAATATACTAAAAAAATTGAAATTTTCATATCGCTTCGTTATAAAAGTTGAGAAATGAAATTTTCATATGGCTTTCTCATTATGTTCCTTTATTCACAAAGCTTCTTCTATGAGAAAGCGTTTCCTATATTTTTGGATTCCTCATAGAAAATCCCTCATTTCCTTCACAAATATAGGAGAATTATGAAAAAGCCATATAAAAATGTCCATTTTCAACTTTCATAAGGAAGCGATATGGAAATTTCAATTTTCAATTTGTGACGGTCCCGTATTCCGAATTAGTATTTCGGCTCACAGGAAACTCAAATTAAACATTGTATCACATTCTCGCTAATCTCGTCCGTCGTAACCAGCCAAGCCGAGAAATTGCTTAATCTTAGTTGGACTGGTTGGTCGCGGATAATTCCTGATTGCCTCGAGCTTTTTAGGGTCTGGTCGGACCCCGTCTTCACTAATAACGTGGCCCAGATACCCTACCTCTTTCCGTAAAAATTCACACTTGTCCGGTTGAAGTTTCAGGCAAGCTCGATGCAATCTTTCCGCTAGGCGTTTGAATTTAATCTCGTGTTCCCGTAATGAACTCGCGTACAATACAACGTCGTCGAGATACACAAAGAGTTCGGTACCTTGTAAGCCGCACAGCACGCGATCCATCAATCGCTGGAACGTGGCTGGCGCGTTTTTTAGCCCGAAGGGCATTCTCGAAAATTGGTAATGCCCAAACGGCGTCGTAAATGCCGTTTTATGGGCATCTCGCGGGTGTACTTGAATCTGGTGAAACCCGCTTGCCAAATCAAAAACGGAAAAATACTTTGCACTACCCAACTGATCGAGGATTTCTGTAATATTAGGGAGCGGATAAGCGTCCCCTATAGTTTTTTCATTTAATTTCGGGTAATCTATAACCATTCGCCACCTAGGTCTCCCCTGCGAATCGGCCTTTTTCGGTACGATCCAAAGGGGCGAACTATATGGCGAATCTGAAGGCTCTATGATCTTTCCCTCAATTAATTCCCCGATTTGTTTTGTTATCTCGTCCTTATGTGCGGGCGGAAAACGATACTGTCGCGTAAAGACCGGTTGGTCGTGCGTCGTCGTGATTTTGTGCTCGATCGCATTTGTTGAACTCAAAAAATTCCCGGGAATGTGAAAAAGATCATAGTCGTTTTTCAACGTTTCCTCTATACTTGCCCGCTCCTCTTCGTTGAGATGGTCAAGTCTAAGTAAGAATTTTATTTTTGATATTACTTCATCCGCGTCTAGCGTACCTGTTTTTACCGTGTGGACCTTTTGGTCGCGCGTAAATCGTTCAACACTTGATCGATCCCATGAATTTACATCCGATTCTCGCGAATTGTTTTCGTTACCTGGTGTTCCATGTGGACCTTGATCTTCCGGATTAAGATGGCAAAGCTCGAATGCCTCTAAGGTGACCGTCGGAACGGTGAGCTCTACATCTTGCCCAGTTGTATTAAACGCTCTCAAGTACGCTACGCCATTTGTGTTCGTCACAGCGGCTTCGCCGATATAGACCCCTTCGCGGACATTTAAACGCGGAATATAGCCCTCTATAATGTCGGTATTCCTTACGCGCACGTGATAAACTCAACTGGATCGACTCGGTATTACGACAGTTTCTCGATTTTTAAACGGCACTATACGATCTTTCGATGTCACGTTTTCCGCGTTCCAATCTATTGCCGCTCTATTAAGCCCATGAAATTCTGCCCCCAAAATGGCGTCCTGCGGTATCGACAACGAATTTTCCACTACGTGAAATTCGGAATTTGTCCCTAATATATCTTTGTTCACCGTCCCGGTGGTGTATACGGGTTTATCCGATATTCCCTGTAATTTGAGGATTTCGCTTTTATCGATCTCCGCGATCGCTTTTAGAGCCTGTATCTTCACTAGATTCGGCTCCGATCCCGAATCCACGAGAAAATCGACCTTCCCTATTAATTGTGGGCTTTCAATTTCTACGATGGGCGTGAATGAGTGATTGTTTAAGCGGACGTTGACGGTTTGGACCCGTCGGATGTTTGTGCTACGTTCACTGGGCGCTCCGTCACGTTGTCTCTGCGGCTCGCACCCTGAGTTGCCGAAGGTTGTTTCGCGTTTTCCGAATTTTTTACGTCTCGGAGTCGTTTGTAACAAACTTCCGCGGTATGATTCGGGCGGCTGCAGTACGTGCACGTTTTGCTGGATTCTTCGCTTGAATTCGCGGGTTTGCTCGGCTGAGTCGTTGAATCGCGATTATCCGATTTGTTTGTTTTTTGTGGGCGTTTGCTTGGATCTTTAACCCAACATTTATCCTCGGCGTGACCGGATTTTTTGCAATGCTCGCAGGATGATTTGGTCCCCCCATCTGTTTGTGCTGAAGTCGTTGATGGTTTTTTGGGAGCTTTCTCCGATTCTTGAAAACGCGTTTTGTCCCGTTCCATTTCTTTTTCGACTTTTATCGCGGTTTGGTAAGCTTCGTTTAAATTAGCGTACCCTTCGAATTTTAAACGTAGACGAAAATCTGGTGGGAGTCCCGCGATAAAACACTCCATGGTTTCGTCATCCAGGGCGGCTTTGTGCTGTCGCGTTAGGCGCGCCACAGCTTGTACCTCGCCATCCGCAATAGCCGAATGGATGTCTTTGACGCGGCTTATATAGTCGAGGACATGCTCGGTTTTCCCTTTAGCTACGTTACCTAGTTCGCCCTTATATTGGTTCACTGAGCGCGATGCCCCAAATATCTCCTTAAGACGATCGGTGAAACCGGAAACGGTACGAAAAGTATCGTCCTCGATAGCCGTGTATGCGCGGTCTTTCAATTTGTTGCGGAGAAGGCGCGTGAACGTGGGCTCGAGCGCCGGTGCGAGCATGTCCTTGGCTCTTTTACACGCGCGCGTAAATTTAAGAATCGGTATGTTACTTCCGTTAAAAGTCGGCACTGATTCGAGAACGTCTTTGAATGAAAGCTGCGTATTTACAGCCACATTGTTTTGCACTACCGGTTGAGCTGCTTCAGGTGCCTCGTTTTGACTTCTATCTCGTAGTTGTCTTATCTCGTTTCTGAGTTCGCGTAACTCCTGTCGTGTGATTGGAGTAGATTCCTCAGTTTCGGTTTCGTCAGGCGTTTCGTTGTGGCTCTCCGTCGCTGCGGCTCCCGATTCCCTCATTTTCGCTTCCCTCTCAATCAGAGCGATTTCTCTCTCCTGGACATCTATAAGACGTTCATCACACTCCACCTCGCGTTCTCTATTTTTTTTTTCGAGTACTGACAACTCGCGTTGTTTTCGGAGTAATTGGTCTTGTAATGTCATCAGTTCTTCCTCCGTAAGGACAGGGGTAAGCGGCGCTTCCACTTTTGCTCGGTCTGACATTTTGTCGACTCGTGTTTACGTTTTGTTATTTTACTTTAATATGAAAAATGTTCGCTTTTCCCGATTAACAGACCTAATCCCGACCGCTGTCACCACAAATTTCACCTGTTACGTCGTAGGATTTTTGGCAGGTTAATTTTCCCCCCTTCTTTTAATTTTTCCCTTTTTTTACGCAAACGGGTTAATAAGAGTCGCTCCTTTTTAAGCTTGAGTCCAAGCTTGGGACAGGAGCAAGCGTCTGTTAATTCGATTAGCGATGGTGATTAATATTTCGCTTCTTACCTTTATTCGGCGATTCGCTTTCACTCCAGGGTGACGATCTCCACTGTCGATGCGTCCGAATCTTCGTCGTCCGAACTCGGGGTCGGCGCTATCGGTTGCGGATGATACGAGCGCGGGGGCACCGCCTCGGGACGTACCGGCGCTGGAACGTACGGCTCGGGTACGTCAAATATGAACGTCGGTCGTTGCACCGGAGTCGGCAACACGCGCGCTATTGGTACGAATTTCTTCTCGGCACGGGTAGCGAGTTCAAAATTGTCTCGTAACACCGTTTCCACCTGGTTAGCGTTGTCGACGGTTTCTGCTGCTGAAGCACCAGCAAGATTACTGGTAGATGGAGCGTTTGTGTCAGAACGATCACTGGCGGAAACACCAACGGAATTCCCAGCGAGGTTACCGCTGGGGGCTCCGAGGGCGATCGCGATCGCTCGGCGCAATTGATATTTAACACCGCTTCGGCGTTTCTTCCCCATCAACGCTTAGTGCGGAAAATAAAGAGTGGCATTGTCTCAAATGTTTAAAACGGAAATATCTCTCCTGGCGTGCAAGTTGAATGCTGCACCGCCAATCGAGAAAAGGATGTTGATACTGCGTGCAATGCAATCTAGCACAGCAGTATTTGAAAATGTAGGGTCGTACACCAGGCGCAGCCGGCGTGACGACGTTTAGGGTGTTTGTCTCGCGTGCAGAGCGATTTAGCACAGCGAAACAACCACATAGATTTCGTAAATTACGTGCAAAGCGGTCTAGCACAGTAATTCACTAGAGGACAGTAGATTTTAAAATATTTCGTTATTAGTAGAGCTCAGGAGAGGTAAGGTGAAGGATAACGTAGTTCGTTACCACCACTGAACCACAATTCGAAAATATCTTCTTACTGTTTATTAACGTAGAAATAAAATATCCACTTAATCGCTAAATCGTAGGATAATTTCTCGAGATATATCGATTTTATAAATTAAACGCGCTAACCGAACTAGTCGTTCGTTACGCGGCACAAGTCAAAGAAATTTCCTCGATGTATTCGAGGGAGCACTCGTGATCGAGACAAGCAACGCGTATCCCGACTTCACCTCGGGTTCTTCGTCGATGGATGCGGATTTGTTGTACGACCCTCGCGTATACCCCGGGCTTCACTTATGTACTTCGCTCTGAGGGTTTTGAAATTTTTATTCTCGCGGTTCGGAGTTCTCGACGGTACTGGTTGTTCTCCGTTCAGAGCTTAGCCATTACGACTCTGCTCGCCTCGATTCCTCGAAGGGATGTGCTGACGTGCGAGGGAACGTTTCGGACCCTTCGTCGCACGGTATTCGGATACCTTATACTCTGGCGATAAGGAATCGCTCTCGCAACTCGCTGTTCTCGTCTCCCGAGAGGAGCAAGATTAGCGAGTCGTACTTATATTCTATACGCATATGAGAAATAAAATAAAAAAATAAATAAATAAAAAATGTAAGCGGTTAAAATTCGCTCAACATTGACCGCAGTCGGAACCCCGGACGTAACAATATATATTGTGATGATACCTTTTCGTGTAGTCTCCCAAAACTGGGTCGATCTGGGGAGTAAGCGGGGGTGAAGGGAAGGGGGAAATAACGGTCCGAAGTTTTGTGTAGAAAACTAAAATATTATATTCTTCAATAGGTCAACGTTGCAAAAATAACAGGTAATAACAAAAGAGAAACGAAAAAAAAGGAAACGAGGTCGGGGCCTTACAACAAAAAAAAAGGGGGTACGTCAATGATAATCGGGGAGGGAAATAAGAAAAGAGCTTATACAAAAAAAACGATGTTTATCATAAGTATCGGGACGGCAGGGGGTTGGGGTCGGTCGCACGGAAAAAGGGGGCTGGCCGGTGAAACACTCTACACAAAAACCTCGATTGAGCTAAATCGAAAAGATAATGACTCGAAAAATAATTAAACTCAAAATAACTTTGTCAGTTGTTTTTGGGCGCCAGCTACTTTCTCGGCGTAGCACCGTAACTCACAGAAAAAAAAATAATGACAATCGGCAAATTTGCGCGGCACGCGGCTAGCAAGGAACGGGGGGGGGGGGGGGGAGGGGGATGAGACTTCTCAGGTCGGGGACACTGTTCCAGGGCTTCTTGACAAATTACCTCGGCACACAAACTGGTAAAAATTACAATAATAAAAATCGGTAAATACTCGCAAAAATGCGTCTCGGGGAACGGGGAAAAATAATAATAACTTATAGGAACGCACGCGGAAAAATCCCGCGAATACCACCACTCACGCGCACGTGTTTGAATAACTCAGAAATGTCGGCGCACGTGGCGGCCGGTACTCGACGGTCGAAAAAGTCACAATAAAAACGCTTACAATTTCCAAAAAAGAGGGCACGGGTAAATGTTCAGGGGTCGGGAAGATGGGAAAAATCGAGAAAGGGGCAGGCGGGGGAAAACTTATGCGCTACTCACGCAACCTGGTCACTCGTAAAATATCGGTTACAGAACCGTCCGATATTTCGCACAATATTCCTCTCAATATTCCTCGATTTGCCGGGTCGTCAATATTTCTTTTAAGCCAAATCGTGTCCTTGGGCGATGGCTTATTGGTCGGTACTCTCCGGGAAGGAGTCTTGCTCTCGACGGGGACAGCCGAGTCGTCTTAAAAATGTCCTTAATACTTTCGCTCTGATCACACACACTCGTCTTTCACACGCCTGGGCTCGAAGTGATTTCAGCCTCGCTGCTTCCGGCTTCTTCTCCGACCTTAGGGTCGGTCTTACAAGTGGGCGTACGGTTGGCGGATTCCGATTGGTGGATTTCGGGACTGGCTGCGGGTGGGCGTCGGGATTGGCCGCGCGGCCGTGCGAATGTTTCGTCGCGACGGAAGACTCGTTGCGACGTTCGGCGCGCGCATCCTCGTCCTCGATTTGCCCATCGATCGACGAGCACTTCTTGGCGTCGGGAGGTGGCGGTTCCAGGCGGCCTGTTGGTGAAGCGTCTCCCGTGACAGATCGCTGCTGAATTTTGTGTTTACCCGGACGACACACCTCGTCGGTTTACACTCGGCAATCCGAGCCGAGAGGGTGTCGCCGGGTTCTTCAGTGCCTGTGGACGAGTCGGGAAGGATGCTCCGACTCGTCGGAATTTTTACCGGGGCTGTCGGGGTCGGACTGGCATTTTGGACGGTCTTCAGGTTTGAGGTTAGTGCTTGAAAGGTCTGCCGGTATATAATTTTGTGGGCTGGTTAGGTTGTTGGGGTCGATCAGGCTTCGTAGGGGTTCAATTTCCCTCCTGCGATGGGTCTGCGGTGTCTTCGATGGGTCTGCGGTGGCTGCGCTGGGTCTTCGGTGGGTGTTCGGTGGTTGCTTCGGAGGGCTGACGGGGCCTCCGTTGAGTGAGTATAGGGTCTGACGGGGGTTGTATGGGATAAAGGTCAGTCAGGAAAGGGGTTAACAATTGTCAAATTCGTTGCTTAAATTGTGTCCTAATTCCGGTTTATTCCCTAGGTGAGTGGTGGGACTCCGAGCCAGGCAGCGGAAGGGACTTGTGACGTGCCACGTCACAATATATATATATATATTGTTTTCTTACGGTGCCTTCCTCGGTCTTATGCGTCATCCTCGGAGTCATTTATTTCTTTCTCCTGTGCCCTTTCTTTATACTTTTTCAGGAGACTCGAGTGGAATTTTCCGCGGATTCTCCTTGATTCCGGATCCTCGAGCGCGTATGTCGCTAGTCCCACGCACTTGCCGATCCGGTATGGTCCCTCGTATAGCGGCATGAACTTCGCGGCGACCTTATCGTCTTGGCTTGATACATTCAACGCCTTGACGAGGACTAAGACGCCTTCTTCATATGTCGTCATACGATGACACTCGTCGAATTTCTCAGCCTGTCTTCTTCCCTTGCGTAAAATCCTGAGCTGGACTTGTTCTAGTTTTTTCGTATGGTCTACCATTTCCTCGGCCTGTTCCCTCCA
Organism: Exephanes ischioxanthus; assembly: GCA_958510785.1. Taxonomy (NCBI): domain Eukaryota; kingdom Metazoa; phylum Arthropoda; class Insecta; order Hymenoptera; family Ichneumonidae; genus Exephanes; species Exephanes ischioxanthus. Next base: position 28,093,610 of record OY294017.1, on the reverse strand, counting down.
TGCCGGGATCCAATTTTTCCATGGCCGATGCGGTCGTTTCTTTGTTTGTAGTTCCGTCGGTGTATACTCGTTGGTGTCGTGGGGGGAGTTGTTTATGCAGTCCTGGATTATCGGTACCCACCTTGCCCATGCGGTGTGTCGGTCCGTTAATAGCGTGCCGTGGTCGAACTGGATTCTTCTTGGTTTTCCGTGTTTCGGAATGTAATCCATGCTGAGTTTTTTTATGACCGTTTTGGTGTTCGACTTCTGCATCGGGTATAGCACGACGAATTTTGTGAAAGCGTCGAGTGTTACGAGAATATGGCGTACCCTACCGGTCGACTCCGGTAGTGAGCCGTAGAAATCAATAGAGAGTAAGTCCCCGGGTCCCTCGGGTACGATGGTTTGCATATTTGCATAACTATTTTGTACGGCGCATTTCGTACGCTGGCACGTATCACAGGTAGCTATTTGATGTCTGATACTCTTCGCAAATCGAGGGTAGGCGAAATCCTCGTTTAACATCTGGAATACTTTGTTCGCGCCGATATGGCCGTACATAGCGTGGCATTCTTCGACCAAGATTTCCTTAACCTCCTCGGGCAGCGCGACCTTCCATCGTCCTGTTTTTGCTGCTTTTTGTAGCACACCTTCCCTAAGGCGGTAATTCTTCGAGTGGGTCTCGGCCTCTTTTTCGTTTTCCAACAGGGTGATGATATTTTTTAAGTCTTCTTGGTTTCTCTGTAGGGCCCCGATTGTCCGCATTTTTTGTATGAACACTTTTGAGGGTTTTTGTGCCAGGGCTGCGACGATAATTTTTCCCGGGGGCGTCCCATCGGGTTCGTATGTGTGATCCCGAAGCCTGCTATGCGTGTCGGCGACCATATTCGCCTTTCCCGGCCGATGTTCCACGGTCAGATCGTATCCTTGGAGTAGTAAGGCCCACCTTAGTAGTCTGTCGCTTGTGAATCGGCATGATTTCAGAAACGTCAGAGCCTTGTGGTGAGTTATCACCGTTATTTTTGCTCCTTTTAAATAGCTCTGGAACTTCTGGAGCGCTCAGACGATGGCGAGTAACTCCTTTTCTGAGGTCGTGTATCCGACTTCCGCCCCCTTAAGTGTTAAGTGTACTAGCGAATGCTATCACTCCGACTTCACCGTCTCCGTCGGTTTGTGAGAGTGTAGCGCCGAGCGCGTAGTCGCTAGCATCTGTTGTCAGGGCGTATTGTTTGGCGACGTTTGGGTGTTCAAGGATGACCGATTCGCAAAACAGTTGTTTCACCCGATTGAACGCTTCCTCATGTCCGTCTGTCCACTTCCATACCGTTCCTTTCTTTAGCAATCCCAACAACGGCACAGTTTCTTCGGCGTGTCTGCTAGTGAATTTCGTGTAAAAATTCACGAGTCCGAGAAACTCTCGCAGTTGTTTTATGTTTCTTGGACGGGGAAACTCTTATTGATTTGATCTTGTCTGGTTGCGGCCGGATCCCCTTGGTTGTCACGACGTGCCCGAGAAAGTTTACCTCCTTACGAAAGAAGTGTGATTTCTCAATTTTCAGAGTCATTCCATGCTCCCGGATTTTCGAAAATAATTGTCGTAGATGTTGCAGGTGTTGTTTCGTATCTCCTGACACTATCAGCAGATCATCCACGAAATTTATGATGTAATCTCCTGTGTGATAGTCGTCCAGGTATGGTCGAGGTGGATCTGGTATGAATGCGTATGAATGAATAAGTCCGAATAAATGCAATTAACTTTTATTGTAATGAGACGTGAGTGAAGGAGAGTGCACGTCACAACGGTTCGGGACTCTGAGATGAACTGAATAAAGGGCCTGACGAAAGCAGGGCCCTTGCCTATTGCTGCGCGCGACACGATATTCCTACGCGCGATAAGACGGCCGCTGCTCACGCGTGGCGAGCGCAGCGGCTGGACCGCTACCGTGAGAGCGTTAGCGTTCGCACGAAAGGTGATGACGGTGCAGTAGATTAGCGGGAATGGGGGTAAAATATTAAACTTGAGTTTCCTGCGCTAAAGATACTAACTCGAAATATGGGACCGTCACACCTGTGTTCCGAAGGACGATGTCCAAGTCCTCGAACGAGCGCCGCGGTACTCGTTTTTGAACCGAATGGCGTTACCGTGAACTCGTAACATTTATTCTCATGTCGAAACGCCGTGTATTTTCGTGACTCCGGATGTAACGGAATCTGCCAAAAACTGCTGGTCAGATCCAGGGTTGACATAACCTTTGCACCTCCACATTTCTGGAATATTTCTTCTGTGGGCAAGGCCGTATCATAGTCCCCTTCGAGGTGCTCGTTCAGTTGTCGGGCGTCCAGACATAGCCGTACGTCCCCATTGGTTTTGATAACGGTGACCAACGGGTTAATATAGGTGCTTGTCGATCGTTGAATTACTCCCTGTGCGAGCATTTTGTTGATCTCGTCTGTCACTTTTCCTCGATAGGCCATCGGGACGGGGTACGAGCGAGACACGAACGGTCTTTCGTCTTTCAAGACGAGCCGATGTTCGTATGCCGGCATCCTCCCTGGACGCTTCCGAAAGACATCTCGATATTCGTAGACTAGTTTTTTGAAAGACTCCTGGACGTCGCTGTCCACCTCCGCGCATTCTCGAAGATTCTCATCGACCTCCGCCTCCCGGAGACACACTGAGGCGGGATCGCGTATTTCTCCGCTCATCACATTCCCCGTGTCTATCTCTTCTAAGTCCCTTTCGACGTCGGTAACCTCGATCCGTGCGAGCATCGCTCTGTTCTCCCCCATCTTCTTGGTTTCTCCTCGGCCTTCCTCCTGGCTCTCCCCCATTAGCCAGTATCCTCCTATCAAGCGTCCAACCGTTCGACCCCGTACCTTGATGGCTCTTTAGTGGGTGTCGACGTATACTCCGAGCACGGTCATTGCGTCAATACCCAGGAGCACCGATTTCAGCCATTTTGGGACTACTAGCGAGGTCACGTCCCCTTCGGAATGGCAGACCTGCGCCTTCACCATCACCTGGTGCTTTTGTCGATAAAATTCCTCCGAGATGCACGATACCTCCCTACCACTGTCGACCAATGCACTGGCCATTACTCCTTCGAGGTTGACCGGGACCTCTGAACACATTGGTCGCGTCTCATCATGTCTCGCGCCCCCTTCTGGTACCTCTATATCCAGGAGGTGTCCTGCGGACTCTCGAAAATGGTTCGTACCGGTATTCTTCGCTCTTCTTTTATCTCCGTCTTCGAGTCCCCACTTTCCGCCAATGCTCTCTCCCCCGGGCCATCCTCGCCCGCCCGTTCCTTCGGAATGGCTCCTCTGCCGTGCGTGAGGAATTCCTTTTTTGTTGCGTCGTCTCCTGTCGGTCTGAATGCCGGTTGGGCCCGAGACTGCCGACCTTCCGCCTGTTCTCGCGAGCACCGACAGTTGCCTGCTCCGGCACCTCCGCGTAGATACTTCTCCCGAGATCCGTCCCCCCCGCCGCTGTGGCCGTCCCCCGCATTTCCAAACCTCCGGGTTTTTTGACCATGTCGCTTATCATCACTCTCTCTTCCAATTTCTTCATTGCGCCCGCCATCCGGCTCTCCGCTTCTTCTCCGTCCGCACCGTTTTTCCCTTTCCTTTTTCGCCAGAACTCCACCTTCCTCCGGTCGTCCCCTTTTTGCTTCCTCTCGCCATCTCTCTGCTTCTCTTCTTTTATCGCCGCCGTTGCGCCTCGTGGCTCTTCCGCGTACCGTACGGACGCAACGTTTATGCGTTTCCCTGGTTCAGGTTCATAGGATTCGCGGTTACCCCTGGCGTCGGTTGCATCACTGGCGCAGGCGTTTGGGGCGGAGTCACGGGGTAAAATGGCGGTCGAACCGAGAAATTTGGTGAGGTGGTAGCCACTGGTGGTCCCTGCCACGGATGGTAATTCTGTGGCTGGCCCGGGGTCGGGCCCGACGGTGTATTCAGCCATTGGCCTTGTGGTCCTCCCCGTTGCTGCCACGGACGCTGTCCTCCCCCGTTTCCTCGACCATTTCCTCGCTGCGTCCCGCATCCGCTTCCGTTTAGCCGATCGTTAGTACGACCTACATTCACTGTGCCGCCTAAGTCGTTGCTCTCGAGCAACTCAATCAGCTCGCTCACCTTGCTAACCCCTTGGACGAGAATCGCGGTCCTTATATTCTCGTCGAAATGTTTTGCAAGCCGGCGGATCGTTTCGGCGTCGCTGATGCGGTCATTCAGATCGCGAGCGTTACCGATCACCCGGGTCGCATATTCCGCCTTCGTTAGGCGCTGTCCATCGATAAAGTACGTGCCATATTCGAGGTGACGCTTCACTTTATCTTGTAGCTCCCGACCCCAATATCGTGCGCGAAACGCCTCCTCGAATTGTTTAATATTCGAGATTGCCGGCGCCACCAGGTGCCACCAATCTCTTACTGTTTCGGTTATGGCGTCTCCCATCATGCACCGGAATTCCGCGCCTTCGGGCTCCATGGCACTGAAATGATCTCTTAGTAATTTCAAATATTGCATCGGCCGCTCGACTCCATCGCCTTTGAACGTTGGGAGCTTTTTCGAGGCGACATAAGCCTTACTGGCGTTCAAACCCCCGAGCATTGTTGTTCTGAGTGATGATTGCGACATCGCCCCTCTTGCCTGGGCTGCATACTCCCGAATCCGCCTCGCATTCTCTTCTGCGGTTTGTAGTGCTTTTTTCGCCACGTTCGTAACCCCCTCGACGCGGTCGATCAACCTTCCCACGGCCACATCCTGTGCCGCCAACTGCTCTCGAGTGTGGTCGTTGATCGGTCTCTGCTCGTACCGGATCGACTCCCGCATCGTGACGATTTTTCGATGAGTTTCTTCCTCGCTGTCATTCGCTGCGCGCGACAAGGCGGTGAGCATTCTGCCCTGAATCTGTCTTGTGCGCGTAATGCAGGCTGATTCCTGACTCACCTGCATATCGTGCAGCTTTGTGACCTTCGCATCGACCTGCATCAACACCCGCATCAATGCATCGTTCGTGGCACCTTCCGTGGTCGTGACCCTGATGGGGTTGGTTTGTCGATTATCTCGTTCGTGCCCGTTTTCGCCTCCTTCTGGGGTGCAGGCCGCATTTCCCGCACTCGGCTGGTTGTCTTCGTCCGTTCGTGGGATTACCGAGAGGCGATTCATAGCGACCTGACCTCGGATATTATTTCTGCCTATTAGTCCATCCGCCGTTGTCGATTCCCATGCCAGGGTAAGGTTTGGTAAATTGGCGTCCACAAGACTCCCGTCGAATGACTCTTCCGATGGCCCCGGAGTCTCGTCCGTATTTCTGGTTTCTCCTGGTTCGGGTGCTCTGGCCTCATCGGCTGCCTGCTGTGCCCGAAGCCGATCATTGCGCGCTCGTGCCGCTCGATGCGCGCTCTCTTCTGCCGCCATGAACTCGAGCTCGCGCCTTTCCTCGGCCACCGATTTTCCCGCCATGCTGCTCGGCAATATTTATTTTTAATCGTCTCCTTATTCGTTAATTTACTTTATTTTAGTTTCGCCGTCCCAGCTCAACCAATTTCTTTTTTCTCGAGCCCCACGTTGGGCGCCAAATGTAACAGTAGCAGTCGCTCTGTACAATTATTCCGTATTCGCGCGCTTCCTTAAGGGGAACGGCCGCTCAAACGGAAAGGTTCGTGGCCTCGAGTATCAAGGAATTCTGGGTGGTGTGCCAGGCGTGAGATAACCGGTGAATTTTTATCTTTTATTTCTCCCGTTACATATCCATAACTACTTTCCGCTTGCTAGTTTTTCTGCTCCGTGTCGTGCACGATTTGCCTCGGTTCGACCAATGCGGCTCCTGTCGCCGCGTGAGGATGCGCCTCTTCTGCGAGTCCGGGCTTTAGTCCGAGCTGCGGCAAGATGGCCGCCGCGCGCCGCTTGGATTGCTGTGACGTTACGGCGCTCGGCGCGTCGGTGACAGCTCTGTCGCTTCGAATTTTCTGCCTCAATTTACCGGGTTTCTTCTGCTCCTTTTTTGTCGCCGCTCCAATGGTGATATCCTGGGACGTGCACCTTGCGATTTCTAATTGCGTTTCCGGATTTCTCGCGTTCCTTCTTTTCGTCGAAATTTCCCAGTCACTTTTGGTAACTTACTGGCGCGCTTCGGTCTTTTACCCCGCAGTTTGAATTTATGTAAGTTTTGTTAAGCGCAACCGGAGTTTTTATATGTGTTAGCAAGCGGTTCGAAATCTTTATAAGTGTTAGCAAGCGTTCCGAAATCTTATAAGTGTCGGCATGCATCGGAAATAATTTTATGAGTCTTATCAAGCGTAACACGAATTTTTATAAGTATCAGCAGGCATCGGAAATCTTTACAAGTTCATTTTCAGCACTCAAAAATCTTACAAGTTAGTTTACAGCAGGCCGAACCTTTTACAAGTTCATTTTTTTTTTGTTTTAGCACGCACGAAATTTATAAGTTCTTCTCAAACACTTTTTAGTCTTTTTTCACTTGCCCGTTTACTGCTGTTTGTCTTCCTGGTGTACTTCCGGTGGTTGTTCTTGTCGTTGACTGATAGTTGAGGGTCGATTTGTTACCCTTTTTGTATGCAAATCTTCACCTCCCTCCCTGTGAATTTTGTATATTTTTGGCGGACTTGCGCCTGCGCTTTTGTATTTTTGCCAGTTAATTTTCCTATTGGTTCTTTTGGGGTTTCTCCCTTCGCCCTCCAATCCTCAATCGATAATTCCGTGACGTCTTCGTCCTTTTTCCTTTCCACTAATCGGGTCTTTTTTGTCCTCGGGGTGTCGTCATTTCGGGCCAATCAGCGACGAGGCTTTTCCCTCGTTTTATTTCTTGGTGTCCTTGGCCATCGTTGCCGCTGGTAGCCGCGGCGTGGCGTCGTCGGGCTTGGCATGCTCCTTGCTGTTCGGCGGTTTACGCATGCGTCGCCGAGTATCGATTTGGTCCCCGTGCGATCCCGTCCGATGGCGCCACCAGTCCCTCTGGCGAGCCGTCGTGCTGGATCGACGCTCGCCTCGGCACGCGCTCGCCTTCGTGGGTTGGGAGGGGGAGTTACAACATACACACACACACACATACATCCGGACATTTTTTCTAAATGTGATTTTTCGATGTTTTGGAACATTCTGAACACGTTTTCATTAAAATCTCGAAATTTTTTTTTTCACCATGACAAAGCTTCCTCTATGAGGAAGCAAAATTAAAACTGTTCGAAAAAATCTGAAAAAATTCTTAAAAATCCAGTATTACATCTAAAAATGCTCAAGCGATGACTCATAACCGATCGATTTTTTCGTCTAATTTTGCTCAATGTTTTTTTCGAAAATAAAATTCGAAACAATAGAAAGTGACGTGGGCTCACTCCGGCACAAATCTTAAAAATTCCTATATGTGACATAATTTTTCAGAATTTTTTTCGATTTTTAAATTGTGGCGGGCAAAAAATTCCTTTTTTTAATTCCAAAAATAATTATACAACACGCTTCCAAGATGCCTTTGACTTTGATCCATTGCTAATTGAAATCAGCACACTTCTGTAAGATGATCAATAGCTATTCATGAATATCAGCACATATCTCTTCAGATGACTCTGTGTCCAATTCGCTACATGTCAAAATCAACATACGCCTCAAAGAACGATAGTGCAATTGAATCTGTGTGTCGTAAAGTTAGTACGCTTCGATCTAGAGGCCCTTAGCGAATCAACCAATGTGTTATGGACGTATGGTGACATAATTTTTCAGAATTTTTTTCGATTTTTAAATTGTGGCGGGCAAAAAATTCCTTTTTTTAATTCCAAAAATAATTATACAACACGCTTCCAAGATGCCTTTGACTTTGATCCATTGCTAATTGAAATCAGCACACTTCTGTAAGATGATCAATAGCTATTCATGAATATCAGCACATATCTCTTCAGATGACTCTGTGTCCAATTCGCTACATGTCAAAATCAACATACGCCTCAAAGAACGATAGTGCAATTGAATCTGTGTGTCGTAAAGTTAGTACGCTTCGATCTAGAGGCCCTTAGCGAATCAACCAATGTGTTATGGACGTATGGGAATTCGCCAAGTAATGCAAGACACGTAGGAGAAATAGTGCAAACGCTAAATTATAAATTTAAAATTTATTAAACATCACGTAAATCTTTTTTTCCCGTGCTGTGTGCATTATTTGAAGTGAGAAATGTTCGTTGGTATCTTTGATCAAGTACGAACCTTCTTGAAACAGCACATCTTGACTTATTGAAATTCAATTAAAAGGAAAAATACCACCGGTTTACCAGTGGTCTCTTTTGGAAACCCCCTTGTATCTCGTAAGCAACTGAAGCGGATGGTCTAACTTGCGTTTAGTGTGTTTTCGAAATGCTTGCTGCCAATTAATTATACTCAGAGGTGGACTTATCGAAATTCGCACACTTCTGTAAAAAAATCAGTACAGTAGAACCTCGATTATCCGAACCCTCTGTTCGGATGAAGTTTCTACTACCCGCACTATTGTCGGATCTTTCTCGGATCCGGAATTCTCGGACCTTTACATTGTTGCGCGCTAGTACATTGTTGCGCTCTACAAACAACAAGTCAATTCACGAACGCTCGAGCTCGCATAGACTTACACAGCACTACCGTGCATGCACGTCAATCGTATGCGCAGTATTTATTAGTTTCTCATTAGAGCAAATACACACATATTCAAAATTTATTTTTGATAATCAACTGGTCTCGTAGTTTAGTGCGTTATGGATTGAACGTCCAGTCCATTCACCTCTAAGCGTAAGAATAATGTACTTACGGTGGAAAAAAAATTAGAAACCCTTTCGAAACTCGATAAGGGCTCTCCCTTAACCAGCACATTGTTAGCGCGTTCGTATGATGTTTGTACATCAACGATTCCAGACAGTAAAAACAATTTGACTGCAAAAAAAACGTACTACTCTTGCGCCAAACGAAAATTGAGTATTTCGTGATGAAGGTTTAAAGTTACCGTTGAATATTATAAGAATACATGCATCATGTTATTCCTTAAATATATATCATAATAATTATTTTAAAAATATGGGTACTGTCATTTTGTTCGATGTGTCGCGCGATATCGCTTATCACAGCTTCATTGTTCTTTCATCCGCATTTTCGTTAATCCGAACGAGCTCGGGTCCCAATTGATTCGGATAATCGAGGTTGTACTGTACATCTACTCAGATGACTCTGTTCGATGCATTACGCCTCGAAAACAGCACACTTCTGTTGATATGGAAGGGTTCGAGAGTCTCTAGAAAACCATTTAAGAGCATGTGAAACACTATGGAGTGCGAGAGAGATAACATCAGTGGCGCTCTCGGCGGAGCGAGTGAGACACGCGGAGAACTTGTTTCACATGCTCTTAAAAAAATGTTTTACTCCTGACTCCAAAAAATTGAAACATTATTGATTTTTGTAAAATTATTATTTTTTCATCTTTCTAGTAAAATTCACGCCACGCGACGGTACATGAATTTGCGGCTGTGACGCGTATCAGCTGCGATTGCACGGAAGAGTAGGGAACGCCGATATTATTTTTTTATATGTCACCGCGAACTTTTAACCTGACTTTTCGGACCATGGTTTATTTCCGTGAGTTCGCATCTTTGCTCAAAAATGAATTGTCATAAACTTCGATCAGGCTATCAACATTTAATATGCAAAAATTTGTTAAGTCATTCTTTCAGTTTCAACAAATTCTGGTGGTTGCAGTGAAATGCACAACTCCCGTCTTTTGCCCTGGTGGCCAGTCGGGAGTAAAAAATCAGCACAAGTCTATTCAGATGACTCTGTTCGATGCATTGCGTCCCGAATTCAGCACACGGCTCAACAGATCGTAGTGCCTCATTTCTTCAGACTTAAATTGAACACAGGGAGAAAAAATTGAACACATCACGAACTCGACCCGGCGAAACACCGCATGACTCTACTCTATACAAGACGAACTAATATGGCATTTCGAGGAAAAACTCGACAGAGTAAGACCCGACACACAACTCGACTATGTCATAGACACGCTCGATGCGCTTTTTAACCGGTGTTGACGCCACTGAACACCGGCTGAACTGGACACAGGACACTGGACACAGGCCATATTCAGTTCTTCAGGTAACGCATACGAATTTAATATTCTGCGTGCACCCAGAAAAATAATATATTTGACGGCCACCGTTTATTTGGTTTAAGTAAAATATTTATTTGATTAGAATAAATATTTATTTAATTTAAGTAACTATTTACTTAATTTAAATAAATATTTATTTTTATCAAATAAATATTTTACTTAAACCAAATAAACGGTGGCGGTAAAATAATTTTTTTTTCTGGGTGTGGCCAGTTGGGTCTTTGTTGAGTTGATGCTTAGTCAAGTTTTTCGTCGTGCAAAATTGACACTGGGTTGAGTTTTACCATGTCGAGTTGCGATTTGTGGCGAGGTTCATCAGGACGAGTCAGAGATGTACTCATTTTTTCTACGTACAAATGTCTGTGTACACTTTAATCCTTGAGAAACAAGGCACTGCTTCGAAAAACGGATGTGCCTTCGTCTAGCAGCTTATCGAAATCAGCACACTTCTGTTGACATGACTAGAAGCCTCCGCATAAAAATTAGTACACGTCATATTAAATGACTGTATTCCAATCGCTACTTACCATAATCAGTCCAGGACTTAAAGTATTATCGCAACTTTGGCTCGCCGCTCGTCGGAATCAGCATTAGAGTGAATTTACACCAAGCCAAGACGAAGATCTTTTCATCGTCGTTCTTTACAGTCGACATTTAGTTTTTGGTAGCACTTTATTGGGTGATTTTTCTTTTTTTGCGAATTGTGGATTCCTTTTCTCTAGTACACCATCTGCGGTGGTTTGCTAATGAGTGGCGTGACTTGAAATTGTTACTACAATCAGTGCACGTGAATTTCATGCACACTTTCACGTGTGCAGTGAGGTCGTGCCGCGTAAAATTCGCCTTGCATTCTGAACATTCCACAAGCCTCACGTGTCTTTCCCTCTTGTGTCGAACGATATCTGCTACAGCCTTGCTGCAGATGGAGCATTCGGTCGAACGCATCTCGTTTTCTACGTTAGTGGAATGTGTTGCGCTCACATGTCGATTCAAGCTCTGTGTATGTTGAAATTGCTTACCCCAAAGTCCACACACATGCTTCGCATTGTGGTAATCTTTTTGATGCTTCACAAGCAACTGCTTTGTTCCAACGATTCTGGAGCATACATTGCAAAGATGTGTTCGTGTTTTCGGCTTTCCAACCTTCACACACATGTTTACATCCGTATTTGTTGCGGCATGTATCAACTGACATCTTTTGCATGAACAAAGCATCTTCAGCTCGTTGCTAAAATTCCAGCCATGGCCTCCTACATTTATTGCTTCGGCAACATTGATCCCGACGTTTACTACTTGATGCAGTATTCCGTACCGAACGTACAATAGGTCTCCAGGTTTTTGCACCACGAATTCATATCGGATTTTGTGTTTGTCTAAAGGCCGAGGAGTCAGAACCACAGTTTTGTGCTGCAGCGGCAATGTACAAACTTTAATATCTTCTCCGTCTAGTTCGTCATCCTCGTCAAGTTGATGGTCCTTCAAAATCTGGGCGACAATGGAATTTGTGCGGGCATAATCTTCGCAGTCGATGATCATCCAGATTTTTTCGTTACCAGCGTGAATAAGATTGACGCTGTCAGCAATGCTGTCTTCCACATGCAATTCGGTGAAACTTCCTGCGCTACTAATATAAAACATGCTGGTGTTGATCCCTGCCATCTCTTTAATTCTGGAATTATATGCAGGGTCCAAATGGCCACTGATACCGTTCAAACGGCTTATCACACCCTGCGGTGGACTCTCGCTGTTGTAAATGTAAAAGAACTTTGAGGTTTCCTGGGTAGCGTGCGTAAAGAATTGCTCCGTGAATAATACAGTAGAGCGTCGTTTAACTCCAATACTGTGAGGGACTTCGTCTTGATTCCTAACGACGACCTTTTCATTTAAGCGTTGGAGAATTTGCCGACCAATTACTTCTTGTTGTTTCTTTTTTCTTGCTTTTCCACCGTTGAGTTTTTTCCAACCGACAATTTACACTTCTCGTACAATTTATTGTCGTCTATAGACTGCAAAGATAGCTCGATCGCGTCGTTGAAAAAAGATGCAATGTGTCCCGGGGTCCATTGCGGTACCTCGTCGCGCGGCTCGATGACATTCCGAAACTGTAAGAAAAAAAAGGAGTGGATTGCAACAGAATTTTCTTCATTTACAATGAAACTAAGAAGCCAGGGAGACCGATCACGAAATGAAAAAATGATTCATGTTGAAAATAACTATGGTTTTTTGTTAAAAAAAAAGCAAGGAACAAAAGAGTGAAATTTCTCTGGCGTGGTTCGATTCCATATTCTTTTCCGAGTAAAAAAGGTCCTTTTTATCATTGCCGTAGGAGCAAGGCTTTCGGAGTAATTTGCGTGGGAGGTGCGCAGTCACAGTCTCGACGCGTGTACCAACGGAAGGGTCGTACTGAGTCAAAAGTACCAAACAACATTTCTTGCTTCAAATAATGCATAGAATACGGGAAAATAGATTCACGTCGAAAATTTTAATTGTTTTTTTTTTGCATTTTCCCCCACTTATCGAGACTCCAACTTTTAGGGTCTTATAGCGGGTCGGCCCGGCTTTCCACACATTATTATTTCTGCATTTCTGCCGCGAACCAGTCCCCTCAAAGTGCGGCCGCACCCGTCTTTCCCCACCGTATCGCATTTGCCACGACATCAAGAGACTCGGCAGAGTCTCGGGACAAGTACATTGGCGCGAGGCTGCTGGGACTCTTTTACTCCACGGGCCGCTGTATACGCTACACTCGTTTCTTTCTACTCGTTTCATTAAAAAAATTTCGGGAATATCATTAAAATTGCAATTTTATATTTATAATACGACAGCGCTCTATTCATTTTTTTTATTGCAAATGCTCGTTTGATTCGCGTTCGCGTGTGTTTTCATAAAAAAACGTTTCTATACAGCTGAAATGGTTTTCCGTCGTCGTCGTCAGTACTCACGTATACGCGCACACACCCATAGCCTCTATGTCCCTGCAGGCGCGTTCACATCGCAGCCTACGATATCGCGGAGCGTACGACTACCAACTGATTTATCTCCGCGTACGACAAATTGTGTAATATGAAAACGGTGCCCTAAGTTTTTTGACGATGTTGAATCTAAAATTGTTGAATATCATTTCAACAAATAATCGCCGAATATGGATTTGCAACAAACTTAGTCAATACTGTTATTTAGGTACAGGAACAATATTGTCGCTAAGAAATGGTTACTAAATATTGTTCAAACTATAAATTCATAACTGTGAACCGATTGACATTAAACTTGGTCAACATTGTTATTTAGATAAAGGAACAATATTGTCAGTAAGAAATTGTTCGTAGATGTTGTTTAAACAGTAAATTCTCAAATATAATCCGATTGACACTCACCTTGGTAAACATTATTATTTATGTAAAAGAAAAATATTGGCGGTAACAAATTGTTACTAAATATTGTTTAAACAATAAAATCTCAAATATGGACCGATTGATACCAAATTGCGTCAATATTGTTATTTAGGTAAAGGAACAATATTGGCTGTAAAAATTGTTTCCTAAATATTGTTTAAACAATAAATTCTTTCATATGATCTGATTAACACCCAACTTGGTAAATAATGTTATTTATGTAAAAGAACAATATTGACGGTGAGAAATTTACTAAATATTGTTTTTAATATAAATTCTCTAATATAAACCAATAAACACCAAAATTTATCAAAACCAATTTTTTCGATTTGGATTGGTCCTTGGTATGGCCTCAATCACCTTTTATCAACTTTCGTCCTTGTTCAGTTCTACCCGCATGATTTTTAACGTCCAAAAATATATGAAATCCCCTCAACACACCTTCGGTGTAATAAAAGCTTGACAAGTACATTGGTTTTGGATCGATTGTCATCTGCAATGTACAAAAATAAATGAGGTCCTCCAGAACACCTTTAATGTAAAAAAGCTTGGCAGGTACATTGGTATTAGAAAACAGAAGTTTTGAAATAAATAATTGTTACTAAAGAAATGTATCAAAATACATTTGTATTTTGATACATTTCCTGGTTTTAAAAAACCAGGTAGTAGGAAATAGGGCAAAAATAAGTGAAATCCCCCCAAAACACCTTTGGTGTAAAAAAAGCTGGACAAGTACATTCGTTTTGAATCGATAGTCATCTGCAGCGTACAAAAATATAGATTAAACCCCAAAAACACCAGAACTGATAAAAAAAACTTGATGTACGGAAAACCCCAAAAACACCATAAATGATCCATAAAACTTGATGTACATAGATGTTGTTCCTACTTTGCAAAAAGTAGACAAATAATCAAACCGATCTTCACATGTATTGCCAAGTACATTCAGTTTTTAAGTATTAAAAAAAATAATAAATCTAAAAACAGAAAAAAATTATTTTGAAAAAGAAATAAAAAAATAACAATAAGAAAAATTATTTAACAAAAAAAGTACTTGTCTGGCCGTATTGTTTTGCAACTATGTTAACTCGTCAAGTTAGCTCATCACCGACGGCCGGACAAGTACTTTTTTTTTGTTAAATAATTTTTCTTATTGTTATTTTTTTTATTTCTTTTTCAAAATATTTTTTTTCTGTTTTTAGATTTATTATTATTTTTTTTAATACTTAAAAACTGAATGTACTTGGCAATACATGTGAAGATCGGTTTGATTATTTGTCTACTTTTTGCAAAGTAGGAACAACATCTATGTACATCAAGTTTTATGGATCATTTATGGTGTTTTTGGGGTTTTCTGTACATTAAGTTTTTTTTTATCAGTTCTGGTGTTTTTGGGGTTTGATGTATATTTTTGTACGCTGCAGATGACTATCGATTCAAAACCAATGTACTTGTCCAGCTTTTTTTACACCAAAGGTGTTTTGGGGGGATATTTACCACGGGCATAGGAAAACTGCGGAAAACCATATGCCGGTACGGTCGGTCCCAAGTTCGCTTCACGGCGCCCGAGCAACGTCATGCCTAAGCCGAGAATGTAAACATGGACTACAGCTATATATACGTGACGTATACACGTACAGGTACGTGTAGATGACCCGTACATATATCTGGAGCTTTGTCTCGCCCATGTTTTCATTTTTCGACTAAGCGACGGCACCGGGATTCGAACCCGCGACCTCCCGGTGCTCTGGTCTCGAGACAAGCACGCTAACCACTAGGCCACCGCACCGGATGAAAATTTAAATTTTACAATAACTATTTTTGTTGATGTTTAATCAATTTGAAGATCGTAATTTAACTTTTGCGCTACTTTTCGTAGATGTCTTGCATTACTTGGCATCGAAAAGTCTTGTGCCACTTTTTCGTACGGGTAAGACTTTTGACGATATCGATAATAGAATTTGATCGGAACTCGTTCGGCGTGTGTACCGACCGATTATAGATGCAAGACATGGAGGAAAAATATTGCAAAACCAAAATTACGATTTTCTAATTTTTTAAACGTTAACAAAAATAGTTACTGTAAAATTTTATGTTTCGACCCAAATCTATTTTTCCCGTATCCTGTGCATTATTTGAAGCAAGAAATATTGTTTGGTACTTTTAACTCAGTACGACCCTTTTGTCGAAACACACGCATAAAGGGTTACGATCCACCAATGTGAGTTTCGATATCGCGAGAAGTCTTGCCCGGTTGAAAAAGTAGCACAGAACTTTCGGGCGCCAAGTAATGCAAGGCGCCTGGAAAAAATTGTGCAAAAGCTGATTTAAAATTAAAAAATTTATTAAACATTAACAAAAATAGTTATTGCAATAGTAAATTTTTCAAT
This sequence comes from Exephanes ischioxanthus, assembly GCA_958510785.1. Taxonomy (NCBI): domain Eukaryota; kingdom Metazoa; phylum Arthropoda; class Insecta; order Hymenoptera; family Ichneumonidae; genus Exephanes; species Exephanes ischioxanthus. The sequence continues at coordinate 28,077,708 of OY294017.1, read as the reverse complement.
GTCAATCTATTTTTCCCGTATTCTGTGCATTATTTGATGTAAAAATAGTTCTTTGGTACTTTTAGCTAAGTGCAAAAAAATATATCAGTTACGAGAGCGCCCTGGTATGTTTATTCAGAAGAAAACAAATGTATCAACGGGTTTTTCGAGTGCGTGAGTTTTTTGACCTATTGAAAAAACCACATTTATTTTTTGAAGGTCGATAAAAAATAATAAATAAATATGAAATAATAGATCTTACTGGTGTGTTAAAAAGTAGAAAACATGAAAAATCTCTCCAGAACTAGTGTTTTAGTTGTATAGCTCATTCAATCAAGAATATTTCGCCAAATAAATAGAATATTGTCATGTATCTGCCTACGCGGCAGAGCATTGGAGCAATCGATAACGATCGCGAGGTGACACCAGGTGTCCCTTTTCGGCTACGACAGAAGATGTGCGCTGTCTGCGCGATCTCTCCGATCGGGCAGTCCGAGCTCGACTACTGAGCAGTCACGCAACACCCTGTTGTAAACTCCCTGTGATTATTAAACGTGTAATTTAGATTAACCTGGTGCCCATTTATTATCCCGCTTCTAAACATAACAAATATCAATTTTTATAAATTCCCGTGATTATTCGCAACGCTTAAAAAAAAAATTGAAAATTTCAATTTTCAACTTTTTTTTTACCTGACAAACCTTCCTCCTATGCGGAAGTGATGGAGATGGATACGGAGGGAAAAGAAGCTTACACCTTCGTTCGTTATAACAGAGTGAGCGCCATGCGAAAAAGCGGAAACGCAGCGCCACTATATTTATTGCCAACGTTATAATACTCATGCAGCATTACCACTCTAACACGCCCACTTAAGCTGCATGTACTTTGATCTGTTTCTTTCAGAATTCTCCCCTTTCAGAATTCTCCCCTTTCAGACTTCTCCCCTTTTGACATATACATATACATATTTTTTTTCTTTCATAACGACAACGTAATAATATTTCTTGAATAAATTAAATCACAAACAAAACAGTTTACCGACGTATAATACTCAATGGTTTATCCCGATACCCTTTGTGCAAAAATTATTCTTTTGGGTTGGCAGAGCCTTCGTTAGGATATCGGCCTTCATTTTTTCTGTCGGAATATACTCGACTTATCTCCGACGCAGTGACTAGAACTGTACCATCTTGAGTTACGACTCGACATCCCTTCGGATCAAAAATTACTGAATGACCCTTCTCTGTTATTTTGCTTACCGATAGGAGATTCGCTGCGACACCTGGTATCAGCAATACATCTTTAACAACAAGATTCTCGTCACTGTCTTTTATTTTTATCGGAAGACTCACATCTCCAATTGCCTTCGCACACAATGTTCCGTTGTCCGCTGTGATAACCTTAGCTGATGATTCCCTCGACGAGTTGAGTAACTCTTCGCTGAATGTCATATGAGATGACGCACCAGAGTCGACGTACCAGTGTTCCTTACGCAGCAGACTCGGAGTGTACAGTGCGTACGATGCCTTATGACCTGTATCCTTTTTTTCTTTTTTGTTCTTTGAGCCCTTTTCTTCTTTGTTGCTCTTGCAATTCGCAGCGATGTGTCCATGATTATTGCATTTGAAGCAGCGAGGTCCAACCTTGCGTCGGGCTTGATGCCCCCTTGAATATAACGCAGCGTCGGACTCCTTCGTAACATCCTTGTCGAACTTCATATCCTGCAGTAATTTTGTTTTTATGAAATCTGCAGTGATGGCGGTGCCTGAGCTTTCTATTCCGATTATCATCGGCCTGAACTCTTCTGGTAGTCCAGCTGGCAACAGCGTTCCGATCCATTCTTCTCCGACTGTGAAACCCACCGCTCGTAATTTATGCGCCGTCGTGACAATGCGATTGACGTATTCTTCGACTGAAGAACATTTGTCGAGGCTCGTTACCAGTGTTCGGAGGAACCCAACCTTTCGCGTCAAACCGCTGTCCTCGGACACAGATTTCACGCAGTCTTCGCATCCAGAGCGCCTTGAATGTGTACGTAGTTTATCGGTCCAATGGACAGAATGATTTTCGACCGAGCACGTGACACTTTCCTCGCGTCGACTACGTACGCCGGCGTAACGATAACACAACCCCACAAATCGTCGAGGTCTAAATAGGCTTCCATCGCTATTTTCCAATCGTTGTAATTTTCTCGACCTCGGAGAGTTTCAACCGGCGGAGAATTTCCAGACGGCAGTCTATTTTGCACGTGTGTTGGTGCTTCATTGTCGGCCATCTTCTATCACTTGTGCGACGCGTGGCACGAGGATTTTTCACAATCAGTTTTTCGGACAATTTCACTTTATAAATTTCAAAAAGAATTTTATGGAATATCACTCTTCTATTTTTCCTTTTTATTTCTCTCAATATTCTTTTACAATGTTCTGCGCCCATAACCTAATGGAGATGGATACGAAGGGAAAAGAAGCTTACACGTTCGTTCGTTGTAATAGAGTGAGCGCCATGCGAAAAAGCGGAAACACAGCGCCACTATATTTATTGCCAACGTTATAATACTCATGCAGCATTACCACTCTAACAGGAAGGAATAAAAACTCTAATTTTATTCTAGGTTGGAAATTGAAAGTAGAAACGCACACACACGTACTCTGGACACTCGTGCGTTTGTATCTGTTTCTGCATTTCATAAAAATTAAAATCAGTTATGACACTTACCACGTGCACCGAATACTGATGATCCCGCATGAGTGGATTTGATATCCTAGATTTTGCCGTTTGAAGATCACACTTTCCATGATCTTTCACTAATCCGTATTGTATCCCAGACAAATTGGTGGTAAAGGCTTCCATTTGTTGTGCCGCAGAAACTCGGTTAGCTACTCCGGGTTCTGTGCCTGAGCCGTGAGCTCGAATGTTCGGGATATATCCAGTAAAGGGTTAGAACCCAAGAGAATGAATGCACAATTTAATAAAAAGGTCTTTATTAGGTTGTTGAATATTTACCAATCTCGGTACACCCCGTAGCGAGCCACTCGCTATTCACATTTATCTCGGTTATGAAATATAACGTATTGTAATCAACCGTACCGTATCCTGAGTTCTGATCAGACTGCCGAGTACCTGCTCTCGATCCTCTATATACTCATCGAGAGCACGTATGTCAGCTTAATATCTAGCGCAAGTTTATGGTTTACTTTATTCTTATAAACAGATATCTTTCCAAATCCTCGCTTTTCTGCGGGCGAGATTTGGAGCATATTTTATATTTCGCAATATCTTTTTGTAATGATCGCCTCGGTACCCGAGCCGATGCTCCAGTTACCGAGTCACTCGCGGTGGCCTAAGTGCTGCGTCAGCGGTGTCCGGTGACGCGCTCGACGCTCGATGTACGCTCGACGCGTGCCGTTGCGTACCTTGATTATCTCGCAACCGGTGTCCCGAAATAATATCTTACCATGCCAGCCGGGGTACAACATTCCTCCCCCCTAAAAAGAAAAGAAATTTGATTTCTTTTCGCTCGTCTCCGGCGAGCTTTATTTTTACAATTCTTCGTGTACCCCGTGCTTGGTATTACACGCGACTGTTCACATCTTCGGGTTTTTCCCTTTTTTCCCGGTTGCTTAAACGTATTTATACTCCCACAAGTACCTTCGAAATAATCTGACTTTCTAATTATTCGCTCCTTGACCATTGGTTATTTTCCACAATTAGCCCCGTCTCAAGTCCACATACACCAACGTGCACTTGTATATAAATTGTGACGTGGCACGTCACAATTTCCTTCCGCTGCCTGGCTCGGAGTCCCACCACTCACCTAGGGAAAAACCGGAATTAGGACTACAATTTAAGCAACGAATTTTACCATTGTTAACCCCCTCCCCTGACTGACCTTCATCCCCTACCACCCCGTCAGACTTCAAACTCACTTATCGAAGGCCCCGTCAGCCCTCCGATGCACCCACCGAAGACCCAGCGCAGCCACCGAAGACCCGTCACAGACACCGAAGACCCATCGCAGACACCGAAGACCCATCGCAGACACCAAAGATCCATCGCAGCCATCGAAGACCACCCTGGAGGGAAATTGACCCCCTGCGAAGCCTGACCGACCCCGAACAACCTAGACAGCCAACAATTTGAGACACAGGAAGACCTTTCAAGCACTAACCTGCAAACCTGAAGACCGTCCAAAATGCCAGTCCGACACCGACAGCCCCGGGAAAAATTCCGACGAGTCGGAGCATCCTTCCCGACTCGTCCACAGGCACTGAAGAACCCGGCGACACCCTCTCGGCTCGGATTGCCGAGTGTAAACCGACGAGGTGTGTCGTCCGGGTAAACACAAGATTCAGTAGCGATCTGTCACGGGAGACGCTTCACCAACAGGCCGCCTGGAACCGCCACCTCTCGACGCCAGGAACTGCTCGTCGATCGATGGCAAATCGATGACGAGGATGCGCGCGCCGTACGTCGCGACGAGTCTTCCGTCGCGACGAAATATTCGCACGGCCGCGCGGCCAATCCCGACGCCCACCAGCAGCCAGTCCCGAAACCAGTCAATCAGAAACCGACATCCATACGCTCACTTGCAAGACCGACCCTAAGGTCGGAGAAGAAGCCGGAAGTAGCAAGGCCGACATCACTTCGAGCCCAGGCGTGTGAACGAATAGAGTGTGTGTGATCAGAGCGACAGTTTTAAAAGATATTAAGGACATTTTAAGACGACTCGGCTGTCCCCGTCGAGAGCAAGACTCCTTCCCGGAGAGTACAGACGATAAGCCATTCCCCAGGATACGAATTTGGACCATAAACGGAGAATTATAACGACCAGGCAAATCGAGGAATATTGAGGAATACTGTGCGAAATATCGGATGGTTTTGTAACCGATATTTTACGAGTGACCAGGTTGCGTGAGTAGCGCATAAGTTTTCCCCCGCCTGCCCCTTTCTCGATTTTTCCCATCTTCCCGACCCCTGAACATTTACCCGTGCCCTCTTTTTTGGTAATTGTAAGCGTTTTTATTGTGACTTTTTCGACCGTCGAGTACCGGCCGCCACGTGCGCCGACATTTCTGAGTTATTCAAACACGTGCGCGTGAGTGGTGGTATTCGCGGGATTTTTCCGCGTGCGTTCCTATAAGTTATTATTATTTTTCCCCGTTCCCCGAGACGCATTTTTGCGAGTATTTACCGATTTTTATTATTGTGATTTTTACCAGTTTGTGTGCCGAGGTAATTTGTCAAGAAGCCCTGGAACAGTGTCCCCGACCTGAGAAGTCTCATCCCCCTCCCCCCCCCCCCCCGTTCCTTGCTAGCCGCGTGCCGCGCAAATTTGCCGATTGTCTTTCTTTTTTTTTTTCTGTGAGTTACGGTGCTACGCCGAGAAAGTAGCTGGCGCCCAAAAACAACTGACAAAGTTATTTTGAGTTTAATTATTTTTCGAGTCATTATCTTTTCGATTTAGCCCAATCGAGGTTTTTGTGTAGAGTTTTCACCGGCCAGCCCCCTTTTTCCGTGCGACCGACCCCAACCCCCTGCCGTCCCGATACTTATGATAAACATCGTTTTTTTTTGTATAAGCTCTTTCAAGTCAGTTATTGCGATTATTATTTAACTTTTCCGTTCCCCCTTTTATTTTGTTTTATTCGATTGTTACATTCGATTAACGCTGTTAAGCTCTTTTCTTATTTCTCTCCCCGATTATCATTAACGTACCCCCCCCCCCCCTTTTTTGTTGTAAGACCCCGACCTCGTTTCTTTTTTTTCTTTTCTTTTGTTATTACCTGTTATTTTTGCAACGTTGAACTATTGAAGAATATAATATTTTAGTTTCCTACACAAAACTTCGGACCGTTATTTCCCCCTTCCCTTCACCCCCCTTACTCCACAGATCGACCCAGTTTTGGGAGACTACACGAAAAGGTATCATCACAAAATATATATAAAAAATGTCCCCCTTAAAAATGCTCCCATCCTAAAAAATATTCTTCCACAAGGTATTTTCCCCACAATAAGTGCTTCCCCACCATACTAGAAAATCCCCCATACGTGGGTTTTCCCAAACTAAGATCTCCCCCAAAATAACAAAACTTTCTCGCGACTTATTTCCACTTATCATTCCTTTCCGCTTTTTCCATCGGAAGGTGCACACGACGTTGTCCGAGGATGAGCCGGTTACCCCGTTGGTGGTTCGTCCTGGTTCGGCTGGTCTATTCAGCCCGAACGTGAAGGAGGTTGTGCCCGACCAGACCCCTGGTCCGGAGATCTGGATGCGAAGTCGCCCGACGCCACCGGCGCCGCCCCTGGAGGGTTTCCCTACCCGATGTCCACGTCTCACGTTGGCGCCCGTTCGCTTCCGTTCCCGGTCGTCTTCTCAAGGTTATTGCCGTGCCCGGCGACGGTCGTCTGCTGAGGAGCACGTTGCCCGTGCCGTCGCTTGCTGATTCCTTCGTTGCGCCATCCCTCAATTCAGGGTCAATGGTGCTACGCACTGCCGGTCGCCAACCTCGTGCGGGATTGTCTTTCTGCTGTATTGACTCTTCCTGGCGTCTCGCCGCTCACAGACCTGTCGTGCAGCGACGATGAGGCACCGCCCTGGCTACGGTTTGTTATTAGTGAATTTGGTTTTTCCGCTTCCCCTGTCTCTTCTTTTCCCCATGGGCGTCCTCTCGACCTTGGCGCTGGTTGTCATATTTGCCCGGAGTGGTGACCAATTGATGTAATTCTTTTCCGGGATTACGAGATTTGCCATTATGATTTTTCTCGAGTTTATGCGTCTCAGTTTCGGCAGTCGTTGATTCTCCAAAAATTGATTCTGCCGTGGTGTAAGCTTTCAGTACATCTTCAGCGGAATAATTATCATCCGCAGTCAACTGGTGACTTCTTCAAACTTGTTGTCAATACCGTTGGATGCAACGTATCCGTCAAATTCTTCCTTCATACCAGAATTTTTTTCTATGTTTATGTTTTATTTTCATTTGGGCGAGGCGATACCCCGCAGCGAGGCTCCAACGCCGCGGGATCGGATTTCTGCTGCGTCGACTTCCGCGAGCGGTGCACCGAGCCATTGCCCTGGCCGTCGCACATCATATCGTAGCTGTCCCTGACCTACCGCACCCCGGACGGGCGATGTATCCGCATCGCTCTTCCTTCGGGTTCTTCTTTTCTTTTTTTTCCCTACCTCCGTTTATTTATTTTATTATTCCTTTCTTCATTATTCTCTCCCCTTACTCACTTTTGCTTCCCACAGGAATTATTTTTCCCATTTTCGTTTTAATTCCTTTTTTCCTCTCTTTTTTATATCATTCTCGTTTTGATTCCTTTTTTCCCCTTTTTTTTATATCTTCCTCCCGTGGGGTTTTCCTCCCCATACCGGGATACAGTTTTATTATTTTCCCCCTTAACGGGAGAAAATTTTAGCCGGGTCGTTTTACCCCCAATTTTTTTTTTTTTTTTTAACTTTCACTCCGACTATTATTCGTCTGCACTGATCCTCTTCCCGACAGTCTCCGCGACGGATTTTTTTCCCCTGCTGCTCGGTGTTCCTCTTTCGTTCCATGTTGTTCTCGCCGGCAGATCTTCCTGTGGCTGGACTCGCGCTGTCTATGAATAGGGTGCTCCTTCGCCCTATTTATAGGGAAAAATTCCCTCTCCCGGCGTAGCCCTGTCGTAGGCGGTGACTGTGTATGCCCTTGCTTGAAATTCCCCTATAGTCCCTTCCTGCCCCGGATGCAGGGCGGCTTCCTCTTCACGATGCTCATTTTGCTGTCCCCTATTATTGTCATAACCTTTGGTCCGCTGGTTGTCCCGCTTACGTGCCCGGCAATCCCTCCAGAGATGCCCAGTTTTTTTACAGTAATTGCACGAAATGCTTGCCATATGAACGTTCCCCGGGGCCGGTAGGGGGAGCCTAACTCGGGCCCCCTGTTGACAGTCCTTGGCCACGTGGCCGGTCTGTCCACATGTATAACAGGTGCGTGCTTCCTCCTTGACCGCGCCGTGTGACCGCCGCGGGTTTCCACCCCCCAGACTGGATCTTGCCGAGTCCTGACTGCCTGGGTGCCCCTTCGTCATTTTCTCGACCTCTATGGCTCCGACGATAGCGTCGTGCAGGCTCGAATAATTACGTGATCGCACGAGGGTCTGTAATTCCTTATTCAGGCCGACCTCGAAATTCATCTGTGCGGTTTTCCGGAAGGCATTTCCGATGTAGCGAGCCCCTGCTGCATCGACTCCTTCACACAACTTCTCGATTAATTCCACCGTCAGGTTTTCGACCCGGGTGGCGTAGGTTGAGACGTTCTCTGTTGGTTCCTGTTTAAGTATGCTGAACTGGTATTGCAGAGAGGCGAGGGACTCTCGTTTCCCATAAAGTGCCTCCAATTCTGTCCGTAAATCCCGCAGGGTTACGATAGTTTTGTGCCTCATTTCCCGCGTTGCTCGATCCTCCAGTTTGCTGCTCCGGATGAGCGTAAGGAGAGTAGACCGCTGCTCGGGAAGAACCAATCCCCATACTGCTTCACATGATAAGATAAAACCGTCGAGCTTCGTGGGATCGTTCCCGTCGAAGGTTTTAATATTTCGCAGGGCGGCGGGTATATCCAAATACACCGGTACCGCCCTAATCTGGGTCGATACCCGGGTTTGTCGCCGAAATGGTGACTGCCGCCGCGGCGGGGTTATCCCTCCCCGTTGTGGCCCACGGAACTCCAGAATGTGGTCCCTCATGGTTTCCTCCAAGGCCAGGAGACGTTCGACCATGGAATCAGCATCCATCGGTGGTGCCGCCTGGGACCGGTTGCGCGCTTCCTCCAGCTGCCCCTCGAGTTCACTTATTCTCCCCTGCATCTGCGCGATGGTATGTACCGTCTCGTCCTCAGGGCCTGGCTGACTCTCATTTCCTCCCCGGGATTCCCTGTTATCCTCGTGCGTGTCCTCCTGTTCGGTGAATAGGGTTCTTCGGGTAGCCCTCAGGGCAGGTTTGAGCGGAAGACCATTGCCTCCCCCGTGTTCGCCGTTCCCGCCGATAGCCCTGTGCCCGACTTGGCCTCGTAATGAGCGCGCCATTCGGGAGATTTCCTGGGACACCGTGGCCGGCGTGACCTCATCCGGTCGGCGCTCGAACATCTGCACGTCGATGTTCTCCCAGCCAGTTCCCCTCTGGGTGTTTACCCCGTACAGCGGGTTTGGCGAATTTCCCCGCCCCTCCTCGTTACCTTCAACCGATTGCTCCCCCAGCACCTCCCGTGCCCGGTTCGTGATGTCGGCTAGGGCGCCTTGGACGCCCTCAACCACCCCCAATGCTTCCTCCCCCGTGCTTGGGGTTCCCCTGCGCTGCCCTGACCCCGGGGGTCCCTGCGGCAAGTCGCGCTCACTCATTCTATTTTATTTTTCCCGTCTAACTTTTGAAACTGTTGAACTCTTCTCCGTCCCTTATCTGTCTCCAGGTTTGTTCCCTCTTTGCTCAGCTTTTTAACCCTGGGTTACTCTCGCGTTGGCCACCGGTAGCGTCCTACCGGTCTTGGCAAAGATCTTCCGCGTCCGCGCGGGCTTTCGATTTACACTCAGTGATGGGGCCACCTCCAGTGTGCCCTACAACTCTTCCGTGACCCTCTTGGTCCCGGGTTTCCCAACGGTTCCCGTCCCCCTCAATGAGGACGCCCTTCGAGGATCCTGCAGCGATCCGCGAAGGCTACGGTTGATTACTCTCGCTGAACACTTGTCGACCCTGGTTCGCGGCACTCTCTTCTCCCTCAATGGAGGCACACAGGTCGCCGTACGATCTGGTAAATATTGTTTTCCTTTTTTTCTTAATTCTCTCTGGATATCCCACCGCTGCCACCAATGTTGTGCCGCAGAAACTCGGTTAGCTACTCCGGGTTCTGTGCCTGAGCCGTGAGCTCGAATGTTCGGGATATATCCAGTAAAGGGTTAGAACCCAAGAGAATGAATGCACAATTTAATAAAAAGGTCTTTATTAGGTTGTTGAATATTTACCAATCTCGGTACACCCCGTAGCGAGCCACTCGCTATTCACATTTATCTCGGTTATGAAATATAACGTATTGTAATCAACCGTACCGTATCCTGAGTTCTGATCAGACTGCCGAGTACCTGCTCTCGATCCTCTATATACTCATCGAGAGCACGTATGTCAGCTTAATATCTAGCGCAAGTTTATGGTTTACTTTATTCTTATAAACAGATATCTTTCCAAATCCTCGCTTTTCTGCGGGCGAGATTTGGAGCATATTTTATATTTCGCAATATCTTTTTGTAATGATCGCCTCGGTACCCGAGCCGATGCTCCAGTTACCGAGTCACTCGCGGTGGCCTAAGTGCTGCGTCAGCGGTGTCCGGTGACGCGCTCGACGCTCGATGTACGCTCGACGCGTGTCGTTGCGTACCTTGATTATCTCGCAACCGGTGTCCCGAAATAATATCTTACCATGCCAGCCGGGGTACAACACATTGTTCATTCGAAGATCATACACTATTCACTAACACTTTATTTATTTTTCGTGCACATAACTATAATAATCGACGTACGAATACACAGAATCCTATCGCCACGTGATGAAATATGTAGGTATTTCCGAATTTATACTCCAAACACTTATCGTCCACCCTGCGACCTACCTCGTGTATCGTTGAGAATCGACTGACGGTTGTGTTCTTTCACGTCTTCTGCTCGGAAGGAGCGGAAGGGGGTGAGACTTACCGTCGAGAGAGTAGTATACAAAATGTATACAATGTTGGCGATTCTTCGAAAATAACGTATGGAAACGGTTTTGTAAATGAATGGAAATATCACGTGAAACAATTATGAGGGACAATTTATTAGGGATGCGCGAATAATCAAAATCTTGAATAATTTATTATGAATTTTGAATATAAATAATACAATTCAAAATTTGAATCAAATATTCGAATATTTTGAATAATTCAAATTTTTATGAATATTCATGAATATTCATTTATTTTATTTATTTATTTAAGGCAGTAGTCTGCTTTAGGAGCCGAAAAAAAAGCGTTTTTTCAACAATTTTTTTGAAAGGGAAGGAAATGATTGCGGTAAACGAAATTTTGAGACGATAGTATATTATATTCAAGCTTTAAAAAACAATTTTTATTATTACAAATTATTGAAATTTGTCAAAGTTGTAACGATTTTTCTGGGGCGCCTGGAGTGTGCACTCGTAAACCGGTGCCGGTGATGGAGGTCGTGCGATGCATCTGAAACAGTGGAACCAAATTTTTTTTTAGTTTTTATAAGTTCCTTTTCTATATGAACTAAAAAAATACCGAAGAAATGACGAAATTCCAAATTTTTTCGAAGTTTGAAAAAAAAATCACTTTTTTGAAAAAAAAAATTCACTTTAAGTTGCAAAACAAGTAATTTAAATAGTACTTTTGTCCAACTTTTTTAGTTCAAATAGAAGATAATTCAATACTGAAGCTAGATCACTTTGGTTTTTTTCGATCGGACATATATTGTTTTTACTATCGCCGGCACCGTTTTCCAAAACTTGTGAAAATGAAAACTCGAGAAAACGGGCTGTAAAGTTTTCGGTCCAAAAAAATGTAAGTTTTTGGATACTTACACTAATTAGATGTTAATCGGCTATCCCCGGGCCATACAATAATCCTTCCTCTTCTTCAAAAAACTCGTTTTGGCGGAGGCTTTCCGATCTTCGAGCTGTACGAGCCTCCTTGCTGGAAAGTGATGCGCGCCGGTTCTCCCGCGTTATGCGCTCAGCATCGACGGTGTCAGCAAAATTTTTGCATTGCTGCCCGATGACAATATCGAGGAGCTGCATGGTAGAAAGCACAGCTGAATAACCTTCGTTGAAAATGCCTGTAGCCATATTTGCTGCTATTTCGACGATTTTATAGCCGGAATTTACGTGTTTCGGATTTAGGCGCCACACAATCGAATTGAACGATTCCATACGCTTTTGCACGTGTCCAACACACTCATTTTTCGTCACTGTGCACTCGTCCCCGTAAGGATTGCTATTTAAGATTCCAGTAAAAGTTTTGGAGTCGCCATCGCCGATATAATTACTGTACATAACTCCGAATTTCTCGACGGATCTCGAAAACATCTCTGTTATGGAATCTACCTCCATCTTCCCAGACGAACCTGTATGATTTGAGGAGCATGAGTCTTTATGATCCTCATACCACTCCTCAAATGCATCTTCATCCAAACTATTTTTATGTATGGTACACGAATGACAATAACCACTTTTTACAATCAGATCGATTACTTTGCCACTGTAGTATCCGATGAGCGTTGTTACACCGTACAAAGAAGTATAACCGCGCTTTTTCCACGATCCATCGCCCGAAACCTTCAAATGATTCGCAGGTCTTCCATGTTCAACGTTTTTTTCTTTCTCTTCCGTGACGGCTTTTTCGCAGGTACTCTCGAACAGTGTCTTCGACGCTGCGTACAAATGCTCAACGATTTGTTGATAAGTAGATTTTGCAAAACCTGCAGAAATATCCATAAGGCCGCAGCGTTTATCCGCACGTTTATCCCTTCTCGTCCGATACCAAGAAGCCTCATAACAAAAACAATCCGTCTGTTGATTTCGTAGCCGGTATTTATAAATGGTCCTGACTGGATTTCGCGTCGACCACACCTACACTGAACAACAATTTTAAATCCTAGGCCTCGATGACCGCTTTCTGCAAACGTTAATTTTTGTTTGCATGATCTGCAAATTGCGATTTCCGAAAGAGCGAGAAACACCGATATGAATTCAATAATGCGGTAGCAGTGCGATGAATGAATAATGATATCATCGCTGCTTGCTGCCTTCAACTTTTGCTCACTGCGACTCGTGTGTAAGTCTCCGTCGTCCGATGATACACTGGTAAAACGATTGCCGTGAAATTTTCGCTTTCGCGGTTCCGCAGCACGCTGTCTTTTACATCGATCACCTTTCGGGTAGCTTGACATTTCGATGTGCGCTCGGCAAAATCAAAAATGAAACTGAAAGCTGACGCTACAAATAGCAGTGTAGAAGCCGATTCCGAGAGCTATAGTTTACCGTTATATTGTATACCGTTATCCCAACAACTACTCAACACAGACCTTCTAGAACCTCCAAATAATATTTCAAAGGACCGTTCAATGCTTTCAGGTATATACGAGTATAGTCAAACAATAGAATACACGAAGGGGTGGAGCGCGCGCGCTCGGGTCTGCCCGAGCATTCGCACCTGCTCGACGCTCGGCCACTAAAACTGATCTAGCTTCGAAAATATGTCAAATTGGCCTCTAAAATTTTGAACACATATTCTTGGATAGTTTTGGAATAGATTTAAGACAAAAACGTAAAATCGATTTTTTGAAGCCTGTAAAGCAGACTACTGCCTTAACGGGTTGAACCCTTTTACAGGTCGATATATACAATCGGCCAAATAATTGTTTCGGTACATTTGGACGAGTCGATGTAAACATCTTTATAATCATAATTTTACATACCATGTGAGGATTGTTACAAAGTAAAGCGAGAACAGCGTACGTTGCTTACGTGGCTAGATCCGAAAGAAAAACAGCTTTTTTTTTTTACTAAAACGAATCGACCTAGCCAGTAGGATATAAACTATTTAATTGTTTCTTAAAGCTATAGAGCGAGGTATCGAAAAAGGACAGCGTGCGCGCATGCTCGTTTTCGAGTCTAGCAAGACGAGGATGCCAGCTGTAGTACGCATAATTTACCCGAAAGAACGGAACTATGAAAATTTCGGCGGTACGGCTGATCCTATCCTCGGCTCTTAATCGCACAATTGAGCACAGCGCTCATCAAAATTCCGATTTATTATGTTGTTGTAACGGCCGCAGCCTAACAATTTCAATTCTTTTAACTTTGAATATTTATTCGAGCGTATCGATACGGAGTTTCCGTTCGATACGCTCTTCAAAGAAGCCCTTAAGGCTATCGTGCATCCGGGCCGCCGCGAGCGGCCACTTATCTACGAGACTAAACACTCCGTGACTCTTTATTCCATTGTCAAGCGAGCGCGAAGCCCTCAGCTTCGCGCCCGCCTCACGGCAGTTTAGCTCCGACCGACGATCAGTGCGGTACACTCTCTCCAATTAATTGCTACGACTAATAAAGACCATCATTTTATTACATTTATTCTCAACGTCATTTATTACGCGTGCCTGACCGAGCGACCATCCGTCACATTGTAGAGAAACGTAAAATCGGCGAGTTTTCTACGAGTTTCAAGCGAGTGTAAGCCTAGGAGATTCATGATTGGATCATACTCGTGGTCCAATATGCTCATAGGATTGCCCAGGCGAAATGAAGCAAATCTTAAAAACTTATGCTGTACTCGCTCAATCAAGTCGCGCTGTGTCCGTTGATAGGGTGACCATATTAACGAGGCGTACTCGAGCTGTGAACGAACTAGCGCGGTATATAGAGTCATCAATGCTCGCGGATTATCAAAGTGCACTGCTACTCGTCTAATATAACCCAGCATTCTCAGTGCCGCCGCAATTTTAGAGCGCGTGTGTTCAGTGAAGGATAAATCGTTGTTAAAGATTACCCCAAGGTCGCGCACTGATGTTTCCAATTTTAGGCCAATTTCGTTAATCGAATAATTATACCTCATCGGTTCCGGGGTTCGCAAAAATTTGACAACAAAGCATTTTGACGTGTTTAAATAAAGTTCACTCGCATTGCACCATTCTTCCACGCTATTCAAATCGTCTTGCAATCTCGCAGCATCCTCTTGAGACTTTATGACATTGAACAACTTCATATCATCTGCGAAAAGCAAGACGTTTGAGTATCTGACCACACCCACTATATCGTTGATATATACGTTAAATAGAGGAGGCCCCAGATGGGATCCCTGCGGAACACCTGAGATCGCTCCAAAAGGCCTCGAGAATGCTGGTCTGATCTTGACCATTTGCGTACGCCCCGATAAGTAGCTGCCTACCCAACTGAGTAATGGATCCAAAATGCCAAGCGCTCCGAGTTTCAGGAGGAGAATTCTATGGTTGACCCTATCGAAAGCTTTTGAGAAGTCAGTATACACGGTATCAACCTGAGACTTCTCCCCGAATGCCTTTACAAGATAATTTGTGAAGTACGCGAGATTCGTTGTTGTCGATCGGCGATGGCGGAACCCATGCTGTTCTTGAGCGATCGCGTTCCTCAATGCCAACTGTAGTTTTCGTGTGATAATAGCCTCAAATAATTTAGGTATGGCATTAAGGACCGATATGGGCCTATAGTTCAAGACCGACGCCCTATCGCCTGATTTAAATATTGGTGTCACTGAGCTGATTTTCCACGACGTAGGGAACTGACCGGACTGAAGGGACATAGTAAAAATCCTGTATAGTGGACGAGAGAGTGCAAATTTGCAGTTCTTGAGCAGAATCGGCGGAATACCGTCCTAGCCTGGACCACCATGTATGTCGATCAACGATAGGGCATCGAATACTTCGGTTAGTGTAATTTGAATCCCCGAAATCTGGACGGCTGAAAGACGGGGTAGGGGTGGGTTCGAACCCAAATCCTGATTATAAATTGATTGGAAGTGGTCAGCGAACAAATTTGCTATTTCTACCGGAGTCGACCCGGACTGACCATGCAAATAAACTAAGTTCGGTACCGCATCTTCCGTCCGTCCCGAGTTAGCTAATTTCCAAAAGGCTTTAATATTTGTGACAATGTGTGCTTGTGCACGCTGCATATAGGACCGGTAACACTCATCTGCAAGTGCTTTGCAGCGAGCACGGAGTTGAGCGAAAGCCTGATAATCGACGGGTAGGTGCGATGATTTATATATACTTGTGGTAGTCGTCCAGGTATGGTCGAGGTGGATCCGGTGCGAAGGTGTATGAATGAATTAATATCCGAATAAATGAAATTAGCTTTATTGAATGGTTCGCGAGTGAAGGAGAGTGCACGTCACAACGGTTCGGGACTCTGAGATGAACTGAATAAAGGGCCTGACGAAAGCAGGGCCCTTGCCTATTGCTGCGCGCGACACGATATTCCTACGCGCGATAAGACGGCCGCTGCTCGCGCGTGGCGAGCGCGGCGGCTGGACCACTACCGTGAGAGCGTTAGCGTTCGCACGGAAGGTGCTGACGGTGCAGTAGATTAGCGAGAATGTGATACAATGTTTAATTTGAGGTTCCTGTGAGCCGAAATACTAATTCGGAATACGGGACCGTCACACTCCCCCTCTTGCTAAAAGAGCGATGCTCCGCATCCGATATGATTTGTTTACAAGGGGTTTTTTTTTTTTTTTTTTTTTTTTGAATGTGTGAGTCTATATAATCAGATGGTTTTTGTTTGTTTGTGAGTCCAGATTTTATGCATTTTTGGTGTGTGGTATGGGAGTCGTGAAAATAGCCATTTTCCTTGGATCCCACTTCTGACACCATGTGGTAGTCGTCCAGGTATGGTCGAGGTGGATCCGGTGCGAAGGTGTATGAATGAATTAATATCCGAATAAATTAAATTAGCTTTATTGAATGGTTCGCGAGTGAAGGAGAGTGCACGTCACAACGGTTCGGGACTCTGAGATGAACTGAATAAAGGGCCTGACGAAAGCAGGGCCCTTGCCTATTGCTGCGCGCGACACGATATTCCTACGCGCGATAAGACGGCCGCTGCTCGCGCGTGGCGAGCGCGGCGGCTGGACCGCTACCGTGAGAGCGTTAGCGTTCGCACGGAAGGTGCTGACGGTGCAGTAGATTAGCGAGAATGTGATACAATGTTTAATTTGAGTTTCCTGTGAGCCGAAATACTAATTCGGAATACGGGACCGTCACATACTGTGTGCGATTTTTTTTTTGCACGATCGTATTACGCAGATCCCGGGAGAACCAGCTCGGATAGTGAGATTTCACGAACGGCTTCCAAGGTACAAAACGGCCAATTGCGAAATTAATAATATCCACTAGAGAGGATGCAGCTGAATCAAGTGTAGAATCCACGAACAGATCCTCCCAGGGGTAAATGGCGAGAAATTAATTTAACGACTCAAAATCTGCGTTAATGAAGTCATACGAGCCGTCTATAACACGCTTATTGTTATTGTTTTGGCAGTAGAAAAAAAGCTCGAGAGCTGGGTGATAAGCGTCGCAGTTGAGGAGGGGGTCCAGCGCTCTCGAGACAGTAAATGAAGCATTTGAAAATACAAGATCTAGCCTAATATCAAAGTCATTTAAAATCGTATTATGTTGACGGAGGTTCACCCCTGAGATGTGTACGAGGAGATCTTCGACCGTGTCGTTAGCAGGCGGGATAGCCCAGCTGACATATCGATGCGCGACAGCGATTAGAACCCCCCTCCGCGCTTAGCGGTACTCGTTCGCTCGTTACGGTCAAGCCTGTAAGCGGTGTAGCCCGAGAGGCCCAGTTCGGCCGAGCGAATCCCACTATCAAGCCACGTCTCCGTGAAAACGATTATGTCGTATATCTCCGCACTCACAGCTAACGACGCTCTCAATTCCGGTAACTTTGTTCGCAAGCCACGTACGTTTTGATAGTATATCGAGATCCCTCCGTTTTCACTTAGTTTTTTTGTGGCAACTCACTGATTTTAATAACATTCGGAACACCGCCTATGAATTTAATCGTCCAGCCCGTTTCGCCGTTTTCTTTTTTCTCGTTTAATTTCGCTCTAGCCGCGACAAGTTGCGCTCTCTGTCTCGGTGTCTGGTCACTTTTGGCCTGTACTTGCTTATCTCCAAGTTTTAGGATAGGGCGATTTTTAAGCACATGGAGGGCGTCTGATCGTGACGCCAGTAACACTACCAGTGGTCGAGGATTTCGGCGGACAGTGGTGGGGACGCTTGGGCCGATTCTGGTGCATCGTATTGATGACTGTGCAATCTCAAGCGGCTTGAGGATGTCTATGACTTGTTGGAGACCGTTATCTTGTGCCTCGGGTATATCGTAGAGGATAATGTATGACGCCCTCCGGTTACGATCATCCACCTCACTTAGAATTTGTTCCTCGGACAGCCCCGCTTGTTTAAGCTCTGAAATCTCCGACTGGATGACCTGAACATCCTGCTGGACTGTGTGTTTTTACAGCCTCTGCAGATGCTAGTATCGGGCTTCAAGAGATTCATGTTTTTTGTTGTTTCCTTTGACCCCATAGTGGCACGAGGCGCTGGGTGATAATCGATACGTATCTGGTTCGATCGTTCGAGAATAGGTTAGGAGACCCCACTCACGGAAACCGCGGAAATTCGCTACGAGTATTCACTTGGTATTAACAATATATTTTAGACAGCGCGCACCGTACTGGACCCGTTCGATTAAACTGATACCACGCACTGGGACTGGGCAATCGTCACGGTATATTGCAATTTTTGAGGAGCGAAACAGAAATGCTGTCTCTTCTGGTACCGAAGATGGCGGAATTGAATGTTGCAGGCAACAAAACTATTGACTTGGAAAATCTAACATAATTCAAAGGACAATAGATCACCAAGGAAAGTACAAAATTAGAACAACAAAGGGGAAATAAATACATGGAGAAAGAGGAAAACAATAATCAGACCTCGTCAACAAACAAAACAGGACAAAATTTTATATTTGATTACTATTTTAACACCCAAAATTAAATCCCATCCAACCTAACTAAACCATCCCCACTAACACGAACAAATAACAGTTTTTTTAGATTGTTACAGATCGGCATAGATGCCAATATTTATCACCACAAATATATTCAGCAACGAGAGAGTGCCGAGACGAATATCAAACGAAGAAAAAATAATTTAAATAAAACCAAATTCGGACGACAAGAAAAAGGACCAACCAACAACCAACGAAATAAAACCAAGAAAGAAAAACACAAAACATAACACATCTACACAAAAATGAAAATATATAAAAACAAAAACCCACCAAAAAACTTTTAATTTATATAGAATCACACTTAACAAATGTAAATTCTGTTTAACATCCGATGCGGGGGCATCGTTTTCTCTGGAGGGGGAGTGTAACGGCTCCAGCCTCTTATTACTTTTCTCCTTCGCAGCGGTATTACTTTTTTGCTGCGTTTAATACGCAGAAGCCCTCCCGGGTTATCTGCATCCGGCCGCACGGCTTAGAGCCGTGAGAAGGCCCTTATCGCGAGCGTCGCGACACCCTGTCGCGACTTTGTTCCCTTTGTGAAGCGCGCGTCAGGCCCTCGGCTTCACGCCCGCTTCACATCAGTCCAGCTCGAGCTCCCAACCGGTACACTCTCCGTTGCTCGTAACAGTCAATTACGCTGCGACCAATAAAGCTGCATATATAAATCATCTCGCCTTCGAACAATCAATACAACCCGCAACCGGCCATCCGTCTCATCATACACACAACCATTACACCGTTAAATCTTAATAAACGATCATACATTTATAATACAACATATAATAATCATATAAATATATACAATAGGCATAAACGCGACATGCGTCGCGCAGCGTCGGTAGAGGATAACGGGAAACAAAAGAACCCCACGTAACATTTTATTTCATTTTTTTTCTCATTTATAAAAATAAATTTCAGTTTATTGTTTCTTTTATCATGTTAGTCTTTTTCTTTCTTTTTCTATTTTTTTTATTTTTGTAATTCTCTACGACTAATATATATATTGAGACGGCTCTCAAAATTCGCTCCCCGATTAATCCCGAATCGGAGCAGCAACGAGCAACACGAGAAGCACCGAGCGCATCGGTAAAGAAGAGCGCACCGGAGAGGGGCGCATACCCGAGGAGTCAGCGGCCGAGGAGCGGCCTGCTTCACAGCGAGACTCACGGCGCGCTTAGGAGCACGCACCCAGCACGCAGGGATTGCATCATCCTCGCGTGATCGCAGGAGACGAGGCAAGAGACAGACGTCAGACTGACGTCACGAGGCAAGGAAGGGGACGCAGAGTCGGGCCGTGCACACCCGGCGCTCCGATATAAATGGAGGCCCGAACATACAGAGAAGACTCTTGGTTGAACGGTGACTCCGATCACCACCGAGATTCCCTCCGAACGAGCATCGGCAACTTTCTCTGGGGACAGAGATAACTGCTGCTGTCTGGTTTACCTTTCCACCCAAAACGCAGCGTCGGCGACTTCTCTCGGGGACGGGAGAGACTGCTGCCGTCTGTCTCATTTAACCCTTTCATTACCATTCTTTCTTTTCACACATTCTTTGACTTTTTCTACCGAGATAATTGTTTTGTTACGTCCCGATCAGCAATTTTCACTCCATCTCGGTCAAGGAGAATTTACACCCTCTCTTTACACGTTATTCGGAGATGACGCTTTATCGAGGTTTTGGCCCTGTATTGAACCTAACCTTTCGGAAAAGAATTCGGGATAGGGCCTAGAGTGTATATATTTGATATTGAGGACATTTTATTCACGGTTAAAATTTGGAATTTACTAGATTTTAAGTGACGATTTTAAACTGGACAGATATTGTATAAGAAATCTGGCACGAGACCGTCCTTCTCTGCTCGACCCGTGAGGGTCTCTCGCCCATTAAGAGCAAACGCAACGAACATCCGATCTACTTTCTCTTTATGCGATGCAGTATGCCCCCCTAGAAACCGCCTCTTGCAGAGGTCTTGACAATCAGACACCGTTCGAAGACTGATCGTCACCTCCCCTAGGGTCCAATAACTGACTAGTGGTACAAGCCACTGTTTTAAGTCTCACGAGTGGTTCGGTAGCCACCCGGGGTAGACCAAAGCGAGAGCCCTCCACTTCTCGACGGCCTCAACCTCCTGGTTCATCCACCTATGGTCTCCTTTTACTGCATTTACCTACGACGGAGCCATAATCAATGCACCTGGGAATGAGCACCCAGAGCATCTCACGGGATGAACTTGCCAGAGGTCTCTTGACCGGGTCTGCTTTTTCGTCCTGACCAAGCAACGGGAAGACTACGCGGTATAGCATGAGAATTCGCGTGCCGGGTCGGTGGACTTTCGCAAGCGCCGCAGTAGCTCTTGCGAGCCACCGCGGGTAATCCCGGCCATCCCGCTTGGGCGAACAAGCGGTACGCGAGAGCTGCACGGGGGCAGTTTCCCGCCCCCGCATGAACGCACTCTCACGAGATGGCCATGGATCTTTGGCACCGGCCGAAACAGTGCTCGTTCGAACAGGTTGCTGGTTGACCAGGACCATTTGCAAAGCAAAGGCCCCGGACCCCCTTACGAGTCTCCTGCGTGACCCGAGCTCGGTTACCGCGGGGTCGCCAGTCCCCGGTGGTTCGAGCGGCGACAAGCATATGACTGACGGATCATCCCACAGCTCCGTACACCCCTCTACCACCCCTGCGGGGTTTTAAACTGGACAAGAAAATTCTGGATGCTAACGCTTTCTATAGGATGGAACACGATACGCAGCTATCTCACTCTCTCGCGCGTCAGCCTCGACGCACGCCTCGACGCACGCCTCGCGACGATTCGCTATCCCACTCACTCACTGTCTTCTCCCGACCTATCCTAATATTTTAACGCGCACTGATATAGCTGAAATAAAATTGACCAACACGAATATATATTGTCCATGGAAATATTCTAACCTTTCAGGAGTATGAACAACGTTGAGAAATAATCATTGACAATTAAATGTCCAGAAGAAATGAATGTTTGAGATGTAGATGATACATTTTCCGAACTTACGATGTGATTTAAATGGTTTTACCTCAGAATGAATGGTCGAATGATTCGATTGATGGATGAAGAATAACGATATCGAAATAGAACGTCCTTCCCAATCTGGATGAATATTCGAATCAGAATCGAATGATGATGACTGATTTCCGAAAATAACGTCCTTCCAAAATGCCGAATACTCGAATCAGAATCGAGTGATGATGACGATCGACTCCAGAAATGAACGTCCTTCCCAGATTTCAACAATGTGGATTGATGATTTCGATGATTAAATGATTTTCAGGAGGAATATACTCAAATTCGACGAAATGATTTAGAAAGATATGAATGATTTATTGAACTGAATTAAACTGACTACTGATTTCAAAAGTCTACAAGTTGATAATTCGCTGGTTCCTTTGTTAATGATTCTAAGTACAAGACAAGATTGAGGTCGTTGCCCCGGTCGCGAAGAAGTGCCGAATGGGCGGCGGGCGCGCGAATAAATAACCTCGGTGCCGGACACCCCCGCGTCACCGCTGTCACACCTGCGCCTCGTCTCCCCACTCGCATCACCTGATTCCTTTCTTTGGCTGTCTCATTAAATACTACCTATTTCGTAGGTTCACATCAATTTTGACATCTTAATTTGTTATTACTTAAATTTTATCGCGGATTTTATAAACACAAATTTGAATGAAAGTTGTACGACCTTTCATTGCGAAGTTAACATTTGTAGACACAAATTGTTATCTCAATACTTATCTAATTATTTTCCTGATTTTTGGCGTTAATGGTTTACATTTCTTCCCTGTTTTCATAATTTTCTATATTTTCCCTCGTTATTTGCTATTCGATTATTTATTGATTATTTATTGTTTTTATATTTATTCCTCTTTCCTAATATTTTATTTAATTTTTATGTTGAATGTTATCATGACGATATGACTTAATTTTCCTCCTTTACTTCTTGACTCTATTTTATTTACTGAATCTATTATTAATTGTTTCCAAAAATGCTATGTCAATCCCGTGTATTCATCCCTTAAACCTGTTTTCTATCTATTTTTCTATTTATTATTTGAACTATGATAC
Organism: Exephanes ischioxanthus; assembly: GCA_958510785.1. Taxonomy (NCBI): domain Eukaryota; kingdom Metazoa; phylum Arthropoda; class Insecta; order Hymenoptera; family Ichneumonidae; genus Exephanes; species Exephanes ischioxanthus. The sequence goes on along the minus strand of OY294017.1, from coordinate 28,054,983 downwards.
TCCTGGACTATAACGATAATCTAGTATTCATCGATATTCACTGTCCAGGAGGTGCTGCACTCATTACGCCCGACAGTCGCTCTTAGCATCGTGCCCATCGTGACACGCGCTGTACAAGCAGGCCTATGTTCGACAACTGCGAGGAGCACTCCGCCGATATCCTTATCTGCATTTTTGCGCCTCAGGTTACCGACTCTCGTACGGTTGACTTGCTTCGTACAGCCACCTCTGTACATCAACCTGTCGCACCTGAAGGCTAATTATTTTTACCAAATGGATGATTTCTCCGTTTCGTATTTTATTTATTTATTGATACTTTAAATTCAACAAATTAAACAATGGCAATTTTCCAATGTTTACTTTTAGCAATCTAATATATTTCAAATATTTGGTTAATTAACCAATTCCCTGATGTAAATATCTAAAATTTTTATGGGAAAATTCACAGGACGTAACACCTCCCCCCTTAAACGAGCGTTGCTTCGAAGAACATCGCTCGACCTCGGTAGAGGCTGAATAAAATAAAAATTGGTTATTAAGCGAACTCGTCAGGACCATAATATTGTTTATTTAATTAATTATTTATTTATGTTTTCCCCTACTGGTTTTCTTTTAACCAACTATTCTATGTTTCCCTTCTATTCGATTATTTGTCTTTATAATAAGATATCATTTATTTATTTATTTAACCTGCTCCGTTTAACCATCCTCTTTCCAAATTTCCTAATACTTCCCATGCGTTTCTGCATTGGACTATACCATTCCTCTTCCCAACGAAAAGTCTCGCTTTGTCTCTCGATGGACCGACACTCAAGTGTTATCGCCGAACCTTAACATCCTAACATCCTCCAACTTAACATCTAAACATCCTCCAATCTCTTGGTGTGCGACTCACGCCTCTATCCCTTGTTCTTAATTCTTCTGTTACGTCAAGCGTAACGAATAAATTTTCTTTATTATTTCTCCTCACACTAATATGGGACTCAGAAAATAAAATAAAAAGAAATTGGCAAAATTCGGTCAGATAACCCGAAATGGTAGAAAGTTAGATAAATGAGTCGTTTCTGCCAAAGGATCAACTTGATGAACTCAGCCGGTATAATCAGTAGGCAAAAGAGGCTGGTCAAGCTTGACCGTCAAAAATCTAACGGCATGGTCAAACAGATCTGGATAAATTGTGGAAAAGGAAGGCCGCCAAAAATGGTCTATGACCGCTAGCGCTGCCCCTTCTTGGGGACGAGTAAAAAGCCAACCCGCTTGAGATACCTCATGACCGTGTCAGGTACGAGTATCGACTACACTCATAGATCTCAGGGATCGTTAGATCTTCTGTACTATCGCCGGGGAACCATTTGGGGGCCCGCAGTGCTCTGCCGCTGGGCCGGATCCCCACCTAAGCCAGTCGTTTCGACCAGTTACCTGCAGCTCTATGGAAGCCCTTAGGGTTTCCCGCTATCGATAATTCTGCTTCATAGAGCCTAGCGCCTCAGGGCCTTGAGATTAGAAAGTCACGCCACGGTAGAAACGAAGTACCGCGCCTTTTTCTCGAAATCACGAGAGAGAATTTTTGCAACCCTGTTTTATAACGACTATTACAATAAAGGCGATCTACAGGAGCCTGCAAACAAAAATGAAGATGAGGAAAAATAATATAGACAGATCAATAATTAAAAATATTCTCAATCCAGGTCTAGAAAGATTAAAAACAATTACGAAATAGATAATAATTTGAACAAAGAAATAATTCCTGATTATTTTTGGTTTAGGATAAATAGGAATAATCAAACTATTTTTAGCAACTTTATTAGACTCAATAATAAATTAACATTAAAGGTAACCAACACTCGTAGAATAAGTTTCAAAAGGGAATTTTAAGAACGCTTTCGAACAAATCATTTGAGTTGCCAGGCGGCAAAATCGCCGGCGCGGCACTGCAGGGAGCCTCGCTCCCCTCTACCGATTTCCAATAGGAGAGTTAAATTTCGTTAACAATCTAAGTAATCAGTAATACTCATCTTATAACTTTTTATTGTTTATGAAGTAAGGAATTTAGTTGTTTAAACACCAATTCGATTGTAAATGAGATCCGAAGGATTCTCGTCCCATGTGAAGAGCTGAAACAAGGGTTTAACAGCCCCTTGTTAGTTAATGCAGGAAAGAAAAAAACTAATGAGTACGAACGTGGGACCAGAATACTGTCGGGAATCTATCATTTTAATCTAGGAAAAGAGACAATATATATATGTATTGTGACGATATCTTTTCGCTTAGTCTCCCAAAAGTGGGTCGATCCGGGGAATATGGGGTGAAGGAAAGGGGGAAATAATGTTCCGAATGTTTGTGTAGAAAACTAGAATATTTGCCTTTTAATATTTCGACGTCTCAAAAATAACAGGTAACAACAAAAAAACGAGATCGGAGGAAACTTCCACTTCAACGCCGGTACTGGTTCGTTGAAGGGATCGCGATATTACAAAACTAATACTTTAATAATAATCGGAGCAAGAATAAAGAAAAGAGCTTAATAGCGGTAATCGTAGGTACCAAACAAAGAAAAAGGGGGAAGTGATAACTCAAATAATAACCGTTCGCTCGGAACACCAATACAAAGAAAAAGGGGGGGGGAAGTGTTACTACTAATACTCAAACAAAATTAACCTTAAAAGAACTTATGAAAACAAACGTTGTCTATCCTAATTATCGGGACGGTATGGGTCTGGGTCGGTCGCACGGAAAAAGGGGGGGGGCTGGCCGGTGAAAACTCTACACCAAAAACTTCGATTGGGCTTAAATCGAAGTTCAGGAACAAAAATAAGAAAACTCAGAAAAATAGTGAAACTCAAAAAATGATGAAACTCAAAAAAATGACGAAACTCGAAAAATAATTAAACTCAAAAAAATTGTCAGTGGTTGTTTTTGGGCGCCGGCTACTTTCTCGGCGCAGCACCGTAACTCACAAAAAAAAAGAATGAAAATTGGCAAATTTGCGCGGCACACGGCTAGCAGGGGAAAGGGGGCAGGGAAGGGGGATGAGACTTCTCAGGCCGGGGACACTGTTCCAGGGCTTCTTAACAAATTACCTCGGCACATACAAAAAAAACTGGTAAAAATTACAATAATGCAAATGTGAAATAATCGCAGAAATGAGTCTCGGGGAACGGGGGAAAATTAATGGTAACGCACGCTGAAAAATATCCGCGGTTACCACCACTCACGCGCACGTGTTCGAAATGGCAAAAGGTCGGCGCACGTGGCGGCCGGTACTCGTCGGTCAATGAAATTTACACAATGCAACGGAAAAAATACGGCTTAATACTACAAAAAGGGCACGGGCTGATTTTTGGGGACGTCTTGGGGATGGGGGAATATCGAAAGGGGCAGGCGGGCGGGGAAACTTGTTCAGTACTCACTCAACCTCTCACTTTCACTCGAGTACAATTTTTCCAATCTATTCCTTTATCGATCCTGGTCGTTATAAATCCTTGTACAATTTCCAATCGTGTCGTCGTGTGTCGCTTTTGTCTTTATAATTCCTCGTGCTATCCGAATCGTGTCCTTGGACGTCGCTTACGGTCGGTATCTCTCCGGGAAGGAGTCAGCTCAAAATTGGGAAATGCCTGGTCGTCGTACAATGGTTATTACTATCGATTAATTCACACTCTCGTCTCAAACACTCTGGTCTTTTTCACGCCTGGGCTCGAAGTGATGTCAGCCTCGCTGCTTCCGGCTTCTTCTCCGACCTTAGGGTCGATCTTGCACGTGAGCGGCACAGGTGACGAATTTTAATTGGCTGTATCCGGGACTGGCTGGTGGTGGGCGTCGGGATTGGCCGCGCGGCCGTGCGAATATTTCGTCGCGCCGGAAGACTCGTCGCGACGTTCGGCGCGCGCACCCTCGGGATCGATTGGCTCATCGATCGCCGAGCAATTCTCGGTGCCGGGAGGTGGCGATCCCCGCGGCGCGTAGGCGAAACGTCAGGCTTGACAGTTCGGGTGCCGATTTTAGTGTTTACCCAGGCGACACACCTCGTCGGTTTATACTCGGCGATTCGAGCCGAGAGGGTGTCGCCGGGTTTCTCAGTGTTGGCAGACGAGTCGGGAAGGATGCTCCGACTCGTCGGAATTTGTCCCGGGGCTGGCGTCGTCGGACGGGATGTTTGGACGGTCGTCTGGTTTGCAGGTTAGTGCTTGAGAGGTCCCCCTGTGTCTTAATTGTTGGGCTTTCTAGGTCGTTCGGGGTCGGTCAGGCTGCGCAGGGGGTGGATATCCCTCCAGGTTGGTCTTCGATGGTCTGCGGTGGCTGCGATGGGTCTTCGGTGGCTGCGCTGGGTCTTCGGTGGGTCTTAGGTGGGTGCGTCGGAGGCTGACGGGGCCTTCGATAAGTGAGTATGAGGACTGACGGAGTGGTAATGGATAAGGGTCAGTCGAGGGAAGGGGTTAACAATTGTTAAATGTCGTTGCTTAAATTGTAGGTCTAATTCGCGTTTATTCCCTAGGTGAGTGGTGGGCCTTCGAGCCAGGCAGCGGGAAGGATTCGTGACGTGCCACATCATAGTATATATAAATAAATATATATATATATATATATATATATATATACTAGTGGAGCTGGTGGCTCGCGCGCTTCGCGCGCTCGCATATGAATATACATGCATCACAAACACTAATTCAATATTTGTAAACGCAACAATATAAAAATATAATTATCGTTTCTTTCCGAAACGTAAAATATAAATCTTAAATTCCCCCTTCATCCTCCACAATGTGTTAAGATAAAGGAGAAACTCATTTATATTATCGTTTCCACACCACTGTGCAGTAGATAAATCGGCGCGTTTTTTTTTTCGTTTAATTCCCCCGACTTTTGATTTAAATTGAAATTCTAGTTACTATCGTTTAATAACAATAACTTTATTTCCAATTACAATCAAATGTCTGACTAATCAAACGCAAGTTGTTTCCCCTGTAGGCCTAATCAACTTGATAATTTCTCCAATGTCGTTGACATTATAGAGAATCAATTAAAAGAAATATATCAAAAATGTACATATTTTTGTAAATTCAAATTACTTCATAAAAAACAAATTACATATATAAAGTAAATGGTCAGGATACCGACACACAACAGCCAGGTGAATAATCACCGGCGCACAGCAGCCAGGTAAGATTCGAATCACTGGCGCACAGCTGCCAAGCGATCGACCATTTTTTTAATTAAATATTTCTTTCCATACAACATTATTAATTACATCAGAGTCTTCGGAGTCATTTTGTATAAATAATTGATCCGGATTTTTACATCTCGATAACGCTACATATAATTGACCATGAGAAAATAATGGTCTGTGAAAATATATACCAACCCTTTCCAGGCTTTGACCTTGAGATTTGTTGATAGTTATAGCAAATGCCAAAACAATGGGAAATTGTCTACGATATAAAATAAAAGGTAATGATGAAAATTCTCCAGTATCCGAAATTATTCTCGGAATAAAAACACATTTACCAGTTTGCGTACCAGTGATTATCTCTACTTTAATATTATATTTAAATAATCCGATAATTTTCATCCTTGTCCCATTACATAATCCATCGTTTACACTTAAATTTCTAATAAGCATCACGATTGCATTAACTTTCAATGTTAATTTATGAACCGGAAGTCCTGGAAATCTCAAAGAATTTAAATATTCAATTGGATAATCTAAGTCAGCATCACTATCGGCTTGGTCAACACTCTTATGTTTTGCATAATCAATGCTATAATATACTCTTTCCTCGTTATTTATTTTTCCTAATATTTTATCATTTAATTTATACACATCATCGTTGTGGCAAGATAAAATAGCGCGACTTGATAAATCATCATTTGTATTAATTATGGAACCATATATTGTTGTACAAATGTCATCAGTTTTCCAATTTTGTGGAACTTCTAATGTCTTTATACTACCTCTGCCAATCTTTAATAAAAACGCCGAAAAACGACGATCACACGCACGCATATTTTGACGTAACTTCATAATTTTAAATTGGCTCCATGTACTCGAAAATTTAACAGTTTCATTGATAATTTTTAATTTTGTACCATTTTTTACAACGGGAAGTATTTGCCGAGAATCTCCACCTAATATTATTAATTTTCCCGCAAATGGCAGGTTATCGATATTACAACAATCACGAAGAGTTTTATCAACGATTTCTAACGCTTTTCTCGGTATCATCGAAGCTTCGTCCCAAAAAAACAAACACGTTAATGATAAATAGTACAAATGTAGATTTAGGTATAATTCATATATATAATTCATATATATATATGGTCAATAATAGAGTTAGAGGGGGTCAACAATAGAGTCAGAGGGGTCAATAATAGGGTCAGAGGGTCAGTAATAAGACCGTGATATGGCAACCATCCCTCCGGCTGCTACGGCAACCATGCCTCATTGCTATAGCGACCACCCCTCCGGTTACTGTGACAATCATCCCTCTGGTTGCTACGGCAACCATGCCTCATTGCTACAGCGACCACCTCTCCGGTTGCTATGGCAACCATCCCTTCGGTTGCTACGGTAACCACTGCACCGGTTGCTACGGTAACCACCTCTCCCGTTGCCATGGCAACCATCCCTCCGGTTGCTATGGCGACCATCCGCCCAGTTGCTATGGCAACCATTCCTCCGGTTGCTATGGCAACCATCCCTTCGGTTGCTATGGCAACCATCCCTCCGGTTGCTATGGCAACCATCCCTTCGGTTGCTATGGCAACCATCCCTCCGGTTGCTATGGCGACCATCCGCCCAGTTGCTATGGCAACCATTCCTCCGGTTGCTATGGCAACTATCCCTCCGGTTGCTATGGCAACTATCCCTCCGGTTGCTATGGCAACCATTCCCCCGGTTGCTATGGCAACCATTCCCCCGGTTGCTATGGCAACCATTCCCCCGGTTGCTATGGCAACCATTCCCCCGGTTGCTATGCCCCCCCCCCCTCCCCCTCGATTCTTGAACACAGCGGCGGCGGCGGCGGCGGCGGCGGCGGCGGCGGCGGCGGCGGCGGCGGCGAAATCTTTTTATATTATAGAGAGATATATATATTCAATTCAAATAATTATTAAGTTAACAAAGGGAATAATTCCTGAAACAAATCGACACGTGTAGGCTATTCTCATCTAGAGATACTCGCACCTTTTCAAAAGCATTTAACAAGAATATGTAGGAAGGAATTAATATTAGGAAGAAAAACCACCTCTCGGTCCACCCCATAAAAATATCGCGGCGCAAATCGTCAAAGGGACAACGGGGACGGCTTGGGGGGAGATGCACGAAAGCCGCGACTTTCGGCGGAACGACGCTAGCAACGGCTTTTAATCGCGGCAAACATGATAGCGCTCGATGCTGGCCCCGAATTAAGAACGAGAGTAGTATATCTATGCCGGTTCTAAGCCACTTTTGATCGCAAAACCCTGATATCAGCAAAAAAGATAGTAAAAAAAGCCGCAAAACCGCAATATAACTGCTGTAACCGCAGCGACCGCAGCGATAACCGCATCTTCGCTCGCTTTGTCATGACGTCATAATCAAGATGGCGGCGGCGACGACACTACTTTAATTGTCATAGCAACCGAGGGTACAAACAATGACGTCATAATGTATAAACAATGACGTCATAATCAAGATAGCGGCGGCGGCATTGATGGATCATCTCAACAGCGATTCCTTCTTGACCGACAGTGCAGTGATCCAACGATTCCTTCTTGACCGACAGTGCGGTGATCCAGCGATTCCTTCTTGACCGACACAGTGCGATGATCCAGCGACGCATCGATCGATCATCATACTCCATCATCGATGTGGTAAGTGCTGCTCTGCTGTCTATCTAGTAAAAAAAAAAGAAAAATGTTGCTCGGTGTGGGATTCGAATCCACGCTCTTCCCCCTCGACGAGGAAATATGAATTATTTACATTCAAACACCTTAGACCGCACTAATAAGCGCGCGCCCACGCATGCGTACAGTGATCATTTCTCTCGAGATGATATCGAGGGATTCATGAAGCGTGAGGAAGTTTTTTTATGAATGAAAAAACACAATAGTGTGTGAGAGTCACACACACAAACACACACACACACACACACATCCATATCCATATCCTCGTAGTAATTATTGTAAAAAACGATGTTTCATTCATAAAGAGCGCTAAAATATTCGGAGAACACGTTGCGGTAAGAGGTAATCTTTCTTGTAATTTTTTATTAATTTTTTATTAATTTTTTTATCGCTAATATATTACTATGAAATATTAGGAGAACATTATTCGATAGAAGGTAAATGAGTCGAAGCTTTCCGTCCCTCCCTCCCATGCCACCCTTTTCCTTCGTTCCTTTCTTACATCGTTCTCTCGAACGTTATCCGATTGAAAAACCGCAAGTTCGCGCGAGGAAACGCCGCTTCAACCTTTTCCTCAATCGTTTCTTATCTTCACGATAATACCGCGATGGTGTATGGAAGCGATGCATAGTTCGAGAAATGCGGTTGGCGAGAGGTTTATTATTTTTATAGTCGCTCTTGTCTTATGTTGTTCGCGGTTTCCTTTAAAATGCATCCTTCCCTATCACGATGCGCATGCATAAAAAAGGAAACGACGCAGTTTGGTTTAGTAGTAGTCGTAAGAGTTCAACGAGAGCGAGAAAGCGTGAGAGAAGATTATTTTGAGAAAATATAAAAGTTGTATAAAAAGTGCGTGCTGCGACGTGTTCGAGTAAAAGTTGGATTGAAATAAAGAAATCATCAACGATGTTTACGGATAAGAAATCGTTTCAATGTTATCAACAGATGCAATGGAATTGCAAACATTATTCACCTTTCACAAAACGCATCGATCCTTATTCATCATCTCTCATCAATTTACGCGATCAAATAAATCGATTGAGACGAGAGCAAAATTTACCTATTTTCTATCGTCCACTACCTCCACCGATTTCATCACATTCCGAATCCATCAATATACAAACTCCATCGAGTTTTATAACAATGATGGAACATTATCGTATAAATCCACCACCACCACCACCACCACCACCATCGATAAGAGGAGAAGTGTCACCACCATCACTACCACCACCAACACCACCACCACCATCATCGATAAGAGGAGAAATGTCACCACCTCATTTTAATTGTGCAACAACAACAACGATGATGATAGAACAACTTCTTCAAAAGGACGATTTCAATTTTTTGGACACCATCGATATTTCTGATCATTGGCATTTTCCGAAACAAGAAGAATCGATAGCACCATCAACGTCACTACCATCTATATCAACGATCTTACCCTTCGATAAGAGAATATCGATCATTCCATCGAATTTTACATCAGTTTTTCATCAGGAAATCAACGATCGACCACCATCGTTCAACCATTGCTATTTCAGCTACGAGGGAAGATTAGGTCGGTCCTAAACCATGACGTCGAGAGGGAAGATTGGGAGGAAAAAAAAAACATTTGAGGGTAATATTTTTTATTTTGCTCTAATTTTACAATACATTTTTTTCATCGATCCACGAATTATGAGACGAATCCATTCCCAACTATTTCACATGAACTTTCTTTCCCTTTTTGCGTAATACCTTTTCCACCAGATAAACATCAGGTTGTTTGGTCGATAATAATTCTTGTTCATAGAATCCACCCTCGATGTCTTCGCCATTGGCGTCTTGTAGCAAGTATGTAGTGGGATTGGATCGTTGAACTTTTACGATACGAAAGATTTCCGTAGTCCAATTTGGTGTGTAACCTTTATCGAAAAGATTCTTGTATTTGCTAATGCGCTGTTACGTCCTGACCGGCGAATGTTGAGTTCGCTCGGAAAGTACCATAAATGAGTGGTCTCTCTTTCGGGTCAAGGCGTTAGCCCTTTACCCAGGGACGGAGACCTCGCCGTACTGCCGTGGATTTATTAAGGGAAGACGTACAGAGGTAATGAGCCTCTGGGAGAACTACAGGCGAACACAGGTTGCATGCAGAAATAAATGTTGAAGTCGGAGATTTCAAAGTGATACTCACAAAATATTTATATTGTACGGTGAAAAGTTCGATGTTACACTGTTTTACAAACTTGAAGCCGGATTGCTCGGTTTTACTTTTTTATGCTGGACTCTGCCTCGCAGGGCTAGAGCTTCGTCGTAGCAGAGCCTTGTTCGCTCTGTGTAGCGGTGAACGTAGTCGCAGGTTCGATGCCGGTGAAGTAACTGAACGTATTCGGAAAATTCGGTCCTTATATACTAGTTCTAGGCGACTTTATGGCTAAATTGCGTGCCGTTGGTTCATTGTCCCTTAATTTTGAAAAGGGGCGAGAATCGGCATGAGTGAATAGGAATATAGGTTAAACGAATGTGTGTGAGTAAAAGATGCGTTTAGGTGGGGATTTTGTAGACTCGTGGCTAGAGTGAGACAGACTTCACGTGTGCTTTAAAGATTTAGATAATGAGGATGTATTGAACGAGAATAATGCTTGCGTAATTATGCGTAATTATGGGCTTTTATGCGTGCGTAATTTAGAATAGAGTGAGAAGATTTTACGAGCGCGAGTGAAAGTTCGGCGAGCGCGAGGTTTTTGAATGCTGAAGAATGCATTAAATGAGTCGGGTTTTTATGCGAGTGTAATTTAGAAAAGAGAGAGAAGATTCTACGAACGCGAGGGATTTGAGTACTGAGAATGCATTAAAGCTTTTATGCGTGTGTAGTTTTGATGTAGTGTGCGTGTAAAGGTTTGGTGCGTATGCGTAGATTAGAAAAGAAAGAAAGAACCGCGAGGGTCAGAGCGAGAGTTTTACGATTGTGAGGGATTAGAGTGAAAGGGCGAATGGGTAGGAAAATGAATTCTGGCGCGTGTGGCAGCGGCACGTGCGGCTGGTCAACCTAATACAGCGATTGATAATTTTTGTCTACGATTAGGTGTTTCTGACCAAAAAAAGTATAGGTGACATGTTGCGTAGGACGTAACAGCGCACACGATCGTTGACTCTGTATCTCTCTGGAGGAACAATTTTTATATTGCTGTAGACGGTTGATAAAAGTTTTTTCGTCATCTTCGATGTTACATCCTTGGGACGCATACCAATCATACGGTGTACACGATTGTTGTACTCCTTGACCAGTTCCGACAATATTTTCAACCATCGATAATTACCATTCAGCGTGAAAGTTTTCCACATTTTATTCTTCAAAGTTCTGTTCCAACGTTCGACGATCGATGCTTTCATTACACTGTACGTCGAATAATGATTGATATCGTGTTTCTTCATGAGCTCTTGAAACTCTTTATTGTAACATTCTTTTCCATCGTCGGTTTGCAAATTTTTCGGTTTCCGGATATTTCCCCCACCACCACCACCACTGCTTCCATTGATTATTATTTTTCCAAAGGATGTCGCAACGTCGTGTCCACTTTTAGATTTCAACGGTTCGGCCCATGCATATTTTGAGAATGTATCGATGACTGTGAGAATGTATCGATATCCACCGTTTTCTCGAGAATATTTTTGCATATCAACCAGATCAGCTTGCCACAAATGCTCGAGAATATTTTTGCATATCAACCAGATCAGCGTGTGACCAGCATTTTTTGACGATGTTAAAAGTCTCAGTCTGTCGATCAATTCATTCGGATCATTCCAATAAACATAATCAATGGATGCATCCGTTACTTGCATTTTCTCAGGAAGAATACCTCTTCTTCTTCTACCACCACCACCACCACCACCTCCTCCTCCTCCTCCTCCTCCTCCTCCTCCTCCTCCTCCTCCTCCTCCTCCCCTCTTTGATGTAGTAGATGCGACACTACCCATCGTCGTCTTATACACTTGAGGAAACAACGGTGCGATTATGTATTTATACTTGTGCCCCTTGTTTCCCATAATCTGTTTTCTCGATGAATAATCTCGTCGATGAGCCTTCGTTGAGATCAATATTGTTTTATACTTTTTAAGATCTTCATCGGTGACGATTTCCCTATCAGGATTCTTCATGAATATCAATTCGAAGATACCCTTCGTTCCCTTGTAATTCGTTCCATTTATCAAGATATTGTCAACGTTATCGATTTCAAATATCGAGTCTCCAAGCATCATTTTGTTATCTTTTAGATAAACACCATAATTATGATCTATGAGACGATCAGAGTCCCTTCCAAAGAACAGTGTAAGATATCTTTGCGACAATTTACCAAATTGTTCGGTCATCGTTCGCTCCATCTCGCTCGTTGGATTTTCCATGATATCACGAATCGATTTTTCACTACCCGTATTGGTATCATCATCGTTGCTATTGTCAACCGATGACAATGTTGTCTGCGACATGAAAGACGATTGAAGAGATTTCGGTGACAGCGACGATCGTGACGATACAGGTGTGCTGGTTTTTTTCGGACGTGATTGTTTTCGTCGTTTCTTGATTTTGAACTCATTTATATTTTCTTTTTCACTGTCACTTAACTCATCATCATCATCATCATCATCATCATCATCATCATCATCCTTCTCCTGTTTTTTTATCACTGTTTTATCATTTTCTCTCTTCAACAGTTTTTGTTTTTTCACGATAATATTGTCCTGAACCAATTGTTGCAACGGTTCGACTATCGGTCTGTACGATTCCTCCAACAATTCTTGCTTCTCCATCTTTCCAAATTTCAAGGCTTTGTGTTTCCTCCTCACGGTGTCACTCGTTTTTGCAATTTTTTCGAGAATCTTCTCGATTCTCTCGGAGACGATATCATCGCTCATTCGAGCGACGCTCGTAGCCATTTTTTTCACAGCGATTCCCTCACCCAACAACCTCCCTCCCTCTTTCAATGGAAATAAACAACAACCTCCTCGATTCACGATCGATCGACAAATGCATGCATTCACATCATTGCAAACTCATTAAATCCTCTCCGATATCGGCCGTTTCGTATCTCGCTGTCTTTATCGATTACAAGAAATCCATAAGGCTGTTTCCAACAGGCGGAGCACAGTTCCATAAAGTCGTCGTAACGCATATCGGTGTTTACATGATCATCGAATATGTGTCGTAGATTCGTACCATCCTGTTTAAAAAGGATGATGAAATTAGCATTGTCGCGAATCAAATGTTTTGGAATTTTTGCATACGTTTGACACAAGTAAAAACTATCGATGTCGAAGTGTCTACCCATAGCGAAATATTCTCTTATCGTATTTTGTTTGTCACACGCCACATCGTCAAAAATGAAGATCGAATTGGGCATAGCTTCATCCGGTGGAATCACTTCACTGTTGATTGAGAACGTATAATATCCGATATCTTTGCTGAGTGGTTTTAAAATATTTTCAAGATATTGATATTTCGCTTGCTGCAACGATTTTGAATAGACGTACACGTTCTCGAATCGCACTCCGTTTGAACTTTCGATCAAGCTCACGAGTAAATTAGTTTTACCACAATTCGATGGGCCACACACGATCGATCGTATCGTGTTCGGTAATAGTGTTCCGTGTCGTCGATTTTTTTTTCCTCTCAAACATTTCTCTACTTCCATCGTACGTCACTCTGATCGACATTGGTTGTCTCACGAATCGCATGATGATATTGATGACGTTGTCATTACGACTGACGAGATGATCGATCGCTCAACTATAGATAAATAAAGAAATAACCCATATTCTTTCATTCGAATAATTTTTTTTTATTTCACATCGTTGACATACATATATTATGTACGATGTAATAATATTCATCGTTTATTGACTTCCCCACAGATTTCTCATAATTATCGCCGACAACCAACATAGTCGTCGACGAATCAACGGTCCTTCGATGGGTTGCAGTCGCGAGGTTGGCAACGTTGCGGCTATCAGCATCTCATTTTGCCGAATCGCTATATCATAATCATCAAAGTGACCATAGTCTCTAATTATTTTGTTACGTGTCGCGAATCGATAAATTCCACACATCACTACAATTTTCGCATTCCACATATTGACGGCGCCACCTTTCTCAAAAATTATTCGTTCAACGACTTTGAAAATTTTTTCCATATCTTCACCGTTGTAATTCAACCACTCGTACGGTACATCGATCGTATAACCATTGTTCAAAACAAGATACATCTTTCGCAATATCATATCAGTTATCACCATCATTTTTTTTTTTTTTATCTCAAACACCAAATAATTGTCAGTTTTCAATGTTTCGAGTAAGTTAGCTTCCTTCTCGTGACACGTTTCACGCAATGATCTTATAAAATTATCGAAGGCGTGCGGTCCTCTTGTCTTTATCTTCGATACGATATCTCGAATGGTTTCTCTTTTGTGCAACTCTCTCTGCAAGTAATAAAATTATTTTCATCAGTGTTCAATATAATTTTAATTTAAAAAAAATTGTACATACCATCCACCCCGATAGATTAACGTCATCCGGTTTGAAAATGTCGTTGTCGATCAGTTTTGGAAGAAGAGTGTAAATATTAATCCTCGAATCGATAATGTTACATGCAAAATCAATTATTCGACGTTCTCGATCATTCATTTTATTGCGTTGCACTATTTTTTTTCTTTACAATTTGACTGGTTGACAATAGTAAGCGGCGACGGTGTGTGTGGAACAAAGTAGTCGCTCGTTCTTTCTACGCGCGATTCTTCCTGCCCCTCACATTCACGGCAACTGATAACGCTACGGTTTGTCGTTCGTATTTTTATATGTTTCCACGAGCGTGCATTGCGACGTGTCAATCATTTTTTTCCACTACGCAATAAAAATTGAGATTTTTTTTCTTTTTTTCTTTTTCTTGACACTGCACCACCAGCAGTACGCACCCCACCTATCACTATCATCACCCCCCATCCACCACCTTCTCCTTCTCCTTTCTCTCAAGTAGAAACAATAACATCTCGGTTGGGATTAATTTTATTTTTAATTTACGACAAACAGTTCGAAAGTACGCACGTGTTCGATTAGACTCTGTACACACACGCTGTTCTCCAACCATGTTCTCGAATACATTGAATAAATTGACTGAGTACGGTTTATTGACGACCAAACAGTTTTTACCAAAAATCAGATTTCGTGATCTCATACCGCATGTTCCTAATCGAGTGACAAATATTAGAAAAACATATTCGCAATTGTGCGGTGAGTCGATCGTTCTTGAATTGAACGACGATTGCTCTGTCTTTTTACCAGATCGTATTGCAAAATCAATTATAAATGATGAATCAACCTTCAATGATGCGGTTAAAATGATAGAACAAAATAATCTCGAGATTTCATATATGGGTAAACCGAATCACGGCTGTTGCTTTCTCACAAAGAAAGGGGCCAATGAGAAGAGAAAGCTGAATGAGGAAAATAAAAAGAAGGACGACGAGGATGAGGCGGCGGCGGCATCGACGACAATAGCATTGGAGATCGATGAGCAAGATGATGATTTCTTCGATGAATCACAAGTAGTAGTCGACGATGATTGTGAATTATTGGAAGAACAACCTAGAAAACGAGTAAAATTCACACCTAAACACCCATCTGAAATATCATCGGCAATATCATTGGCATCGATGGTGAAGGGGGGAGGAGTTATCAAAGTGTCATCCACACCATCCAAGATTCCACGAACACAAGTTATTCGTCAGGATCGTTCTACTCCGTCTCAATCTTCCACATACGATGAAAAAAAGGAATAAAAAGGTAATTGATAATGATTTATCTTTTTTTTATTTCATGTTTTAAATTATCTATTTTTCTTTTTTTCAGAGACGGTGTGAAGAACGCGAACAATACATTATCCACAACTATCATACATAATTTGTAGTGTCGCAGTATATATATATTATTCTTGTTGTTGTTTGAATAATCATAACGCACACAAATTTTAGTAGTAGTATTCATTGTGTAGTATTTGATATGATTTAAATAAAAATAGATCGTATCGTTGTATCCTATCCGTTAATTTTATTCCATGGGAGGAGCGAGGAGACACTATGACTCAACGATGAAGCGATTGGTTGATAAAAGATTTTTAGATATGTTGGTGGGGTGGTGTGGTGGTGGTGGTGGGTGGGTGTGGTGGGAGAGATAGGGACATGAATGAACAAAAAAAAGCCGTTTCACACTCGCGTTGAAAAGTTCATAGAGATGATGCGATCCCTTTCGATTGTCGCTCTCGCGACACTCGTTATCGCGTCGCGAGTAGAAAACACATCATCATCATCATCATCGTTACCCATCGAATCGATCGAGTATCTGCGAAAATATCAATGGTTGAAGGTTGAGGAAGACGAGCAGCACAGTGATGTCGCATCCATCTCCGAGGAAAAGACGAATGAGGCTTTGAGAATATTTCAAGAGTACTACGGTTTGCCAACCTTCAACGGACTTAACGCTGCAACGATTAATTTCATGGAACAGCCACGGTGCGGTGTCGTCGACGATGGTATAAATGTCAAATTAACAGCGAATCGATGGACGAAGAGAAATCTCACGTGGTATTTTTTTGCCGCGAGCGATGAACAATATCGTACCGCGACGGAAGTCTTTGATCAGTGGTCTCGAGTATCTGGTTTAACGTTTACAAGAGTCGTGGATAGAGACGCCGATATAATTATTTCATTCAAATATCGAAACCATTATTTTATACACGAGAATGCAACACTTTGCTATTCACCGTTCGAGGATAATGAATTGGGTCATGGGTATTTACCAACGCTAATCGATTCGACGAAGGAAATTCACATGTCTTCGAGATTCGAGTGGGATTCATCGTTGACTGATAAACTGGATGAGAATAAATATAGTTTGTATTGGGTATTGTTGCACGAGGTTGGTCATGTGTTGGGTTTTCATCATACCAATGTTCCGAATGCATTGATGTTTCCTATTTATCGTTCACACACCAATACCAGTGAATATCCTTTCGATCAGGATGATTTGAATGGTGTTGAAGAATTGTATAAAAAAAAAGAACATCATCGAGGAGGAAAAAAGTTCACTATCAGCATGATTCAACGACCACAGTGATACCGCAGCCACCTACTCCACCACCACCTCCTCCTCCTCCTCGCAACGAAGAATCATCATTTCCAACCGAAGACGATATCTGTCAGATAGAACCATCGAAACTAAAATTTTTCATCACTCGAAAACGAATGTATGTTATTTATGGGAAATGGGCGTGGCCTATGGATATGTCTTCTCAAAAAAAATATGAGAAACCTCGATTGATGAGAAGTTTTCTCAAGTTTTTACCGGAAAATCTTACGTCTATATCTGCCGTATACGAACAGCCATCAGGCGATATCGCTATCTACGCTAATAATTTGGTCTACGTATTCGATCGCATAAATCTACAACTCTTGAACGGATGGCCCAGGACTTATCAACAAATGTTCGGTGTGGATTTTCGATACGACGGTGTCAAAACAGCTGTCTCGACGCACAGTGGAAGAATCTATGTCTTCGGCGAAGGTCCTTGGGTGATCGAATTGGACTCGTGTAACATCAACCGACACAAATATCATATTTTGACGGATGCTTTCTCGGGTATCGGTGTGAAACACACCTCGAATTACACATTCTTCAAGTACAACAATGGTCGATTGTATATAATCTTCGATGATATGTATCAGGAGTATGATGAATTCAGTGAGAAAGTAACGAAATCTGGCAAGTTTGATCTATCGATATTCGGAATCGAGTGTCCGATGGAGGACGCGATCACGAAATTGCAACAACTCTCAAATAAATTAATGTCTTTTTATGATAAAAATAAGCCAAGTTCCATCAGAGATCTTTCGTCTATCGTAAATTATAACAAAGATAATGGAGATAAAACAGAGAAATATAGAAATGGTTTCGGTACTTTGACCGAACTACGTCAACACATAAAGACGTTATGGGAGTATTGATGAAGGGTGTGGTGGGGTGGGAGAGTAAACTGGATTCGGAGGGGGTGGTGTGGTGGTGTGTGGAGTGTGCGCGTCGAGTATAAAGAACGAACTGTTTTTTTTTATGTTGCACACAGTGCGATCGGAGAGTGTCGCGATAAAATGGATGGAATGTATGTGACCCGCGAATTGATCATCTGCGCTATCGATAATTTAGTTCGAGATCTACGAAGTGTGAACAATCAAGCGGATCGAGCACGTTGGTCGGCACAGTGCAAAGAATTCATTCGTTTGATAGTTTTTTATCTAAATTTTGTGAATTATTCAAGGGAATTTCGCAAAAAAGCATTGGAGATGATTTATCAATTGGAGAATTTGCGTCGACTGTTCGAGTTTAACTTGTGATTAAAATGGAGCGATACACTTTTAATGAGGGGGAGGAGGAGGAGGAGGAGGATATCGCAAAAGAAATGTGCGAGCTTGGTCGACTAATCGAAAAAAATTTGATGGAACAATTGAAAAATGTTGACAACACCACGTCGTCGCGACAGATATGGATGAAGAAATGCGATGAGATCGTTTCAATGCTGACGAATCATATGCAAACCTACAACGATGTCATGAATGTTGCATACAAACAACGAACGACGGCATTGATAATCAGACTCAAGTCGTTGAGAGTGAGAACGCGGCTCGGTGTGTGGCGCGGGCAGGGATTGAACCTTCCGTCGACGTCGAGAAAGGATGATGATAACGATGCGGTTACCGCCACCACCGCTAGATCTTTCCTCGAATGGGAAATTATCGAAACGGCGTTCCAGACTCGCATCGTCACCGGTATGATAGTGAATATTCAACACATCGAACCGCAAGAATTTTTACACGACGCTAAATATTTGGTCTTGGAGAATGTTCGACAAAATATAGAGAAGCACGATTGTGTGAAGGTGAACATCGTGTTGAACGCTGAATTTACAATCACTCACGCGTCCGGCGACGAAATCGTGGAACTCTCGGAAACCAAAAGCTTCGGAACACCGAACAAGATGCTTCTTCTCACGAGTGATGATTTGGACTATCGGTACGAGAACGATGTGACGAAACGAATCTTAACGGCTATGGAAGAATTTCAAGAACGCGACAGCGGTTGGGCTTTGTCATCGATCGTGAATTTGATAGTCAATATTAATAGATGCGAATTGATGAGCGGAGCGTGTCGCGCAAAACTTCCGAAACAGCTTCAACAAAGACGAGCCGTGATCAGCGTGAGATCGGCCGATAATATGTGTTTCGCATGGTCGATAATCGCTGCACTGTATCCCAAGAAGGAACATTCGGACAGATGGCGATCGTATCCGAATTACAAGAATGTATTGAATCTGAACAAAATCATATTTCCAATGACGTTATCACAGATTTCACTTTTCGAGCGAAACAATGGAATGTCGATCAACGTGTACATTCTGAAGCAGCAGCGACGCGACAACGACGAGGATGGAACGTGCAAGATGGTACTACCTCTGCGATTGAGCAAAGCGTACGAAGTCTACAACAAACATATCAATTTGTTGCTGTACGAGGATGAGGGAAACATCGGTAATTGGCATTACGCGTGGATAAAGAATCTCTCGAGATTGATATCGTCGCAGGTCAATCGTCACAATCATCGAATACACATTTGTGACAGGTGGTAATATGTATTTGCAACAGATTATTTTATTTTTTCCACGACGATCAATCGATTATCATTTTTTCTTCTTTCAGATGTCTTCATTATTTTACGTCAGGAAAAAAATTGAAAGATCATCGGATCGATTGCGTCGAGATGAACGACTGCAGGATCACTCTGCCATCCGCGAATCCAACCGACAACGATGAGAAGTGGGTAAAATTCAAGAATTACAACAGAAAGAAACCACTTCCCTTTGTTGTGTACGCCGATTTCGAGTGTCTTTTGAAAAACATTGAGAACATTGATCCGACCGCAAAATCGTATGCGTATCAAAAACATGAACCGTACAGCGTGGGCTATTATTTTCATTTCAATTTCGATCGAGAATTGTGCAAATATAACTCTTATCGGGGAGACGGTTGCGCCGACTGGTTCGTGCGAGAATTAATGGGAATCATTGAAATTATCGGCGAACTTTATGAGAATCCATTGGCGATGACGACGAACGAACGAATCGAAGCCAACGACGCTGCCGCTCTCTGTCACATCTGTGAAAAGACGATCACCCCGAATCAAACGATGGTTCGAGATCATTGTCATTTAACGGGACGCTACAGAGGTGTGGCTCATGTCGGTTGTAATTTAAATTACAAAGATTCGCACCTTCTTCCAATAATTTTTCATAATTTAACTAATTATGATGCACATTTTTTGATTCGAGAAGTGGCTGAAAAGTTTGATGGATTGAAAACGAGTGTGATCGCCACAACACTCGAAAAATATACAGCTTTCGTGAAAAGAGTCGCTACGCGCGATAATCGATTGAAAATCCAATTGAGATTCATCGATTCGTTTAAATTTTTGAATATGGGTTTAAGCAAATTGGTTTCAACATTGGAGAAGAGCGATATAAAAATTACACGCGATAATTTCAATGATCTGAGCGATGAAAAATTTGAACTTTTAACGAGGAAAGGTGTCTTTCCATACGATTATGTGTGCGAGTGGGAGAGATTAAACGAGACGACTTTACCAGCGCACGATGACTTTTACAATAAATTGGAGGATTGCTATATCTCGAGAGAGGATTATGAGCACGCGAAAAATATTTGGCGAACGTTCGAGGTTGAAACGCTTGGTGAATACGGTGACTTGTATCTAAAGACGGATGTGCTGTTGTTGGCCGACGTCTTCGAAACGTTCAGACTCGACTGTCTGACGAGTTACGATCTCGATCCCGCTTATTACTTCACCGTGCCCGGTTACGCGTGGGATGTCATGTTAAAATTTAGCAAAATCGAGCTTGAATTATTGACGGATATCGACATGGTGATGTTCGTGGAGCGTGGTGTACGCGGTGGACTCAGTCAGTGCTCTCGCAGCGTTGCCGCGACGACAATAACGAGGCGGCGACGACGATGTACGATGGACGAAGAGATGCCGTCTACTTAATGTATTACGATGTCAATAATTTATATGGATGGGCGATGTCGCAAGCGTTACCGTATAAAAATTTTGAATGGGTTGGAAACGTAACAAATTTTGATGTAGAATCGATAACTATCGATGGACCGATCGGATATATTTTGGAGGTGGATTTGGAATATCCGAACGATGTGCACGATTCGCACGCGGACCTTCCGTTTTGTCCAGAGCACGCGCAACCACCGGGGGAGCACACTCATCGTAAACTTCTCGCTACGCTCAACGACAAGTATCGTTATGTCGTTCATTATCGAACACTGCAGCAGTGTCTGCTTCACGGTTTGCGATTGACGAGGATTCATAGAATACTAAAATTTGATCAATCGACGTGGTTGAGCGGATACATCGATTTGAATACTCGATTGCGTGCGTCGGCGACTACCGAGTTTGAAAAAAATTTACGAAAATTAATGAACAACGCTGTATTCGGTAAAACGATGGAGAATGTTCGCAATTATATCGATGTGAAATTGGTTACATCGTGGATCGGACGGTACGGCGCGAAATCGTTGATCGAAAAACCAAATTTTCATCGTAGAGTCGTGTTCGATGAGAATTTTTTGGCCATTCACATGTCGAGGTTGGAGGTGAAAATGAACAAACCGCTGAACGTTGGAATGTCGATATTGGACATTTCAAAAATTCATCTGTATGATTTTCATTATGCTTATGTGAAACCGATACTCGGAGATCTTTGTAAAATCTTGTACACCGACACCGACAGTCTTATTTATGAATTTAGAAACGTCGATATTTATGAAATTATGAAGCGAGATATAGAGCGTTTCGACACGAGCAATTATTCGGAGAACAATGCGTACGACATGCCGAGAGCGAACAAAAAAGTATTGGGTCTGATGAAGGATGAGAACGGTGGATCGATCATGAGCGAATTCATTGGATTGAGATCGAAGATGTATGCGTTTAAAATCGATGATGTGAGAAAAGCTGATGTTAAGAGAGCCAAGGGTGTTTCGTTCAGGGTCGTGAATCGAAAAATAACGTTTCAGGATTATTTGAATTGTTTGGAAGAGGGAGTATCGATGCTCAACGAGCAGAGATGTATCAGATCGAAATTGCATAAGGTGTACAGTGTGTTGGAAAAGAAAATCTCTCTAAACCCTCGAGACGACAAACGATGTGTGGCTTCCGACTGTGTGAACACATTACCGTGGGGGCATTACTCTCTCCATAATCGACAAAGAAATAGTGATGATGATGATGATGATGATGATGATGATGATGATGAGGAAGGAGGAGAAAGAGAAGATGTATTAGCGATAGATTAGTGGTATGATATATAATCTTGAATCGTTACCTCTCCATAATCAATAATGTGGTGGGGGAGAGGGAGTGGGGGAGTAATAGTTGTACAAGAATATTATAAAAGAATTGTATCGAAATCATTGACGTCACTGTAAACACTTGGTTGCGTGTTGGTAGTGATGAGAACAATAAAAAATAAAAAATTTACTGGTTGTGGATTGGTGAACAGCGCGATCAACGCCCTTCCCTTCAAACTTCACATTCCGGGATGTCAATTTTGTGGTCCAGGTACACATTTGAGGAAGAGATTGACTCGCGGTGATCGCGGTATCAACCCATTGGATTCCGCCTGTCGAGAGCACGATATCGCGTACGCCGCGCACAAGGATCTCGATCATCGTCACGCGGCCGATAAGATATTGGCACGCGAAGCAAAGAGGCGAATAACCGCGAGCGACGCGACTCTCGGCGAACGAGCTGCAGCGACCGCAACGTGGGCGACGATGAGTGTGAAGCGAAGGATCGGAATGGGTATGAGTGGTAACAAACAACAACAACAACAACATCGAGGAAGAAGAAGAAGAAGAAAGAGAGGAAGAAAATTACTCATCGCCAAGAGGGGGGGATTTCTACCAATATTACCGATACTGGGTGCATTGGGTTCGTTGGTGGGAGGCGCCGCAGGTGTAGCGACCGCCGTGAACAAAGCCAAATCAGCACGAAAACAGCTGGAAGAATTGCAACGACACAATCAAAGGATGGAGGGTCGAGGTCTCTATCTGAGACCATCGCAGACCAAACGTGGTGGAGGAGGAGGAGGTGGAAGACGAAAAAAAAAAAAACTCGAAAAAAAAAAGAAAAAATTAGGTGGAACGACGAATCATCAACTCGATAGAGCATGCGCCAACATCGTTAATTTCAGAGGTGTATTCATGCGCCATGATTTACCGAAAACAATTTGGAAGAGGGAATGCGGAATCGTGAACCTCGATGATACCAAAGGATCGGGTACGCATTGGGTTGCGTACATCAAACGCGATACCGTAATTAAATATTTCGATTCGTTCGGTAATCTTCGCCCTCCTCTGGAATTGATTAAATATTTTGGTGGTTCGTCAGTCCGAGTGACGTACAATCATAATCCATATCAATCGTACGACACACAGATATGTGGACAATTGTGTGTTGAGTTTCTTCGGAGAAACATCGAGAGTTAAAAAAAATAAAAATGTCATCACCATCGAAGTTGTCGACATCATTCATCACTGTTACATTGACGGGAAAATATAAAAATTTGACGGCAGAATTTTTCCCACCTATAGACGTGAGTGATGGCAATTATGAGCTCGGATTGGCAGATTTTCAAACGTTTCACGTGATTCCCAACATCGATTCAACTAATAATATGTTCTATTACGACGCGAATAAGAGCGTTGCGATACCGAAGGGATCCTACGAACTCAGTGCCATAAATAAATATTTACAGCGAGAGATATCGCGTGGAATCAAGGGAGATCCTGAGGACGCGTTCCTCCTACGCGCGAACAATAACACGTTGAAGAGTGAGATCAGGTGTAGATATTCGATAGATTTCTCTAAACCAAATAACATCGGTAGCATTCTAGGATTCTCAACGAAAAATCATGAATTGAAACCGAAGCATTGGCACGAATCTGACATTCCGGTGAATATTATTAAGATAAATATCTTGAGGATCGAGTGCAACATCACGTCGGGAGCTTACAGCAATGGAAAATCTGTGCACATCATTCATGAATTTTTTCCAAACGTCGAACCTGGATATAAGATATCGGAAACACCATCGAACGTCATTTATTTACCGATCATCGTACGAGTAATAGATCGACTGACTCTTCGAATCGTTGATCAGAATAACGATATCGTTGATTTTGGTGAGGAGGAGATAACCGTGCGACTACATTTGAGAAAATGTTAATCTACGATAGTAGTGCCGAGGCGGTTGCCGCCACCACCACCCCCACCACCACCACCACCACCACCACCACCAATGGTCATCATCATCATCATCATCATCATCAACAACAACAACATCTGGAACGAATGAATAAATTATCAACGTTGAACGCTGCGAGTGTCAGTGATGACACGATGATAGATCATTCATCATCATCATCCACGATCATCGATAACAATAGAAACATTGAAAGAGAACAAAAAAAAAACAAAAAAACAAAAATTGACGATCGAAAACGTACGATTTTTGAGATCGTTGGGATTTCGAGTGAGAAAGAAAAAAAAAATAATTCATATTAACGTGGGGTGAGTGAAAGAAGGAAGTGAGAGAGAGAAAAGAAAAATGGGTGACATATTGAATATCACGGCTACGCCGAGATACGACAACCGCATAGCCAACGTTGAGTTACACGGATACAATCCGTACGCAAACACATCGTACGACTACAACGATGAGATACGCATACCGATACAACAACAGGACACGATAGTGCTACCGCACAGAAGTTATCTCTATGTCGAGGGCAAAGTGAATCAAGGTGATAGGGACGCGACCGCAACAGATCAAGATGATGTACTTCTCATAGAGAACAATGGAATAGCGTTTCTTTTCGGTGAAATACGCTACGAGTTGAATGGCGTTGAGGTAGATCGTTGCAAAAACGTTGGCATAACGACTACCTTGAAGAATTATGCTTCGCTCACTATGGAGAAGAGTGATAACTTTCAGAATGCTGCGTGGTCGATAATTGAAAAAACTGCAATCAATGAGTTCAATTATTGTATACCGATGAGTATGCTGATGGGATTCTTCGAGGATTACAGACGAGTGATTATGAATGCTCGACACGAGCTCGTACTGATACGGTCGCGCGATGACACCAACGCCCTGTACACGACTTCGAAGAAAATTAAATCACCGTCGATCAAACTGACGAGAATACAGTGGAGAATGCCTCATATCACGCTCGATGACTACACTAAGTTGCAGTATCTGCGTATTCTGAAAGAGGATCGAGCTATAAGCATGGCTTTTCGTTCGTGGGATCTGTACGGATATCCGCTGTTGCCGACCACTCAACGACACACATGGTCGGTTAAGACTTCGACACAAATGGAGAAACCGCGTTTCGTTCTGATCGCTCTGCAGACCGATCGAAAAAATCATCTGAACAAATCAGCGACGAAATTCAATCATTGTAAATTGCGAGATTTAAAATTATTTTTGAACTCAGATTTTTATCCGTACGACACGTTGAATTTGGATTTTACCATCGTCAAGACGGAACGCTACGGCATCCTGTATGAGATGTACAGTCGATTCATCGGCTCCTATTACAGCGATCCTAATCTGCGACCGATGCTCGATCTCATTAATTTCCTGAGATTCGGTCCGATAACGATCATCGACTGTTCGCATCAGAACGAATAGATCAAGAGTGGTGCGGTCGATGTGAAGATTGAGTTCGAGTGTGCTGAAAATATTCCGAACAACACGAGCGCTTATTGTCTCATTATACATGATCGCATAGTCGAGTACAATTCATTGTCGAATATTGTGAAAAAAATTGTATAAGAAAAAAAAGAACAACGATCGTTTTCACGCACGCTGTGAATGAATCGTATTGTATGTGAATGTGTTGAACACAAACACACACACACACACACACACACACACACACAAATGTATACATTGGTCATAGAGATTAAATTATTGCATATTAAAAAATATTATATCTAATGTGAAACATATAGTTCATTTCTCTCTCCTACTGCAGCACGCACGCCAACCTATCGCGTCACCCCACCACACCACCCACCACCACCCACACCCACCCAACCCTCCCCCTCAAACTTCTTCACCATCTTCCGCTAATGTTTCCACAACGATATTATAAAAGCGTAAGATTGAGAGTCAGTGTCCCTCGAGGAAAAATTGTTTCGTACTTGAACGGAGACGTACGGAATATATTTATCGTCTCTCTCTCTAAATTTTGTGAACAGGTGAATATTTTTTTATTTCTCGGTGTGTGTGTGTGGATGTGTGATGAATATTATCTCACATTGATTCTTTTGATTTGTAATAGAAAGAAGATGGTTGAAGCAACAACAGCAAAATTAATAATAAACGAAATCACTCATATAATGAGTATCAAAGCATTTCGTTATAGGGGTGAATTTCTTTATAAAGAATTGGCGATAATCAACTGTCAAAACGATCGAGTTTATAAAATAAGTTTCAGACTAAATGTTAATTTTGATGATTTAAACCAAAAAGATAAATCAATTAATATCCGTATGGCGAAAACAGAAACGGGTATATATTTTAGAGATTATTGTTCAGAATATTTGGTGCAAGAAGACATTGAATCAGCGATAATTAATTATCTTCGCGGAGGAGGATTTGCGGTCGAAGGGCACGATCGTCAAATGCTGTCGAGACGACCAATCGTTGCGTACAGGAGGATAAAGAAACATATTCCTCTCGAAAGAAACGTCCTGAACAACATTGGCATCCGATCGTTCGATTTAGAATTGTTGGATTGTCCAAAATATGTGGAACTCTTGACGGATTCGAGATACAACTCGATGAAAAGATTGAATTGTCATCTTCATCAGATGAAACCGAGAGAGAATCAAATTTTCCAATGTTCCGGCGATGAAGTCCGAGTATCTAACAATTGGTTGAAGATACTACAGTGGGAACAACAGCAACATCAAACAATTGTAAAAAGCGACAACGTTGAGAGTAAGAATTATACTGTAAAAAAATTATTTTCAATGATATCTCTGTAAAAAAAAAGTAAAGTTATTTATTTATTTTTTTATTTATATATAATCACAATCATATCTGGAAAAAATAAAGTAATTTTTTTTTGTATATAATCGTAATCATTATTGTGACAATATCATTGTAAAAAAAAAAAAATTAATGATGACTCGATACAAATTAATAACGATGATCCAGAACAAATTAACATCGAAGTAGACGATCAGCAAAAAAATTAATAACGACCCGATGCAAATTGACATCGAAGTAAGCGTTTGAAGGAGTTTGAATTTATTCTTGATCGCCAAAAAAAAAAATTGATTTCATCGAATTCATTGAGCGCGAAGAAAGACAGACTCTTCGGTGCGTTCGCGAGTAATAACGCGGTTCGAGTTTTTTCTTGCAATTTTTTCGAACCTTCATTAAATATCAATGATGTGGGAAACTCACTAACAACATCAATGACGAACGATGTGATGGTTGCGTTATTGGGAACAGCACTTTCAGTTAAAACTATCGAGTCGAAAGATCCCAGCGATTTTGCCAAACGACGTTCTTGTTCGTTGAAAAGAGTAAATTCAGTGGTTGAGTGCAATTTGAATTTAAAACTACCGGAACTGCCGAAATGGTGTATCAGAATATGCATCGATCGAATGACTGAATCCCATACTCGCGAAAGCATGAGACATCGATATTGTGTTGTTTTCTTGAACTCACGTGCATATTGCTCAAATGTTACGCCGCGAAACTTTTCCGATTTATTGGTCCACGAATTACAAAATGAATGGGATATCGAATTATAAACCGGATCATCGCAAGTGGTGCTGCTGCTGCTGCTGTCGTCTCAATCGATGGCTGGCTCCATGAATTCGTGGCACAACAAATCATCAGTTATATCATCTGTCGAATCATTCGCGATATTCACAATCGGATCATTCGCGATATTCACTATTGGATCATCAATGACATTTGGTAAATTATTTAAAACAATCTCCTCTCCGTTAACCATCCAAGGATCATTCAATAGATCATGGATGTCTGCAATCACCTCGTAATCAGGCCGCCGTGGCCGTCTGGAAGCATTGACGACATTGTCTCGAATGATCTCATCAAGTCGTCGTCTGGGAGGATCGTCGATAATATTGTCTCGAATCATCACCACCTCCTCTTCCTTCCCATCGTCTTTATGTTCATCTTTATCTTCGTCTTTCTTGTAATCAGGCAGACGTGGCCGTCGCCGCCGTCGCTGCCGTCTGGAAGCATTGACGACATTGTCTCGAATCATTTCATCAAGTCGTCGTCTGGGAGGATCGTCGATAATATTGTCTCGAATCATCACCACCTCCTCTTCCTTCCCATCGTCACCACCGTCGTCACCGTCTTCGTCTTCGTCTTTATGTTCATCTTTATCTTCTTCTTCTTCGTCTTTATGTTCATCTTTATCTTCACTTTTATCTTCGTCGTCTTTATCATCATCATCATCATCATCCTCATCATCATCATCATCATCGTCATCATCATCATCATCGTCTTCATCTTCGTCGTCGTCTCCACATTCAGTTTTGATTTTAACGTTGTTGAGATGATCACTTCCATGAATCGTCATCTCGATTGATAATTTGATGATCCTCTCGATAGAAGTGGAGGATTCCTCGCTACTGAAAAAAATAATAATAGCACGACGAATAAATTTTGGATGCTCCATCGAACGAGAGAGTAATAATAATAATAATATTCAAAATTCACTTACAGACGACGGTATTTTATTTTTGTTTCTTCGTTAAATAATACTTTCGTTAAATGTTTCACTTCGGTCGTCACTGTCGTTGAACATTGATCTTTTTCGATGTGGACGCGATAGCAATTCGTTAGAAAAAACTTTGTCGCAGACATTTTACTGATCTTTCAGTTTGCGTCAACGATGCGACGCAACTGCGACCTGTATATTATAAAGCCGACGTTGAGAATATAGAAATCAACGCCGTTCGAACATGTATTTATACATGTGGCCGCTCTCTTTCGTTGCGGTTTTTTTTTTTTTTTCACACTCTCGCACGGTGTGTAGAAAAATCATGAAGATAAGAAAGGAGTGGGGTAGTGGTGGTACTGGTGGGGTGGTGGGTGTGGTGGTGTGTCGAGGAGAAAAAGCGACGATCATTAAAAGAGAACGAACGACATTTCTCGCTCGTTAGACAAATTTGCGGTTATAGTGTGTCGTTCAAAGAACGAAGGAAAAGAAGGAAGGAAGTGGTGGGAAAGATGGAGGAATGGATGATGAAGGAGGTTGGTCGGTGGCTGCTGCGACTCGTTTGTTTACCTTCTGTCGAATAATGTTCTCCTAATATTTCATAATAATTTTAAAAAAAGGAATTAAAAAAAATTAATAAAAAATTACAAGAAAGATTCCCTCCTACCGCAACGTGTTCTCCGAATATTTTAGCGCTCTTTATGAATGAAACATCATTTTTTTTTTTTTTTACAATAATTACTACGGACCGACCCCGACCGACCGCAGGCGGCGTGGGTGCGTGCGCTTATTAGTTTCTTATTTGAAAAAATATGTATATACGTGTGTGTTGGTCGGTTGGCCGAGCGGTCTAAGGCGTTTGAATGTAAATAATTCAAATTTCCTCGTCGATGGGGAAGCGTGGGTTCGAACCCCACACCGAGCAACATTTTTTTTCTTCTAGATAGAAAGCAGGGCGCACCACTTACCACACATCGACGACTGAGTGTGATGATCGATCGATGCGTCGCTGGATCATCGCACTGTGTCGGTCAAGAAGGAATCGCTGGATCACCGCACTGTCGGTCAAGAAGGAATCGTTGGATCACTGCACTGTCGGTCAAGAAGGAATCGCTGTTGAGATGATCCATCAATGCCGCCGCCGCTATCTTGATTATGACGTCATTGTTTGTACCCTCGGTTGCTATGACAATTAAAGTAGTGTCGTCGCCGCCGCCATCTTGATTATGACGTCATGACAAAGCGAGCGAAGATGCGGTTATCGCTGCGGTCGCTGCGGTTACAGCAGTTATATTGCGGTTTTGCGGCTTTTTTTACTATCTTTTTTGCTGATATCAGGGTTTTGCGATCAAAAGTGGCTTAGAACCGGCATAGATATACTACTAACGAGGTCTCAGGACATAAATTCTTAGCCAAACGGGCTTGCGCTGGGCCTTGAACGCGACTCCCTTCACCTAGGGAAATGATGAGTCAAGCACCGAGACCCACACCATCTCCCCGCATACCTAAAGGTTAAGCACCGATCGACGAATCAGAAAACCCTTCTATCCACGCATCACCCCTTTTTCCCCTTATCCATGCACCTTCCTTCCAGCATAGCAACTACTTTTAATGACATTTCGAGGCAAAGCACACATGATCAGGGGATTACTCCCACTTATTTTAACCTAGAAAAGGGTATAAAAAGCCTAAAAATTCGGTACTCAGGGCCAGTGACCATCATCCGATCGACGCCGTTGTCGTCATTCGTATCGCCCGTTTACGTTTTTCGTTGAACAAAGTTGTTTTTGTTCGATCACGCGTTTCTTTTATTTTCGATCACCGAAACTATTGTTCATTCTATTGTCCGACTACGATTATTATTTGCAACCAGTGTTCATTTATTTTCATCATCCATCGATAACCATTGTCGAATAGTTACCAGCCGAGCAATACTTTAATTAATTCGCCGAAAGCTAAGGAAACATCATTTTTCTTGTCCGAGCCCCGGGTTCGAGAATCATTGTTTGATTTATTTTGTACCTTTTTCGTGAATTATTTAATTCGAAATAAAACTAATTTTTGCCAACGGAATCATCGAGAGTTCTACGAATTATTCCAATATCGACGAAAACCAGCAGTGAGAAACGTAAGCGACATACATTTTATTTTACTCATTATAATCTTTTCTTCTCTACGTTTATCGGGTCATTTCCAGTGCATGAATTTATTAATTTGTCCTTTCCTAACCCACTCGTCAGTTTTCCTAGAGTAAACCCACCGTCGAACAGACCTTTCAATCGCCTTTCAAATCGAAGTGAACATTTTGTTGTTACTTTAAAATCTCCGGAAATCGTAAATTCGAATAGGGAGGGATTAGGAGTTCAGAAAACACCCTACGACTTTAGAAACGACAGGCATTCCTAGGGCCCTATCCCAAGCAATTTTCCGCAAGGTTAGGCTTAAAAATGGGCAGTTGTTACCGTGATTAATACCGGGCGTGGTAAAGATCGATTCTCATCGTTCTGACCAGAGAGTGTTAATGGAATCGGGGCAACAGTTGCGTAAAAACTCAGCGAAATAAAATCATCGACAGTTTTGACGTAACAGAATTTTTGGGGGCTCGTCCGGGATCAAAGGAATGCTTTGCCAAAGAGGAAAGACCAATCATTAGTATTCAAGCATTGGAAAATTATTAATTCTTCTTGATAAATAAAAATCTTTGTTTATGGGTAAAATTAGAGTAGAAGAACGAAAAACCAGAGACAATAACCGTGTCAAGAAACATTCACAAACCCGGAAAACCAACGCGGGAATTGAAATTAAATATTTGTTTAAACCCATTAATTACGAAATAAAATTTGTACACCCGAGGTATATTCCCGATAACGATCCGCGAAGGCTATTCTACCTACACAAACTCGAAGAATACACGTACAGTGTAACAGAATGGCTATGCGGGTATAAATGATTGATGAGAAGTGATATATATATTCGTATGGTTTATTAGTCGCAGCGGATAATTGTCGAGAGTTACGGAGAGTGTACCGGTCGAGAGCTCAGGCTGGACTGATGAAGCGGGCGTGAAGCTGAAGGCTTCGCGCTCGCTGTTACAAAGAAATGAATGAGTAGTCGAAGAGGCAAGGGATGTTTAGTCTAAGCTAGATATGCGGACGCTCACGGCGGTCCGGATGCGCGATAGCCTGAAGGGCTTCTTTGAAGAGCGTATCGAACGGAAACTCCGTATCGATACGCTCGAATAAATATTCAAAGTTAAAAAGATGAAATTGTTAGGCTGGGGCCGTTACAACAGAAAACACTTCACTTTTGTCAAATTGACTTAAAATATTTTCTTACTCTACCCATATGGACACATTTGAGTTTGAAGCATATTGATAGAAAGGAAATAGATCAATCGCCATACACTACACATTTTACTCTTTCTCAAATTGATCTGGGGACCAGAAGGGCGGCAATGTGAAGAAATTAACCTTTATATTATCGTATCGTGCGGTTGTTCACAAAATACTATACCGATAATAGAAGGAGAACGCACACACACTAGGAAAAGAGCACACATTTTACCCCTTTTTCAAATTGATCTGGGGGCCAGAAGGGCGGCAATTTGAAGAAATTAACCTTTATATTATCGTATCATGCGGTTGTTCACAACATACTATACAGATAATAGAAGGAAAACGCACACACACTAGGAAAAGAGCACACATTTTACCCCTTTTTCAAATTGATCTGGGGACCAGAAGGGCGGCAATTTGAAGAAATTAACCTTTATATTATCGTATCGTGCGGTTGTTCACAACATACTATACAGATAATAGAAGGAAAATGCACACACACACTAGGAAAAGAACACACACTTTACCCTTTTTCAAATTGATCTGGGGACCAGAAGGGCGGCAATTTGATAAAGTTAATCCTCGTAGTATCATATCGTGCGGTTGTTCACAACATAGATAGATAGATAGAAGTGTTTATTTCGTGTTCTGAGGCCACATGTGATAGTCGTCCAGGTATGGTCGAGGTGGATCTGGTATGAATGCGTATGAATGAATAAGTCCGAATAAATGTAATTAACTTTTATTGTAATGAGACGTGAGTGAAGGAGAGTGCACGTCACAACGGTTCGGGACTCTGAGATGAACTGAATAAAGGGCCTGACGAAAGCAGGGCCCTTGCCTATTGCTGCGCGCGACACGATATTCTTACGCGCGATAAGACGGCCGCTGCTCGCGCGTGGCGAGCGCGGCGGCTGGACCGCCACCGTGAGAGCGTTAGCGTTCGCACGGAAGGTGCTGACGGTGCAGTAGATTAGCGAGAATGTGATACAATGTTTAATTTGAGTTTCCTGTGAGCCGA
This sequence comes from Exephanes ischioxanthus, assembly GCA_958510785.1. NCBI lineage: Eukaryota > Metazoa > Arthropoda > Insecta > Hymenoptera > Ichneumonidae > Exephanes > Exephanes ischioxanthus. The sequence goes on along the minus strand of OY294017.1, from coordinate 28,021,794 downwards.
AATACTAATTCGGAATACGGGACCGTCACACTCCCCCTCTTGCTAAAAGAGCGATGCTCCGCATCGGATGTGATTTGTTTACAATGTTTTTTTTTTTTTTTTTTAATGTGTGAGTCTATATAATCAGATGGGTTTTTGTTTGTTTGTGAGTCCGGATTTTATGCATTTTTGATGTGTGGTATGAAAGTCGAGAAAAGAGCCATTTTCCTTGGATCCCGCTTCTGTGTTATCCGGTTCTTTTATTCGGGTTGCCACAACGGTTCCTGTTCGTTCCGTTTAAATATCCTGTTAGGTACGTCGAAGGTGGCTATGGGTGTTCTGAGTCTGAAACTGACTATTGTTTATTAGTGTTTGTGTTAGTGGGATTGGTTGTGTTATAAAGGATCGGTCAGGTCCATAGGTATGTATGTAGTTCTAATGGTAATAGACTCTTTTACGTTAGTCCTCCGAATTTAATAACTTTGGTCTGGTCTTGGGTCTTTCGGCTATATCAATGTCCTTCAGGTTTGGTTCCTTCCTTATTCCTTTTGTCCGTATTATTTACTACCCTGTATCCTGTGGTGGGTTTGAGAAAATGTCTGTTGTTGGCTTTGTCCCCTAAAACAGTCTAAATTGTTAGCTTTCAATGTTAGTAGGAGAGACATGTTAACTTAGGATGTGGTTTGTGTGGTCCATGGTTTGGTGCTAGGAAAGGAAATGAGAAAAAAGAGAAAACAAAACTGCGATTTCTGCGATGTATAAATGTATATTAATAAAAGGTTTTGCTTATAATTATATGGTTATTATTCTTTGTTTGTTATTATTGTTATGTTAATATATTGGTTATTAATATTTGATTATATGTGTCCTACATGTGGACTGTTCTTTTTTTTATTTTTTTATTTTGTTATTTTTATTATTCGCCGATTTTTACGCCGTGTTTCTTCTCGTACTTCCTGATGGACAAGTCCCATTCGATTGCGTTCAATTTGCTCAGGAGTTCGCGTCGGGTGTCTGCGTCCTGGTGTTTGAACCAGCGACATGTCGCGTCTGTCCAATCGAATGCTCTTGACAGTAGGTAGTCACTAATGTCGTCGGTTTGTGCGTGTCGTGAAGTTTGGTTTGCTCTTATCGGTGGTGTTTTTGCTCTCTGTCTTGGTGCTGGTGTTGGGGTTGGTGTTGATGCTGTTACTGCTTGTTCGTCCTTGGCTTTGAGTTTTGTGTCTGTTGGCTTTCCTGTATCATTTTTTGTCTTTGGTATAGCACCTGTTGATTTTTTTTATTGTTGTTATGGGTTGTTCGTTCTCCTTTCCTCGTGTCTCTGTAGTCTCTTGTGAGCGTTCCATAGCTTTGGCTGGGTATATCACCACGGGTGGTGCTTTCCCACGGTATATGGTGACAGGTACCGGTTTCAGCTCGCGTGGTTGTGTCGGGATCGGTGTAGTTTTTTTTGTGGTTGTGTTCTGTTGTTTCAGCGCTTGTGGCCTGGTTGGTGTTGTTTCTTTGTTTATTTTTTGTTCCATTGGTCCGGTTTTTCCTGCTATTTTTGTTGTTGTTGGTGTCAATGGTGTTGTTTGACGTTTAGCCATGTAAGCGGAGCATTTCTCGATGTGCGCCATCATTCGCGTCGCCGGAAATACTACTTTGCACAATGGGCAGGGTGCATCCTGCGCCTTGCAAGTTTCCATTCTTGTTGTCAATGATTGCAGGCATTCTGCGATATGGGCACCGCACAACTTTGCCTCTACCTCCATTTTGCACAACGGGCATTCTTTTTTTCCGTCCATTTTCATTCTGTTGTTATCTGTTAGCGGAGGAAATTGTTGTTGCGTTGGGTTTTTTTTTGTGAATACATATATGTTGTGAAAGATTCGTAAAAGCATCGTGCTCATGCTCATGCTCTAGCGTCTGTGTATTTAACAAGTTAAGGTGGGGAGCATGCTTTGGAGCATTTACATAATGTTGTTGTGCGGATAATATGTAATAGCGCGTGCATGTCTGTGTTCTATTTCTAGTGGGGGTTCAGTTACTATTGCGACGTCTCTGTAACGGGTTATTGGTACGATTGCTCTTTCGACGAGCTCTATCGGTTGCTGATGCGCTTGTGTGGTTTGTTCCGTTCTTTCATTAGGTTGCTCTTGATTTCCTGATCTAATACTTTGTTTCCCTGTCATGCATGTTATTAAATTAATGATTTTTGAAATCTTTCCGAACAATGAGAATTTCCAACAAATTCCCAACAAAACAAGGATTGATCCGAGTGATATCCCTGAGTACTTCATAAAAGATTCTACTGATGATAATCTATTACTCAAGCGATGTGCTTTTGTTATTTCCTTAGCCTTTGCGATCACTGTTTTTAAGGCTACTTCGTTTTTTGTGAGGTCTTCGCGAACAGTGTTCGGCTCCACTGACAAGGCGTATGCCTCTGTCTCGGCAAGAATCTCAGTTATATTCAAGTTATCTGTTGATTTGACGGCAGCTTCTATCATTTGTGTAATATTTAGGACTAGTGTGCTTGAAAAATTTACTTGTATGGACGATGTTATCTCTATTGATAGTGTTAACTGCACGGTTTTACTTTTCGCTTGACATTTGGGGCTAAGTTGCAAAATTCCTGTATTTTTAATTATTATAATTTTTGACTCAAGGTTTCTGCAGGTAATATAGAGGCTTTCCGGTTTAGGTGCGGCATACAGCCAAGCATTAGTGTTACTAACTCTGGCCCAGTACGGTGTTGGAATGTTTTTAGTCGGATGTCGCAGGTTTCCAAGTTAAAAAATTGAGGGTTGGTCACTAGTTGCACCTCGCATTCGGTGTGATCGGTAATACGTTGGACTGGAGTTACTTGCTCGCAGACATAATTGGATGCTGTAAGCTTACACTCATCTAGTTTCTGTAGACCAAAATAGGTTTCAAAATCGTCTGAGACGGCTGTATACTGGGAAGTGGGTTTGACAAATGCAAATCGTGAGTTGTTATAATTTGTGGCTTGGAGTACGGGAACTGCTGTGTGGTGGTATAGTTTGTATGTTACTAGGTCTGGCAATGGTATCTTAATTACGTAGATCAGTTTTTCTCCGTTATGGAACACGCTTAATTTAGTTAGTTCCATCAGCTCGGGTACGTGTTTGGTGTCTCAAGGTATTGGGAATTCTGTATTCGGTGAGGATTTCTTGACTGCCTCGGCGCTGATTAGTATTTTTCTACTCGTCAAAAGTTGGGGATGTATTTGTCCGATTTTTGCGAAAAGAATTGCGTTGATCAGTGTTTCAATGTCAAGTTCCAGTTCTGTTAGGTTTTCTTCTATTTCGGTTGCGAATTGTATCGCTATTGTGTTTAGTTCGATGATGTGTATCTCAGCTCCGATTGCGGCGTGGATTGAGTTGAATCTCTGGGTTTCTTTTCGTAGTGCTGCTACTAGTGACGTGATTTGTTTTTGTGCTGTATCGAATCCTGACCTAATAATGTGGGTTTGATTTTGAACTATTTCTGCCAATTCTATAGTGTTATCCCTTAGTGCTTCAATTTGTGCGTTGATCCGTTCTGCGTCTTCATTATCCATTGTTCCAAAAAGTACCTTATTTATTTTCCCTATGAATTCAAATGGCGCTCGTTTTTCGCGGTTGTTTAAAGAGTTTCTTCTTATTGATGGGATCAACTCGTTCAGAATTAACTTTGTGTTCTCTAGGGTATCTAGTCGGGATATCATTGCCGTTAGTTGTCCTTTTATGAGACAGCGTGTTCCCAGTGTGGAGCAAAATTGTTCTGTCGCCATTATATTCTGTTGAATTTGTAGTCGCCTATCCGCAAGTCCGTGGGTGTTGATGTATGTGATTAGACCAAGGCAGTAACTTCATGTCCATGTCGTGCCAGTGTCCATGTCGTGTGGTACAAACGGAGTTGTCCCAGTGGTTCAGAGTACAGTCCTGGGTTTTTTGTGAGTGGTATGATTTTTACCGGTTCGCCGATGTCTAAAGCGGCCGTATGGCATCTGCAACATACGCCGTTTTAATATCATCTATGTGTACTATTTTCAACTTTTTCTCGGAGATTTGTAATTCTATATTATTCTTATCTAATACTCGGAGGATTTTAAACGGGCCTAAATAGTTACTGTCAAGCTTACTTTTTTTAGCTTTGTTTTCCAGCCATACCATTTGTTCAGGTTGGAAACTTTTTGTTTGGGTTTTTCTGTCGTAATAGTGTTTTGTCCTTTGTTTAAATCGGACTTGATTTTCAAACGCCAGTTGCTGAACGTCCTTCAGGTTCTGTACCACTTGGTTCAGATAGTCATTATAAGTGACTGTTTTTTCTGGTGGCGGAAACTCCGAGGGTGTTCTGGCTGTTCTACCAAATACAAGTTCGAAGGGTGTGTAGCCTGTGGTTTCGTGTACGCTTGTATTGTACGACATTGTCGCGAACGGCAGCAACTCGTCCCAATCACGGTGTTTACTGATGAAATGCTCAAGATATTCTATCAATCCGTGATGGCTACGTTCCAGAGCCCCATTGGACTGTGGATGGTAGGCTGATGTTTTGTATCGTTGAATTTGAAATAACTTTGCAAATTCTTCGAAAGTTTCGGACATGAAGTTACTGCCTTGGTCTGACAAGATAGCGCGAGGAGCGCCGAATGTTGATATTAAGGTCGTACAAAGAGCTTTCGCAACGTCAATAGTCGTTTGGTTTTTTAGTGGGACCGCTATACTAAATTTGCTAAAAAGATCGAGTATTGTTAGTATATACGTGAAACCGTTCTTTGTTTCACGTAGAGGTCCGACTATGTCGATTGCAACTTTGTCGAAAGGTACGAATGGAGAGTCGGTGACGATCATTGGGGCTTTGCTTTTGACGCGTACAAGCTTGTTTTTCTGGCAATCGAAACAGTATCTGATGAAGTTTCGAACGTCGTTCTTTAGACCCTTCCAGTAATACTGCGAGAGTATACGTTGGTACGTTTTCGATACTCCTTTATGGCCTCCAATTGTTGAACCGTGCAACTCCTTCATGATGTTCTGTCTGATTTCGGGTGGTGGAATCGTTAACAAACCCTCGCAAATAGTGAACTCTATTCGCGATTTGTTTGTAAGTATTCTTAACTGAGTCTTGATGTTTGCCCACAATGTCGCGTCGATCATTTTTGGATCTTTTGACATAGTGCAGGATTCCAGTTTCTCTTTTTCTAAGATTTCGACGAGTGCTTCCAAGCATTTATTTACCATGTGCGTGTTTGTGGTGTCTGTGGATTTTGATTTACAGACCATCCCGATGTAGCATGTTTCTCCTTGGCGCGTGACGAGCATGTTTCCGACCTGTGGGTTACACTTTAACAGTGACTGCTGGTCGATTTTATTTTTTTCGGCTAATATTTCTGTGACCATGGTGTTCATCACACAGTCGGCTGCCAAAAAGTATGCTATGTTGTCTTTTTGAGCTAGGAGGTTAGATTGTGTGATTGCGATGTTATCATGTATAATCACATCTTCCGTTATCGTTGCGCTTCTGGTCGATGGTCGTGTACCAGTGTGCGTTAATCGCTTCCTATGGTAACTCGATTGTTCGAAAGGTGAGTCGCTGTCTGTATCATCGGATTCTTCTCCCGATGATTTTTCCTGATTTTGTCTCGTAGGTGGGATTTTGGAGTTCCGGAGTAGGAGTCGGGTATGAGGATTGCGGGTTTGCATAACTGCGAGCAGGTATAATGGATGATGTTTGGCTGCATCGTCGGGATTCCCAGTAGTTGTCGGTCATTTCGGGAGAGCATTGACCACGTTGTGTATTGAAGGTGACCTGTACGTTGGCTGCACCGGTGGTTCATAGGTTTTATCGTCGCTGGCCAGTTCTCCGATATTTGTCGGCGGCGATTGATCGTCTCGTTGCTGTAAATCTTGCTCCTTTTGCATAGCCAGTTCAGTTTTTCCATTTTTTGTATCTTCTTCCTTCCGTGTTTGTGGACTTTTTTGTTCTGTGTCAGGCGGGGCTCTTTGTCCTCTGCGCTCTGCACTTTTCATTCTAGCCTCACTTTGTGCGGTCGGTTTTTTCTCCTTGTTCTTCTCTTTTATACTCTTTTCTTCATTGTTTTTTACATATTTCTCTGTTACTTTTTCTTTTCGTGTCCTTGATTTCTTGCGTGGTTCTTGTGTTTTCCTTTCATCCTCTGAAGTGTCCTTTTTACGTTTCCTTGTCGTCCTAGGGGGTTTCGGGGTGAGTTCATCTTCCGAAATTTCGGTTTGTGGTGTTTCGTCGTCAACCGTCGGATCTGTTCTGACGTGTGTGCTCTCCTTCTTCTGTGTTGTGACTATATTTTCGTTCTGAATTGAACCTTGTTGTGGCTGTTCGTCGTCCGAATCGTTTTCGTGCTGTTTTTTCCTGGGTGCTGGGTTTCCGGATGATTCGTCGGATGAGCGGCCGCGTGTATGTGGTTGGTGGAATATTTTTGGTTTTTTAAATGTTTCCTCTGTGTTTTCAGAGGAACTTTCGCGGTGTCTAACGGGAAAAACAGTTGCGGGGTTCCTGGATAAAGCGTCTGCGACGACGTTTAGTTTGCCTGGTTAATGATGAATTTCGAAGTCGTAGTTGTTCAGCGTTGTTTGCCAGCGTTGGAGTTGTTGTGGAAGGTCAGCCTTGTTTGCCAGATAAGTTAGTGCTCTATTGTCCGTGATAAGGGTGAATCGTTGTCCATATAGGTAGGTTTTGAAATGTTCCACTGCGCTTACTATTGCTAATAATTCCTTTCTCATGGCGTCGTATGACTGTTCAGCCTTTGAAAGAGTTCGCGAGAAAAAGGCTACTGGATGGTCAAATTTGTCGTGTTGTTGGCTAAGTACGGCGCCAATCGCATTGTCTGAAGCGTCGGTTGTGAGTTTGAATGGTTTTTTGTCATCGGGATAACGCAAGATTGGTCGTTCAATAATTTTGTTTTTGAGATACTCGAATGCCTTTTGGCATTCCTGGGTCCATTCGAATTTAGCATCTTTTTTTAGCTGTTTTGTCAGAGGGACTGTGGTTTTCGCGAAGTCTCGAATAAAGCGTCTGTAATATCCGGCGAGAGCAGTGAACTGTTTTATGGTTTTTTTATCTTTGGGGACTGGGAAGTCCTTTACGGCTTGAACTATTAGGGGATTTGGTTGGACTCCTTTTTCTGAAATCGTGTGGCCTAAATATGTTACCTCTTTCCTGAGAAAGTGGCACTTGTCGGTTTGTAGAGTTAGTCCTGCTTTCGTTAATCGTTCTGCTAATCGGTTGAATTTCTTTCCGTGTTCCTCGAGGGTGTTTGCGTAGATGACGATATCGTCCAGGTAAACAAAAAGGTCGCTTCCAGTGAGTCCTGACAGTACTATATCCATTAATCGTTGAAAAGTTGCTGGTGCATTTTTTAGGCCAAATGGCATACGGTTGAACTCGTAATGTCCACTCGGCGTAGAAAATGCAGTTTTTTGTTTGTCGTTCGGGTGCATTTCGAGTTGATGGAAACCGGAAGCCAAGTCAAATGTTGAAAAGTAACGAGCGTTTCCCAATTGATCCAGAATTTCTACTATGTTTGGCAGTGGATACGCGTCGGGGGTTGTTTTTGCGTTTATTTTCCGAAAATCTATTACCATTCGCCATTTTTTGTTGCCTTGAGAGTCTGATTTTTTTGGTACAATCCAAACTGGAGAGTTGTACGGTGATAGTGATGGCTGTATAATGTCTTTTTCCAACAAATTCTCGGTTTGTTTTTGAATCTCCTTTTTGTGGACCTGGGGGAAGCGATATTGTTTTATGTTCACTGGTCTGTCGTCCGTTGTGAAAATTTCGTGTTTCAGGAGAGTTGTGTGTCCTAGTTGATCGCCGGGTATGTGAAACAAGAACGGATTTTGCGACGCGAGTTTGTAAACATGATTTTTCTCTTCTTCATTTAGGTTTTCCAAATGCGGAAGAGGCTTCAGTTTTTCGAACCGTTCCACGGTGTTCGTGGCGACCGTTGTTTAAATTACTGCGCTGTGAGCGTCGCTGCTACAACGAGAATTCTCCGTTTCGGTCGTGACCTGAGAGATGCACTCTACTGGTTGCAGTTCGACTGTCGGAATCTCGAAATCGATGGCGTTATTTGTTTTATTAATTATGCCCACGTATGCAATTCCGTTGTCGCTTCTCACAAGGGCTTCGCCAAGAATGATGCCGTCCGGGGTTCTCAATCGCGGAAAGTATCCTTCCTGGATTTCGGGGTTTTTTACTCTAATGTGGATGATGCTTTTTGCTCTAGGTGGACCCGAAATCCGTTCGCGGGTTGCAAATGGTATGCGATGATTTTTAAAAGCTATGCAGGCGCTCGAGTAGAGAATATCGGCCGGTGTCTGTTTGAAAAAGGCATCGCCTAATATGGCGTCCTGTTTTATCGGGAACTTGTCGGAAACTATGTGAAATTCAATTTGTACGGATTTGATCGAGATTGTGCATTTACCCAGTGTGTATACTTTACCTTCGGTGATACCTGTTAATTCGTAGATAGTTTGTGCGTCGATTTTTACGTTTCGTGCAATAGTTTTTTCTTTTATCAAATTGATTTGGGCTCCGGTGTCGATTAAAAATTTCGTCGGATTATAGCGCAGTTCAGGGGATATTATGCAGATTGATGGTGGCTTATGGCCTTTTGTTGTGCCTAGTGAGATCGTTGCTTTTTTTAGAGTCTTGTTTAGTGCTTTTAAAATTTGTTCTACGGCGCACTGGTTCGTAAAACTCGATTCTAGTTTTTTAGGTTCAAGTTTGCGAGCATGGCTTCTAGCTGTTTTTCAATTTCTGATGGTGAGCTGGCTTTATCGTCGCGGTCGGAGGATCGATCTCGTGAAGTGTTTCGGCGTTTGTCTCGTGAGTCGTCCCGTCTGTCGCGTGAGCTGTCACGTCGTTCGTCTGGGCGTCTGTCCCGTGAATCGTTTCGATATCTGTCCCGTGATTGTCTGTTTCGTGAGTCACTGTATCTGTCGCGTGAGTCGTTTCGGTACCTGTCTCGTGAGTTATTTCGGTATTGGTCACGTGAGTCGTTCCTATATTTGTCTCGTGAGTTGTTCCTGTACCTATCTCGTGAGTCGTTTCTGTATCTGTCTCGTGAGTTGTTCCTGTACCTGTCCCGTGAGTCGTTCCTGTACCTGTCCCGTGAGTCGTTCCTGTACCTGTCTCGTGAGTCGTCGCGCTTGTTTTTGTCGTAACGTTCCCGGGAATAGTCTCTGTTATCTATGCGTTTGAAATTTTCGCGCATTCTACGGATTGTTGTGCACTCTGCTGTTGTGTGGTTTTTTACGTGTGGGTGTAGTTCGCAGTATTTATCGGGCTCGTTTGTTGTTTCTGCGAATTGTACTTTCGCTGTACCTGTGGCTATTTGGACGTCTCGGATCGCCAGATTTTTTCGTACCTGTTTTTGTTTGTCTAGTTCGTGTTCTATTGTCTTTGCTTGATCGATGAGTGCATCGAATTCTTGTGCGTTGTGGAGGATGAGGTGTGAGCCGATAGCAGGCGTAAGGCCTCTAACGTAAGCTCTTTTCGTTTTTGCTGTAACTTCTACTATTCTGTCGGCTAAATACTGTCTTTTGTCGGCTGTGTTGTAAGTTTCTTTTAATCTGTCTGTAATTTTTCGGAGTTTTTCGCGCAATCGTGCTGCGTATTCTACTACCGTTTCGTTGTATTCCTGTGGCGTTGTTTCTATTTCATTTTCAAGATCATTTAGATCTTCGGTTTTCAAAAATGCTCGTTTGAGTTCTTTTAAGAGGGCCTCAAGATTTGCTGGGGATGTGGCTTCTACTACGGAGAGGGCTAGGTTAGATAGTTTGAATGGATCATATTAAAAAAATTTTCGCGTTCTGTTTCGGCCAAGCAATCGTTTGCACGATTGCATGCCCTGACAAAAACGTCGACGGCGGGTTTTTTTCCGTCGAATGTTGGTATAGCCTTGTAGGCATCGCGAAATGTGAAGGTATTGCCATTTTCGTTTGGCATTCTGAGTTGGATATTGTCGAATAACGCAGGTGTAAATATGTCCGAAGTTGAATTCCGGCGTCTGTGGCGACGCGGTGGTGGTCGTGGGTACAGGGAAGAAATGTTGGCGGGTTACTGTAACTGGTTCAGTTAAAAAGGTATTATAATTTTTTTCTTTTTTTTTTTTTTGAACTAAGAAGTTATAATGTCTTTAGTTGAAAGAATTTCCTTGAAAATATTCTTCCTTATTTGTTTGAAAAGAAAGGGAAATCTCTTTTTTTTAATTATTATTATTTTTTTTTTGAACAGTTATTTTAATTCGGCGTTTTTCTTTTTGATTTTGGAAATGATTTATTGTTTAGTTTGCGAAACTACGGGGAGAGAGTTAAAGGGAAAGCTCGGTGTAGCGTAGAACTTTGGTGTCGCCCTGTATATCTGTCAAGGGTTCCCTATCGGGATGACGTGAGCGCGCCCGGCGTGCGAGTGTAGAGCGAGAGGGCGATAGTCGCAGCAGCGGCAATAGGCCGGTGTTATCTGTTTGCCTTTGGCTTTGTTTTAGTGTATATGATTTTTGTTGTTTTTTTTTTTTATTGTGTTTTTTTTGTTAGTGTTGCGTTAATCACTCAAGCAGCATAAATTGAAAAAAAAAAAAAATATGGATAGAAAGAAAAATAAAAATAATTTTAAAGGGTACTTACAGTGCCAAAATTATTGGAATGTGTAGTTGCATGAAAGATTTTTTTTTTATATTTTGTTCGGCTTCCTTCCTTCCTTCCTTCCTTGATTTTATAATTCGTTTTCTTTTGTTGGGTGTACGTAAAATGTTGCGTTGTTGAAGGTGTTGAGAATGTCCGTGAAACTTGTTAATATCCGTTGAAAATGTTGAGAATATCCGTTGAGGTGTCCGTAAATGTCCGTGTGAATGTCAATAATGTCCGTGAGCCGTTAGAGATGTTCGTTGAGTAGTGATTTTTTTTTTTATAATTGTCACTAAATTTTCTTTTTTTTTTTTTCACTAACTTCACTTTTGTTCCCTTTTTTTCACATTTAGCACTTTTTTTTTTTTTTTTTTTTTTTTAAGATCCAGCACAATCACTTTTTTTTAAATTTAAAATCCGGATAATTTTGGAAAAATGTTTTTTTTTTTTTTGTAATATCGGTGTGCGCGTGTTTTATAGTCCGTGGACTCCTGACACCATGTGATAGTCGTCCAGGTATGGTCGAGGTGGATCTGGTATGAATGCGTATGAATGAATAAGTCCGAATAAATGTAATTAACTTTTATTGTAATGAGACGTGAGTGAAGGAGAGTGCACGTCACAACGGTTCGGGACTCTGAGATGAACTGAATAAAGGGCCTGACGAAAGCAGGGCCCTTGCCTATTGCTGCGCGCGACACGATATTCTTACGCGCGATAAGACGGCCGCTGCTCGCGCGTGGCGAGCGCGGCGGCTGGACCGCCACCGTGAGAGCGTTAGCGTTCGCACGGAAGGTGCTGACGGTGCACTTTTTTTTATCGGTGTACTATAACTATGTCGACGCTTTCATTTGCATTGAACCTGAAAGGAAATAAAAAATTCGAATCCATTCATTCAACAGACGGGTATTCTCAACAATAATAAGACTTTTACCAAGAAAGACTTTTACTAAGAAATTACCAAGGCTCTCATCGATGAGGAAAATTCTATCCGGCTGTTTGATCCTTTGTCGAATACTTACCATTCGGGGCAAAAAGTCTCATAGCGAAACCAGCATGGAGTCCTTATTCAATCGGTGTATCAATAATTCGTTTGTGCTCCATTTCAGGGAGAATGTTGGTGGCACTTGCCGAATAATAAAAAATAAAAATTCAAAATATGAAGATATTCGTCTTGTATCCCAGCAGAAAAAAAAATCCATCGAGAAACTTGTTTTAGTCAATCCAATATTGAGTCGAAATTTTTCCGTTAATAGACGGAGCTAGCTTACATTCAATTGTGCCGATAGGGCTGGTTCACGTAAGCTTTAGTGAGTAAACGAAATTTACCTAACTCGACCGGAATTTACCAAACACCTACACGATTCTTCGATCGCATTTAATTGTTTTCCTTCGAATGTAACTTTCAATCAAACCAATGTTGAAATTAGAATTATCCGATGAGGAAATAGCCCATCTTCGTTGTGTCTTAGCGGGGGCATTGGTTTCATTAAACTTGAGCAAAAAGAAAAAAATATATATTCATCGATCGCATGAACAGTGGCAATACCCAAAATTGTTTGGTTACCGTCCTACCGCTCATACGATCGATAAATTTATTTTTCGTTTAGTACACAATAAGTATGTTTACCGCTTTTAGGCTCATTTTATTTATTTTATTTTTATTGTATTGTATTGTATGTTTTATTGACTTACCCTAGGGATTGCAAGTTTTTTTTCACAAGGTCAACTACTTGTCACAACCCCCTCTACATTCTCCCTTTTCTTTCTTTTTAACACATTTACTCCTCGCTCTTTTCCTTCTCAGTCTCTTTAGTCTACATTTCCTCCACTCTCTCTCTCTCTCTCTCTCTCTCTCTCTCTCTCTCTCTCTCTCTCTCTCTCTCTCTCTCTCTCTCCGCTGTTTCACTTCACTTTTCCCTTTCTCTTCGTTCCTATTCTTCTTTGGTTCTCCTCTATCCCCGCTCTTCTCGAGATCCTCCACTTTTTTATCCAGCTTTCTCTCCTCTCGTTGTTTCGTCTTCCTCTTCCATCCACAATTAACGTGGATGATAATCACTTTATTTATTTTATTTATTTTATTTATTTTATTTATTTTATTTATTTTATTTATTTTATTTATTTTATTTATTTTATTTATTTTATTTATTTTATTTATTTTATTTATTTTATTTATTTTATTTATTTTATTTATTTTATTTATTTTATTTATTTTATTTATTTTATTTAGTTTATTTAGTTTAAACTTAAATGTCACAACATCACTCAATCAATTTGGAAGTTTACTGTTCACTGTCATAGGTTACGTCAACCGAGATGACATTTCGTCGCGGGACTATTTTCATGCGCGTAGGAACACCGCGCGTTACCCCTCCAAAATCGACAGATGAATGCAAGCCCGACGCTCTGACACGCACACATTCAAACTGCGAACACCGATAGGGAAACTTTGAGCCTTAATAACCAATTTTTATCGTAAAAAAATTTAAAAAAAGGAAATTACTCGGGCTGACGCGCTCTACCAGCATGTTCAATACTCTATTCAAGTTACGGGACACCCTGTATATTTTGTTATTATTTTTATTTATTTATTTATTGTTGGTAATTATTAATTTGTGTTGGTATTTTTGTTTCGCTGCCATCCGGTGTGGGGCGCGTTTAGGAAAAAATATGAAATAAAAATAATTTTTTTTGTATTTCTCTCTTTTTTTTTATGTATTATATGTTTTTTGTATTTTTTATTATTATTTTTTTTGTTTTATCGAATTATTTGTTTATTATTGGTATATATATATATATGTATGCATTCATTGGATGCTGTTGCTGCCGCTGGTATGCAGCGCGTCTGGGATTATAATTTTTTTTTGTAAATATGTGTATATATATGTATATTGGTTATTATTTATTTTTTATTTCATTATTTCTATTTATTAATATGTATTATATTTTTTTTCTTATTTCGCTGCCGTCTGGGATGAGGCGCGCGAAGAGAAAAAAAAAGATTTTCTTCTCCTCTCTTTCTTTTTTCCCTTTTTTATTATTATTATTATTTTTTTTTTATTTATCCATCTTAGGAAGGGTGTGGATGTGTTAGTTACTGTTTTTTTTTGTTTTCACGTACCCTTAGCGGTCGCACGCTTTTTACACGCGTCGCGTGTCAGCGCTCGGTTCCCGTGGGGCCGTGAAAGGGAAAAAAATTCCTCTTTCTTTTTTTTTTCTTGTTCTTTCTCTTCTTTTTTTATAAGACAAGTAAAAAAACACTTAAAATAAGTAAAATGAAGGGTACTCACGTTGGCACGAGGATAGCGAGCAACAGTCGCATATAATTATAGCTTCTCCTTTTTTTTTTTCTTCGGGTTTTTCCTTTTTTATTTTTCCTTGCTTGCTTCCTTCCTTCCTTCTAAAACCCTTTTTCGCTGCTGGGTGGTACGTCGGTCGGTAGGACGGGTCGCGTCGGTGCGGCGGATCGATGCCGCGGTCGATGAGGGCTCGACGTTGATAAAGGCGGCTGCTGCCGTTGGACGAGAAAAATGTTTCTCGACGGTCGGTCACTCCCGACGTTACGCGCCCGCTCACTTGTTTACTCGACACTTACACGAATTCTATTGTCTTTTCTTTTTTCTTTTTTTTTTGCACTGTTTTTTTTTCTTCTTTTATTATTATTATTATTATTAAGTATTTATGTAATAAATGTCTTTGTATGTATGTATTTAATGTCTAAGTTGATTATTATTTATTAAGTGTCTTGGCACTATATTTTTTTCCACTGTATTGTTTTTTTTTCACTCTATATCACTTATTTTTATTACGTTTTCACTGTTTGTTTTTTGTTCACTGTATTTTTTTTTTTAAATGTGGACGTGTTTACGTGGTAGGACCGCTTCTGACACCATGTAATAGAATGGCAATGCGGGTATTTCAATGATGGAATGCAAGATGTAACGAGTCTATAGGTTTATTAGTCGCAGCGTGTAACAGGAGCAAATGCCTTTTACAATAATTTCTCCGTATTTGCGCACCTCCTTAAGAGGAACGGGCGCTCAAACGGAAGGATTCGTGGACTCGAGCGTCTAGGAATTATGGGTTGGTGTGTCAGAGACGTTTTTATATGCACAAGTAATAAATTTTTTTTGTAAATTGACAAGTTCTCATATAATTACAAGTTTTTCTCTTTCTTGAATGATTGCGTTCCTTTATTATCGTTCAAGCAATTTATTTTCGTTGATAACAAGATGTGTGGAAATCGATTATTCCAATACTCGAATCTTATTCCTCTTTATCTTGAATAATTTACGTGCTTGAAGTTAGAATATTAAGTGGCCGATCGTCGCTGAATCAGGCTGGTCGTCGCGCTCGGCTGTGCTTGCTCTGACGTCACGACTCGGCGATTGACGGTGACAGCTCGCTCACCTCGCGAATTGCAATTGGTGTTTATTTACGAAAGGGACGTTTTTACCTTAAGATGATGGTATATCCGTCTTCAGGGAATGTGAACGTGTCCCTGGGTATGCCTTTTTATGTCCTGGGAGTCGTCAAACCATTCCCTGACACTCGATGCTTTTCTGACGGTCACTTCTAGCCACTTGACCGGTTCACACTGAATGTCACTTTTAGCGGCTCAGTTATTCGAGATGGTTAGCCAGACTTATTCGTCGATAATGTTATCAATCCGACTTCGGCACAATTCTTCTAAGTCTGAACTGGCACGCTTATTCGAAACCCACTTAGTGCGAAATATTATATGTGCAATTTTCACAATTTTATAAGTTCGAAACGGCACGAGTTTTATAAGTCCAAATCGCACAGATTTATAAGTTCACATCGGCACAGATTTTATAAGTCCAAACCAGCACAATTCTTACAAGTTCAAATCGGCACAAATTTTATAAGTCCGAAACGGCCCAATTTTTGCAAGTCCAGATCGCACAGATTTTATAAGTCCACTTTTGCACAATTCACTTTTATTTCAAATTTACTCACTGTGTACTTTTCACTGGTAGTCCTTGAGAGTTGTCCGCTGGTAAGGTAGATCGTTGACTGATGATCGACTGCCGAAATCGCCAAGCCAGATGGGTACATCTCCATCTTCCTCCGGCTCCTCGTTCACCACTCCGCGGTAAAATTTTTCGTCGTGCCGGAAGTAGACGGGCGCTCCAGGGTACGTCTCCTCCTCGATGATCGGACGGACTTCCGGGTGATTGACACTAGTGTACGCGTAGTAATGTATCAATCTCGCCCGGCTGCCTTCTGAATCTTCCAAGTGGACATATATCCTGCTCGGATTCTGTGCGTTGATGACGGTGTTGTGCCCCGGGTATGGTGGTATTATTATTTCGCATTATTTCTCGACCCCGATTATTTCGGTTGCGAGATATTCGGTTGCGTTACGCACGAGGCGTACATCGAGCGTCGAACGCCGAGCGTCGAGCGTCGATACTGTTGACGCAGCAGTTAGGCAACCGAGAGCGCCTCGGTAACTGGAGCATCGACTCGAGAATACCGAGGCGAGAATTATGAAAGGAAAAACATGCTCCAAATCCCGCTCATGAAAAAGCGAGGATTTGGAAAGATATTGTTTACAGAATTATCTTAAATATTAAACTCGCGCTAGTTATTAAGCTGACATACCTGCTCTCGAGGAATATAAAAAGGATCGAGAGCAGGTACTCGGCAGTCTGAAATCAATTCTGACCTGTACGGTTGAATACGTAAAATCGTTCCCAAAGGGTTTGTGAAGGGAACGACAAGGGTGCACAGTGTACCAAGATCGGTAAAGTTTCAAATAGTATTAAATAACTAAATAACTAAACAATTAAATAATTCTTCGAGAACCGTTATTTAACTAAACAATTAGTTAAATAAACTTTGCTAGTTAATTATTATTTAACCTAGTTAAATAGGACATCATCGAACTGTGTTAATAAATTGATAAGAATAAATATTGTTTAAATAAATTGAGTTAATAATTCACGTGGGTTCCAACCCTTCACTGGAAAATCCCTAAAGACATTTACACGCGGAACCGGATTAGCTAACCGGGATTCTGCGGCATAACATTGGTGGCAGCGGTGGGATATCCAGAGTGAATTTTTAAACCGCTGAAAAAATTACCGAATCGCGAAACCCCGCACAGTGCGGTAACGTGAGTGTATTCCGCGAGCCAAGGGTCGACTAGTGCTCGGCGGACCATAGGGCGATCAAAGGATCGACGCGGACATCCCGTTACTCAGGAGAGGTAACGGAAGGTATCAACCGGGACCTTCGAGGATCGCTGCAGGATACCCGAAGGGCGTCGCCAACAAGTGGGACGTAAAAGAGGTCAAAGGGAGCCTGGCACCCCAAAAGGGTTATACGTCACGGACTAAAGGGCATCCCGTAATGTGGCACGTACTGTAAGTGACTCCACGTTACTTGTTAAAATTTTGTTTGAAAAAAAAACCAAGCATTGTCGAAGCAAAAGGAAAAATAAATAAGTAAAAAATGAGCGACCACAACGCGGAACGATCGGGACGGCAGGACTCTACCCCCGGTACCGGGGAGGAGGCCCTTCAGGTGGAAGAAGGGATCAGGAATGCCCTGTCGGAAATCACGAATCGGACACGTCAGGCTCTGGGCGACAGCCCACGAAGGGACGGTCAGCCGGAGCAACGGGGATCGCCGAACCCGCTGTACGGGGTAAATACCCAGAGGGGGACCGGATGGGAGGACCTGAATGTTCAACTGTTCGAGCCAAGGGGGCAGGTTACTCCGGCAATGGTGGATGGCGAGATTGCCCGTTTGCGAGCTCAGGCGCAGGGGACACGGCACGGACAGCCCAACCCGGCCGGCGGGAATAGGGCACCCGGGTCTACAGACCGACACGGCGCGGGTATTCCGCCATTGAGACCGGCATTGCGGGCATCGCGGAGGACTCTGTTCGCGGAACTCGGGGCGGTGGCCGAAGAGGACAACGACTCCGTCCACGGGCAGGAGGAACAGCCCTTGGAGGAGGATGCCACAGCCCGGCGGTTAACCCGGCTTGAGCAGCAACTACAGGGTTTAGGCAACCAACTGCAAAGGGTGCTGGAGCAGGTTGCGCGACCCCCAGCGGATGACTCCGTGGGTGAACGGCTCGTCACCATGGAGGAAACCTCAGGGGATTATGTCCTGGAAGGGCATCCTCGGACGACGCGCAGGCGAACGAGCCCTTCACCACAGCCACCCCCGGTACAGCGGCAGGCGCGGACAACGGCGCCAACAGAGGGCGAGGCCGAGTACCTGGATATGGCCTCGGCCCTTCGAAATATTAAGACGTTCGACGGGAACGATCCTGCGAAACTTGACGGATTTATGCTGTCCTGCGAAGCAGTTTGGGGAATGGTGAGACCAAGGCAGCGCTCTACTCTACTCACACTCATCCGGAGCAGTAAGCTGGAAGACCGAGCGACGCGGGAGATGCGTCACAAAACAATTGTGACCCTTAACGATCTGCGTGTGGAATTGGAGGCATTATATGGTAAGCGCGAGTCGCTCGCGTCATTGCAGTACCAATTTTGTACCTTGCGCCAGGACGCAAAAGAAAATGTCTCCACCTACGCCACGAGGGTCGAGACCCTTACGGTGGAGGTAATTGAAAAATTGTGTGAGGGTGCCGACGCGCGGGGAGCCCGCGCCATCGGCGAAGCCATTCGGAAAAGCGCCCAAATGAATTTCGAGAACGGGCTCAAGAAGGAAATCCAGACGATCGTCCGATCACGGAATTATCAGGGTCTACACGACGCCGTGATGGGAGCCATGGAGGTCGAAAAGATGACAGCCGGACGGCCCAGCGCAGCACGACCCAGCATCGGGGGAGGAAATCCCCGACAGTCGCAGGGTGCGGCGGGAGGGGCCACTCGGGCCTGTTATACCTGTGGGAAGACCGGGCACATGGCGAAGCAGTGCCGAGCCGGTCGACAGAGTCTCCCGGTGCCAGCACCAAGGGATGTGCACGTGGCCAGCATTACGTGTAATTACTGCAAAAAAACTGGGCATCTTTGGAAAGATTGCCGGGCACGTAAGCAGGCCGACAGCAAGCGGAACAAAAATAGCAACCATAACGGTAGACGGCAAAATGAGCAGCGGAAGGAGGAAGCCGCCATGCAACCAGGACAGGAGGGAACCGTGGGGACGTTCCGGGTCAACATGGTCACAGCATCGGAGGGGCCCTTAAGGGAGGCCAACGTCTACACCGCCATCACGGGCGAGGCAACGTTGGGACTCGAAACACCGACCGCCGGTCTACTAACGGTGGCTTCACTCCGTGGCAGGAGACGAATGGGGCAGGTGGACCCCCTTAAAGAAGCCGAGGTGTTTGTAATAGGGTCTCCAGGACCCCATGCATCTGCGAGCGACTTTCACATTAAATCCCCATCCAGCCAGAAGGGAATTTTGACCCTTAAAGCGGACACCGGGGCAACGGTAAGCCTAATTCACGAGAATGTGCTGTCCGACGACACTCCGGCGGCGAGGTCGGGGGTGTCGTTAAGGGGACTGGGGGGGAGGAGCCCTGAACGCTCTCTATGCCGCCCTTGTGGAGTTAGTTACCCCTTCTGGGCCTGTGAAGCATTGGTTTCACGTGATACCACAGAATCTTCATGTGCAGACCCATGGAATCCTAGGAATGGATTTCATCAAGGAAAAGGGGGTGGATATCCTTGGGGGAACGAGTATCAGAATAAAGGGACACAGCATGCCACTCGTGGATGGAAGCCTACGGGTCGCCCTACCACCACGCAGCGAAAATATCGTGTGTGTCTCACCGTTAAACTCCGAGGAAGGTATCGTCGAAAAATGTGACGTCACCGGAGGGGTGATATTGGGGGCATGCGTGACCTCGCCCCAAGGTAACGGCTGCACGGTGTGTTTAGTAAACACCACGCCCGAGTATGTTTACGTCGAACGGCCGGTGGTGAAACTCGAGCCGCTTGCGTCAGCAGACGAGCTGCACAGCGAGCTCGCCGTCGCGGCACACGAAGTAAATACGGCAACCGAGACGGGCGGCACGCGGCTGGAGAAATTGCGACAGGCGATCGAGGTCACTCACCTCAACCAGGAAGAAAAAAATACGTTATTAGAAGTCTGCGAGGAATATGCGGATATATTCCACCTCGAGGGGGATCGGCTGCCCTGTACCAGCATGGTGGAACACAGCATCCCGATTCTGGAGGGTGTACAGCCTATCAAGGTACACCCTTATCGCCTACCGGAAGCACATAAAAAGGAGGTGCAGGAGCAGACAAAGGGCATGCTTAGGGATGGCATTATACAACCGAGTCGGAGTCAATGGAACGCTCCGCTACTCGTCGTGGCGAAAAAACCTGACGCCACAGGAAAGATAAAAATGCGTGTGGTGGTGGATTTTCGCAAGCTAAACGAGGTCACCATCGGGGACTCGTACCCGCTGCCGCATATAGCGGAAATCTTGGATCAGCTGGGGCGAGCCCATTATTTTACGACGTTGGATCTTGCATCCGGTTTTCACCAGATACCGATGGCGGAAAAGGACAGGGAGAAGACAGCCTTCTCCACCCCGCAGGGACACTTCGAGTACACTCGAATGCCCTTCGGATTAAAAAATGCACCGCCGACGTTTCAACGACTGATGAGCACAGTACTGGCAGGGCTTGAAGGGCTGAAATGTTACGTGTATTTGGACGATATAGTAATCTTCGGAGCGACCTTGGCGGAGCATAACGGTCGTCTCCGAGAGGTATTCCAGCGCCTGCGGGAGGCGAAGTTGGCCCTTCAACCTGGGAAATGTCGATTTCTGCGTCTGGAAACGCGATACCTCGGGCACGTGGTCTCCAGCATGGGAGTACGGCCCGATCCAACACTCGTGACGTCCGTCCGGGAATTTCCCACCCCGAAGGACGTAAAGGGAGTCCAGTCCTTTCTGGGCCTCGCGGGGTACTACCGCAAATTTATCCAGGATTTTTCCAAGATCGCGAAGCCCTTAACGGAGCTCACAAAAAAGGGTCATAAATTTGAATGGACAGCAAGGCACGAGCAGGCCATGGAGGACCTAAAAAGGGCTCTGACAACCGCACCGGTTTTACAATACCCGGATTTTGAGAAGCCCTTCGTCGTCACTACGGACGCGTCGGATAGGGCCATAGGGGCCATATTGTCCCAAGGGCCGATCGGGGAGGACCTACCGATTTGTTACGCCAGTCGGACCTTAAACAAGGCGGAGCAAAATTACACTACGACGGAAAAAGAACTGCTGGCAATCGTATGGGGAATATCTCAATTTCGCCCTTACGTTTACGGCACCCGTTTCACAGTGGTAACGGATCATAAGCCCTTAACATGGCTGTTCAACGTGAAGGATCCCGGGTCGAGACTCATGCGTTGGAAAATAAAATTATCGGAGCATGAGTTCGACGTACAGTACAAAGCAGGGAAGCACAATACCAACGCCGACGCGCTGAGTCGCGTGTGTGTAGCGACCCGCTCGCAGGCAAGGAAGGAATCGAGCAAGGCGAGCGGCCGCGGCGGTAAGGAAGGCAGCGGTCGATTTCATTCACGGGAGCGCCAGGGAGCCGCAACCCGCGCGACAACGGGGACAGCGGCCAGCCAGGGGTATAGTCCCGCGGATAGTCAGCCCGACGCGCGCCACGGGAAGGAGTACGACGGGGTACGGTCGGACGGGGACTGCTTGAGTGCGGAGGAAAAATCAAAAATCTTCCACGAGCACCACGACGCACCCCTGGGGGGTCACCAAGGGGTGGCCCGGATGCTCGCTCGCATCAAATTAAGGTACGCCTGGCCCAGCATACGGAAGGAAATAGAAGCATACGTGGCACGGTGTGACAAGTGCCAGAGGAATAAATTACGGCCGATGGCGAAGGCACCATTGGTGATAACCGACACCCCAACAAGGGCCTTCCAGAAATGTGCAATGGATATCGTAGGGCCATTGCCTGAGACGGAGCGGAGAAATAAGTATATCCTAACCTTCCAGGATTTACTTACGAAGTACAGCATAGCCATACCGCTGGAGACGCAACAGGCCAACGAAGTGGCAAAGGCATTTGCCAAGGAAATTGTATGTCGGTACGGAGCACCGGAGACCATCCTTACCGATCAGGGTACGAATTTCCTCAGTGCCATATTTAAGGGCGTGTGCCAGATACTGCGAATAGAAAAAATTCAAACCACGGCGTATCACCCGGAGTCGAACGGGGCGTTGGAACGCTCGCACCGGACCCTTGCGGAGTACCTTAAGGGTTACATAGACGAGGATCAGGAGAGCTGGGATGAATGGCTACCCTACGCCATGTTTACATACAATACCACCCCTCACACGGCGACGGGATTCACCCCCCATCACCTGGTCTACGGGGAGAATGCCGAGCTACCAACGGCCCTTCGAAGGGAACCCAGGCTCACGTATGCATACGACGATTACGCACAGGAGTTAAGGGAGCGCTTACGTGCGGCCTGGTCTACAGCGCACAATAATCTGAAGGTAGCTAAGAACCGGGCTAAGGTCTACTACGACCGAAGGACTAGGGACAGGAAGTTCAAGGTCGGAGACCGGGTCTTACTACGTGACGAGACCGTGCGCCGAGGACGGTCCGCGAAACTGACCCCGAAGTGGGTGGGTCCCTGCCCCATCGTGGAGGAGCACCCTCCATGCAACTATACCCTTCGCCAAGGGCGGAGGATGGTCAAAGTGCATGTAGACCGCCTCCGAAATTACGTGGAGGAGTAGGGGGTTAGGCAACGTAAAGAGGGTGGGTCTAACCCCGGGTCTAACCCGAGTTAGACCCCCAAGATGTTACCGGCTTTGACAAGGCTTCATTCCGTGGACAAGGCATGATGCAAAGGGATTACAAGGCGTGAAATAACCATTGCAGGTTGTTGCTGACGGGTCTACGGGCGGGTCTACTGGCCGTAGCCACCGCTCTGGATGGCCCATACGAAATACAGCCCTTCAGGGACGCACCCGGGCTATATTTCGAGAAGATCGGACTGCTGCATCTCCACACCAACGTCTGGACCATGGCAATTCGGATGGATCTATCGAGTCTGGCATATATGGAAAGTCAGATTAACTTTCAATTAGGGGAGGTCCGGAGGAAGTGTGAGTTGCACGGCAGCCCAGACGGCCATTGCGCGGAGATGTTGGAACATCTTGTACGCCTGTCGGAGAAAATTGAGGAGAACGTAGGGGTTGTACAGGATCTCGTCGGCACAGGATCGAATCGGAAGCGACGGGGGTTAATCGATGGTCTAGGTACCGTGGTGAAGGCTATTACCGGCAACCTGGACGCCGCCGACGGGGAAAGGATGGATGCGGAGATCGCCGCAATCCAGGACACCCAAGGGACCCTGAAAAGGGCCATGAAGGAACAACTGCAGGTCGTGGAATCAACACTGGAAATGTTCAACGCGACGTCACGGGCCTCGCAGAGGAACCTGCAGAAATTGTACACTATGGTACGCACGGTGAACGGATACTTCCGGAACCGTACCCAGGTGCTGAGTGAGCGTCAGCACTTCGACGAGAGTCTCGCCCTTATCGAGGCCTCTGTGGAGACCTATCTACGGGAGGTAGGAAAAATGGTCGAACTTTTTGCCGGTGTGGCTTCCGGCACCGTAAGTGCCGCAATGGTCACGCCAGCCGCATTAACGGGTTACCTCACGGAAGCTCTACCACACGTACCTACGGGGTATGGGTTTCCGCGCCCTGTCACGCGAGAAAATGCGGCGGCCATTCTACGTCTGGCCACGCCGCGTGCGTATCAAAAGGGAGGGGTGATAACCCTATTGTTGGAAATTCCGCTGGTCGGTCCCTCGGTCTACAGTGTGAACTATGTGTATCCGCTCCCAAGGAAGGGAGAAAACGATACGTACTACTACATTGATACCGCCGAGGATCTGGTGGTGGTAGACCGGGAAAATCGGCATTACCTCCAGGTGACGACATCGGATTTGGACGCTTGCAAAAGGGACAAAGACGAGTACTTCTGTCCACCTCGATACCCGACGTTGACCGTTAATACGGATGCTCCCTGTGGTGTGCGACTCTACACCGAGGGAGTGGTAGGTCAGGGTCAGCAATGTCCGAAGAAAATCGTCCGGCTCACCCACACGCTCATACTAGGCATGCGTCAACACGGGCAGTGGCTGTTTGTGTCGCCACGTGGGGAGACGGTGAGCATCGGCTGTCACGGTAAGCCGGCGAGACAGGAGCAGCTCGACGGCACGGGGCTGTTGACCGTTCATGGACGGTGTGTCGTCACCGCGGCCGACTTCAGACTCGAGACGGTTAAACGCTGGAGTCAGCAGATCGCCGGCGCGGGCTTTGTGCCTGTCTACAACCTCACCCTGTTACCGGCTGAGGAAGAGGAAATACCCCGAGTAATGGCGGAGGTAATGGACGTCAAGCTGGAACGGGCGGTGAATAGCCCGAGCGAGCTACAAAATCTAGGCGTACGGATACGCAAAATAAAAACAGAATTAAATTCGACGGACCGTCCCCGCTCGTCGACTCTTACGCGGCTATATCATACCATCGGTTCTTATGGTGTGGGCACGCTTGCCCTATTGACCATCGTTGGCTACATAATCTACCGCGTCCTGCGGGAAAGGGCGGGAAAGACGCCCGTACAGGAGGCTTGCATTATTCCCCAGGTGGCGACCCGGGTGGGCGTATAACTCGGGAGAAGGTGAAAAGGAGAAATCAAGAAACACACCAGAACATCATTTCAAGGGGAAAAATCTATTTATTGAAACCTGCGTAAAGGAAATCAAAAATTGGAGAAGCCTCAATTCCATTCCGCGAAGCGCCAATTCATGTCGCCGGTGGCTGCGCGGTGGCGGCGGGAGGCCGGATCTTCCTCCTCCTCCTCCTCACTGGATGACTCCGTGTCGGACGCTCCGGCCGGACGCGGCATCACCCGTGGAGCCCCTCTAGGAAGGGGGGCAAGGCGACTCCTGGGGAGCAGGGCTTCCCCGGGCCTGGGCATCCGACCATGGGCACCGCTGAATTCCATGGCGGCTGCCGACATCATCAGGGGCCGGGTGGCGTGGACTCTGCGGGAGGCGGGATGCCTCCGCCTGGGCTCCGGCGCCACGACGGTGGAGTGAAGGGGCTCGGCTGCGGTCTCGCTCGTCTCGGGCCCAATAACCTCAATGTCGGGGCTGGACCGACCCGAGAGGCTGGGGCGCACCAGAAGGGTATAAACCACGTCGCCGGGGAGGGTGACGCGTACCTTCTGCAAAAGAAAATAAGGAATTAGTTCGGTAGGGTACGTCGCGTGGGCAGTATTGAATTTAACGGATAGTAACAGTAAAAAAAGGGGGAAATTTAAATTAATATTCAATTAGTAATAGTAAAAACAAAAAAAAAAAAAAAGAAAATTCAATATTCAGGCGAAAGATTGTGCAAAAAGTACGTACCTTGGCGGGCGGGCTTGGGCTTCTCCTGGAGCTCATCTTGCAGTCGGTGCGCGGTAACGTTATAATTAACGGTCGATGAACGAATAAGTAAGCACACCGTCGGAACGACGGTTAATATAGCCCAAAAATGCGAACGCGTCGACCTACTGAGCGTCGACCCCGGCCGGCAGCATTAGGCTGTAACGGGGCCTTCCGCCTCCGTATTCCGCAATAACTCGGAAGCGCGCCCGTCTTTTACGTGCACTCATTAATTTACGAAGAAATTTTCTTTCTCACATTTTTTCCCGTATTAGGGTTTGGTTAGTATTAGATACTAAGTGTACGGGGCACACAAAGGTCATAAAAATAAAGCTCGCCGGGGGCGAGCGAAAAGAAATCAGATTTCTTTTCTTTTTAGGGGGGGAGGGATGTTGTGCCCCGGGTATGGTGGTATTATTATTTCGCATTATTTCTCGACCCCGATTATTTCGGTTGCGAGATATTCGGTTGCGTTACGCACGAGGCGTACATCGAGCGTCGAACGCCGAGCGTCGAGCGTCGATACTGCTGACGCAGCAGTTAGGCAACCGAGAGCGCCTCGGTAACTGGAGCATCGACTCGAGAATACCGAGGCGAGAATTATGAAAGGAAAAACATGCTCCAAATCCCGCTCATGAAAAAGCGAGGATTTGGAAAGATATTGTTTACAGAATTATCTTAAATATTAAACTCGCGCTAGTTATTAAGCTGACATACCTGCTCTCGAGGAATATAAAAAGGATCGAGAGCAGGTACTCGGCAGTCTGAAATCAATTCTGACCTGTACGGTTGAATACGTAAAATCGTTCCCAAAGGGTTTGTGAAGGGAACGACAAGGGTGCACAGTGTACCAAGATCGGTAAAGTTTCAAATAGTATTAAATAACTAAATAACTAAACAATTAAATAATTCTTCGAGAACCGTTATTTAACTAAACAATTAGTTAAATAAACTTTGCTAGTTAATTATTATTTAACCTAGTTAAATAGGACATCATCGAACTGTGTTAATAAATTGATAAGAATAAATATTGTTTAAATAAATTGAGTTAATAATTCACGTGGGTTCCAACCCTTCACTGGAAAATCCCTAAAGACATTTACACGCGGAACCGGATTAGCTAACCGGGATTCTGCGGCATAACAACGGTGACATTTGGATACCGTCCTTCGAGGTTCTGGGCTGGGTAGTTCCGGAACGTAGCCATTTTTTTTTTTTTTTTTTTTACTTTCTTCCTTCCCTTCTTTCTTTCTCTCTGCTTTTCCTATTTTCCACTCACTCCTTGTCACCTTATCTCTCGCCTTTCACCGTGGTACTGTCAGAGCTTGCGATAAATTTGCCCGATCAGCCGTGAAATTTTAGTTCTATTACCCCCCCCCCCCCCCCCTTTTTTTGGCGTTGTCGATGCGAGTGTCGATACCCCAGACATAGATACTTGTCTTGGTATATCCCGAACGGTCATTATTATTTATTCTTCGTGATCATTTCGCTTCCGTGTATGCTCATGTTTCTTGAAATTCGGCTGGTCATCTCTATATCGGAGTCTATCTCGGCGAGCTTCTCTGTTCTCGGTATTAATCCTTTGTTTTGATTCTTGCTCTTCGCCGCGCTCGACTCCTTCGCCGTTCTTGACTTCCATGTGGGGGGGGGGGGGGGGGGGGGTCCTAGCACTTGGCCGTTCGAAAGCTCGGCTGGACGGTGCGCGGCCTCGATGTCCCGGCCGCGGTGAGATAGCGCGCTCTCCTTTATCGATTCTCGATCCTTGCTGCCGGTTATCGGGGTCGGTAACGGCGGTTTCTCTTTCTTGTTTCGCGGTTTGTATCCTCCCTCGGATTCCTTCTAATGTGTGATTCTTATCTTCATGTTTATTTTTATCTTTCTTTTAATTTTTGTTTTTTATTTTTATTTTTATCTTTATTGGCCTTTTGCTATTACTATTTTATTTATTTCCTACTTAATTCATTTTTTTTTGTTTTATCTTCCCTAATGTCCTTATGGCTATCCTATTCTTATCTTATTCTATCCCTAATTTTTGATTTTAATTTTAATTTTAAATTTAATTTTTCTTCTGATTACTACTACTCTTTTCTGTATCACTAATCCTTATTCCTAACTTTGTCCTTATCGTTCTCTCCCTTATTCTTTCGTTATTGCTATGCTATTTATTTGTGTTTTTATTTTTATTGTTGTTTTCGTTTTTATTTTATTTATTTCCTTCTTCGGCTTCTGAGTCGTCCGGATCTTTCCCATTTGTCTTGCTTCGGTACTTCTTCAGGAGGCTCGAGTGGAACTTGCCTCGTTCTCGGTGAGATTCGGGTTCTTCAAGCAAATACGTTGCGAGTCCCACGCATGCTTTTATCCGGTACGGGCCCTCGTAGAGAGGCATGAACTTCGCGGTGACCTTGTCCATTTGGTGCGAGACGTTTAAGGCCTTGACCAAGACGAGTTCTCCCTCCGAATACGTCGTCATTCGATGGCATTCGTCTAATTTCTCAGCCCTTCTTCTCCCCTTCCGGAGGATTCTTAACTTCCTCTGGACTTCCTCGAGCTTCTTAATGTAGTCTTCTATTCCGGCTATTTTTCCTCGTAACGGCGGAATCCAATTTTTCCAGGGGCGATGTGGTTTCTTTTTTGTTTGTAATTCCATCGGAGTGTACTCGGTGGTGTCGTGTGGCGTCTCATTAATACAATCTTGTATTATCGGTACCCATCTGGCCCATGCTGTGTGGCGATCGGTTAGGAAGGTACGGAAAAATCTTCCGAGCTCTCGGTTTACCCTCTCGACAATATTTCCTTGCGGGTGCCGTATCGACGAGAATACTCCCCGGATCTTTTCATCTTCCAACCATTTTTTCCATGCCTTGGCCGTGAACTGCGTGCCATGGTCAAATTGGATCCTTCTGGGCTTGCCGTATTTCGGGATATAGTCCTCGCTGAGCTTCTTTATAACCGTTTTGGTGTTCGCCGTGCGTATCGGGTATAGGACGACAAATTTCGTGAAGGCGTCCAGAGTTACTAAAATATGCCGAACCCTCCCTGTGGATGTCGGGAGGGGGCCAAAGAAATCGATAGATATTAGATCTCCTGGTCCTTCGGGCACAATCGTCTGCATATTCGCGTAACTAGTCTGGACCGCGCATTTCGTTCGCTGACAGGAGTCGCATTTGGCGAGCTGGTGCCTGATGCTTTTCGCAAATCGGGGATACGCGAAGTCTTCATTCAGCATCTGAAAAACCTTGTTCGCTCCGATATGTCCATATATCTCGTGGCATTCCTCGACCAGTATTCCTTTTATCTCTTCCGGCAAGGTTATTTTCCATTGGCCGGTTTTCGCGGCCTTTTGTAATACCCCTTCCTCCAGTCGATAGTTTTTCGGATGGTTACGCGTCTCCTTTTCATCCTCGAGTAGATTTATAATGGCGTTGAGATCTTCCTGACTCCGCTGCATCGTACCAATTTGTCGCATCTTTTGCGACAGCAACTTCGACGGTTTTTGCGCGAGGGCTGCGATAACGATTTTTCCCGGCAGTGCTCCATCGGGTTCATACGTGTGATCGCGGAGTCGGCTGAGCGTGTCTGCTACTTGGTTCGATTTTCCCGGTCGGTGTTCTACCGTTAAATCATATCCTTGTAACAGCAATGCCCATCTCAACAGTCGGTCGCTCGTAAATCTGCACGTTTTTAGAAATACCAGTGCTTTATGGTCGGTTATTATCGTTATCTTTGCTCCTTTAAGATAACTTTGGAACTTTTGCAGCGCCCACACGATGGCAAGTAATTCTTTTTCCGATGTGGTGTACCCGACTTCTGCCCCCTTGAGTGTACGACTGGCGAATGAGATCACTCCGACCTCACCATCTTCGTCGGTTTGAGACAATGTCGCGCCCAGCGCCTAGTCACTCGCGTCCGTCGTCAAGGTATATGGTTTCGTTACATCGGGATGGTCGAGGATCACTGACTCGCAAAACAGCTGTTTTATCCTTCCGAACGCCGCTTCATGGATTTCAGTCCATTTCCAGCTCGTCCCCTTTCTCAATAGTTCCAACAGCGGAACAGTTTCTTCGGCGTGTCTGCTTGTAAATTTCGTATAGAAATTTACCAGCCCGAGAAAACCCCGCAGCTGCTTTACGTTTCGGGGACGGGAAAATTCCTTGATCGACTTAACCTTGTCGGGCTGTGGCAATATTCCTTTAGTCGTCACGACATGTCCGAGAAAATTCACCTCCCTTCGGAAGAAATGGGATTTTTCCATCTTGAGAGTCATTCCATGTTCTCGTATTCTCGAGAATAATTGTCGGAGATGTTGCAGGTGTTGTCGGGCATCCCCCGACACTACCAATAGATCATCCACGAAATTTACTATAGAATCTCCGGTGTTGCGAAGGACGATGTCTAGTCCTCGAACCAGCGCCGCGGTACTCGTTTTTAGCCCGAATGGCGTAACCGTAAACTCATAGCATTTATTCTCGTGTCGAAAAGCCGTGTATTTCCGTGAATCAGGGTGTAACGGGATCTGCCAGAAACTGCTGGTTAGATCCAAGGTCGACATGACCTTTGCGTCTCCGCATTTCTGGAAAATCTCTTCGGTTGGTAACGCGGAGTCATAATCTCCTTCGAGGTGTTCATTTAATAGCCGTGCATCTAGACACAACCTGACGTCTCCGTTGGTTTTGATAACGGTCACTAAAGGGTTAATGTAGGTACTCGTTGACCTTTGAATAACACCTTGAGCGAGCATTTTGTTGATTTCATCCGTTACCTTTCCGCGGTACGCCATTGGAACAGGGTATGAGCGAGATACGAAGGGTTTTTCGTCCTTAAGAACGAGCCGATGCTCATATGCTTGCATCCGCCCCGGTCGTTTACGAAATACGTCTCGATATTCATACACCAATTCCTTGAAGCGTCGCTGAATCTCGACGTCGACGTCAGCGCATTCTCGGAGCTTCTCATCGACTTCGGCTTCACGGAGACATTCTGAGCTGGGATCTTGTATTTTTCCGCTCATCACATGTCTCGTGACCGTTTCTTCCGGTTCTTCTTCCTCCATCGTGCCTTCGGCTCGAGCGAGCATCGCTCTACTCTCCCCCATTTCTTTATCCCCTTCGGTTATATGACACTGGCTCTCCTCCATCTGCCAGTAGCCTCCTACGAGGCGTCCGACAATTTTATCTCGCACCTTTATGACTCTTCTGTGCGTGTCGACGTAAACCCCGAGTTTGTCCATCCCGTCGATACCAAGAAGCACGGATCTCTGCAGTTTCGGTACGACCAACAGCGTTACGTCTCCCTCTGAATCGTACACTCTTGCTGTGGCCATTACCTGCTGTTTGATTCGTCCTGAACCTCCTCCGAATGCTCCCACCACATTAATTGATGTTACCGGTAATATTGGACAATTCCGAAAGGCTTCCAAGTTTTGTTCGTAAAATTCTTCGGAAATACAAGAAACCTCGCTTCCGCTATCGACCAACGCACTGGCCAATGCTCCTTCGAAACCGATCGGCACCTCGGGGCACATTGGTCGTGTTTCGTCATATATCACGCCCTCTCCTGGCCGTGGCATATCGAGGAGATAGTCCTGAGGGCTCTCGAAAATCGTTCGGACCCTTTTTTCGGTCCTTTTGGGAATCGCTCCTTGTCCGATAGCGATGACTCTTTTGTCTTTCGTCGTCATTGGCACCGAAACCGATGCGGGACCGACTTGGGGTAGACCATCCCTTCTCCTTTCCTCCACGGCACTGATCTCTTCTTGATCTAGTCCGACCTTCTTCCCCCCCTTTATGGGCTTGGTCTCTCCCCCATTCTTCGGTAACCCTTCTCGTTCTTCCAATGATTCGACATCACAGGTTGTCATCGTCTCGTAGTTCGTCGCTTCTTCTCTTGAGTTTCTCGCTGCCTCTCTTTCTCTCTCTCTTTTCTCCTGTCGTTTCTGCCAAGATTCGTCCTTTCGCCTTTTTCTTTCTTCCGCTTTCCTCTCTTTTTCTTCCATTATTTTCTTCTCCTCTTCCCTCTTTTCTTCCTCTCGTTTCTTCTTCTCCTCTT
Organism: Exephanes ischioxanthus; assembly: GCA_958510785.1. Lineage (NCBI taxonomy): Eukaryota > Metazoa > Arthropoda > Insecta > Hymenoptera > Ichneumonidae > Exephanes > Exephanes ischioxanthus. The sequence continues at coordinate 27,990,673 of OY294017.1, read as the reverse complement.
CATGTTTCTTCTTTTCTTCTTTCTTCTTTTCTTCTTTCTTCTTTCTTCTTTTCTTCTTTCTTCTTTTCTTCTTTCTTCTTTTCTTCTTTCTTCTTTTCTTCTTTCTTCCTTTTCTCTTCTTCTTGTACCCTTTCTTCTTCTTTTCTTCTTCCTTTTCCTCTACTGTTTTTGTCGCCGTTGCGTCTCGTGGTTTCTCCGCGTGCCTTACGGACGCAACGTTTACGCGTTTCCCTGGTTCGTGGTCGTGAAGTTCGCATTAACGCCTTGTCCCTGCTGCATCGCTTGTGCCGGTGTTGGTGGCGGCGACACGGGGTAAAATGGTGGCGGGACCGAAAAATTCTGTGATGTTATCGTCGCTGGTGGGCCTTGCCACTGATTATAATTTTGCGGCGGCACCTGGGGTGGGCCATATTGGGCCGTTTGCCACTGGCCTTGCACTCCACCTCGCTGCTGCCAAGGGCGTTGTCCACCACCATTCCCTCGCCCATTTCCTCGTTGTGGCCCGTATCCGCCCCCGTTCGGTCGATCATTGCTGCTACTTGCGTTTATCGTGCCGCCGAGATCGTTACTCTCGAGCAACTCGATTAGCTCACTCACCCTACCGAGATTTCTGACGAGAATCGCTGTTCTTATGTTCTCATCAAAGTGCTTTGCGAGCCGTCGGATCGTCTCCTGGTCGCTGATTGGTTCGCTCAGATCGCGAACGTTCCCGATGACCCGAGTCGCGTATTCTGCCTTCGTGAGGCGTTGTCCATTGACAAAATAAGTCCCATACTCGAGGTGACGCTTCACTTTGTCTTGTAGTTCGCGTCCCCAGTATCGTGCACGGAAAGCTGCCTCGAACTGTGCAATGTTCGTGACCTCGGGCGCAACCAAGTGCCACCAATCCCTTGCCGTCTCAATCATAGCCTCTCCTATCATGCACCGTAACTCAGGGCCTTCTGGCTCGATGGCACTGAAATGATCCCGAAGCGTTTTTAGGTATTGCATCGGGCGTTCAACGCCATCGCCCTTAAACGTCGGGAGCTTTTTTGACGCCACGTATGCCTTACTGGCGTTGAGACCGCAGAACCTTGTGTTCCCGAGCATGGTTTGGGAACAACCTGCTTGTGCCCTTTCCGCATATTCCCGGATTCTTCGGGCGTTCTCCTCGGCCTTTTTCAGCGCCTGGGTCGATTGATCCGTTACTTGTTCTAGTTTCCCGATCATGTCCACGATGGTGACGTCTTGTGCTGCGAGTCGGTCTCGAACGAGATCGTTCGTTGGCTCTTGTTCGTCCCTTATTATGTTGTGCATATTTTCTACTTTTTGGTCCGTATATCGCTCGACGTCCTGGGCTACTTTAGTTAACGCGTCGAGCATCTCGGTTTTTATCTCGGTACCTCGAGCGACGCATGCCCTTTCTTGGTTTTTCTGGGTTCCCTTCAGCTCGGCAAATTCCTTTTTGTTGTCCGCCGCCATGCCCATGAGGAGTTTAACGACGTCCTCGAGTTTTACTGCGCCGCTCCCGTTTCCACCCGCTTCCTCCGTCCCTCTCGTTTCTTCCGTCGGGTTTTCCATCCGATCGTTTTGATTCGGTGGTGTATCGCCGTTCTGGTGTGGTATTAGGGACATTCGGTTCAGTCCCTCCTGGTTCCGGATCCCCATGTGTCCGAGCATGTGGTCGGCGGTGGTCGATTCCCAATTCATGGTTAAATTGGTCGCGTTTGCGTCGACAATACTTTTTTCGGAGTCGGAATCCTCGACCGCCGATGTGCGGGTGTTATTTATGCCGATGACGGCCGCTCCTGCGGAGTTGCGGCGCCTTCTCTCCTTGTCGCGCAGTTCCCGGCGAGCGCGATGCACGTCTTCCTCTAATTCCATCAGTTCGAGTTCTCGGAGTTCTTGTCCGACCGACTTTACCGACATTTATATTTCTTTTAATTTCTTTAACCGCGCTGCTCTGACACACGCAATCCCTTTTTGCTCGAGCCCCACGTTGGGCGCCAAATGTAACAGGAGCAAATGCCTTTTACAATAATTTCTCCGTATTTGCGCACCTCCTTAAGAGGAACGGGCGCTCAAACGGAAGGATTCGTGGACTCGAGCGTCTAGGAATTATGGGTTGGTGTGTCAGAGACGTTTTTATATGCACAAGTAATAAATTTTATTTGTAAATTGACAAGTTCTCATATAATTACAAGTTTTTCTCTTTCTTGAATGATTGCGTTCCTTTATTATCGTTCAAGCAATTTATTTTCGTTGATAACAAGATGCGTGGAAATCGATTATTCCAATACTCGAATCTTATTCCTCTCTATCTTGAATAATTTACGTGCTTGAAGTTAGAATATTAAGTGGCCGATTTTTATTCGCGCGTATACCGCACTGCGCATGCGCGGGCGGCTTCTCGATCGTCGCTGAATTCGGCTGGTCGTCGCGCTCGGCTGTGCTCGCTCTGACGTCACGACTGCAATTGGTGTTTATTTACGAAAGGGACGTTTTTACCTTAAGATGATGGTATATCCGTCTTCAGGGAATGTGAACGTGTCCCTGGGTATGCCTTTTTATGTCCTGGGAGTCGTCAAACCATTCCCTGACACTCGATGCTTTTCTGACGGTCACTTCTAGTCACTTGACCGGTTCACGCTGAATGTCACTTTTACCGGCTCAGTTATTCGAGATGGTTAGCCAGACTTATTCGTCGATAATGTTATCAATCCGACTTCGGCACAATTGTTCTAAGTCTGAACTGGCACGCTTATTCGAAGCCCACTTAGTGCGAAATATTATATGTGCAATTTTCACAATTTTATAAGTTCGAAACGGCACGAGTTTTATAAGTCCAAATCGCACAGATTTATAAGTTCACATCGGCACAGATTTTATAAGTCCAAACCAGCACAATTCTTACAAGTTCAAATCGGCACAAATTTTATAAGTCCGAAACGGCACAATTTTTGCAAGTCCAGATCGCACAGATTTTATAAGTCCACTTTTGCACAATTCACTTTTATTTCAAATTTACTCACTGTGTACTTTTCACTGGTAGTCCTTGAGAGTTGTCCGCTGGTAAGGTAGATCGTTGACTGATGATCGACTGCCGAAATCGCCGTCTCTTATACCCCGATTTTGGACTCCCACTCCGTCAGTTTGGCAGATTTCTGGCGGACTCGCGTCTGCGTGCGGGCGCCTGGTTATTAATTTTCTTATTGGCTGATGGCCTTGCTCTTCCTCTGCCCTCCAATGCCGGATCGGTATAGTCGTGACGATTATCCGGTGTTATCCTCCGAGCTAATTATATGCTCTCAGTCTGCTCGGTCGGTGCCGTGTGCAGCTCGTCGTGTCGTCATTTTCGTCCAATCGTTGAGGCTGATTTTCCCTCGCTTTCGCCTTTCCTCGACCTTGAGCGTGCTTTCGATGTAAGCCCGCTCGGCAGCGCCGCTGTGCTTCCGAATCCTTGCTGGTGTCGGCCATTGCGCGTGCGCGTCGCTCGGCATCGATCGAGCCGCCGCTCGATCCCATCGGATGGCGCTACTTGGCTCTCCGCGTGTTCGTCTGACGGCTGCATCTCTCCTGTGCTGACCGCGTCTCCCGTGCTCTCGCGGTGTGACGTCACCGGGGTCACACGGAAGCTTTTATTTAATATGTAAGGGAGTCTCAAGCGTAATGATTGCTGAGAGCTACGGAGAGTGTACCGGTTGAAGGCTCGAGCAGGACTGATGTGAAGCGGGCATGAAGCCGAGGGCCTGACGCGCGCTTCACAAAGGGACAAAGTCGCGACAGAGTGTCGCGACGCCCGCGATAAGGCCCGTCTCACGGCTCTAAGCCGTGCGGCCGGATGCAGATAACCCGGGAGGGCTTCTGCGTATTAAACGCAGCGGAAAGTAACACCGAGTTTCAGTTTCTCTTATTTTCCGATTTCCCGTTAATTTAACTCTGCTGACTATTTTTGATTATTCGTTCAACTTACTGCTTTTATTATTTTCGGTTTTATTTTATTTTCACTCTGCTTCCTTAATATTTGGTCGACGTTTATCCGCGAGTTGATGTGTGCCCCAGTGGGTCAATTGTTTCCGTTCTGTCGGGTTTTTTTTGCCGACTTCGATTCCGGTGTACCGCGGGGTGCGCCGCTGTAAGAGAACACTCCAGCCGAGCGGCTCTGCGGCTTCTGCGTATTAGGTGTAAGAGGTAGATTAAGATTTTTGCACGCGTTTTTGGTATTTTTATCTTGGCGCTGTTTTTTGTGTTATTTGTGATCTTTTTTTTGTATGAAATTTACCTTGTATTTATTGACAACACGATTCAATCTTATCTATTGGGTTCGGATCTATTACGCTAATTGTACTTTATTTTATTTATGGAGCGTTTATTTATTCGTTCGACTCTATTCGATTCTATTCGTCGATCTACTTTTAGTCTATTTTGTCTGTTGACTCGTCCGTTCTTTCTTTGATTTTATTTAAATTGATCACTGGATTTTTTTCCCTTCTCTATTTCTTTGTTAATTTTAATCTATTTTCGCACTTGACTCCTTGCTTAGCTATTTGACCGTGCTTTGCCTTGCGTATACCGGGACCTCGATCCAACCATGTTCGGCAGTCGCCCCTTACGCACGGCGTCGGGAATTGTCACCGGTGACGGGGGCAGGATTATTCAGACTTCCCGAGGAAACGACAGGATTCGGCGACCGGAAGGTGCGGCGGGTGCACCGTGTCATATCGGTAATGCGATCGAGCGACCTTGGCTTTCGCCGTTTAATCAGTCGACACTTCCCTATACGACTGATCGACCACACATCTCAGTCGAACATTTCAATCGGCGCGTTGGTCGGAGGCTCCACGAAAGCCTGAGTTATCGCGGGCTGATGGACACGGGGATGTCCGCGTACGACACCATGCGAAGATGGGATTTAAAATTCTCGGGAGCACGGGGCGAGGACGTCGAGGAATTTTTGTCGCGCATCAAGGAAGGACGCAGGATGTTTCCGATCTCGGACGCCGAGCTACTCAGCTGCCTCCCGTTTTTCTTTACTGGTATTGCGCGGATTTGGATCCGAAGTGAAAGGTTGCGGTACCGAACCTGGGCGGAGTGCGCATACCATCCCCCGTTGCAGCAGCCGAAGTCGGGGGTTGGGAGTTTTACCGGAACCGATCAGCCTCAGGACGGGACGAGGCCTGGAGAATGCCTTTGCCGCGAGTGTCCGCCGGTGGAGGGCGAGGACAGTTATCCTCATATTATTATTATTATTATTATTATTATTATCTCACGGCTCACACACGCTTTATTACGTGCATCAGGCCGCCGGTACCAAGGATCCAGCGGTACCAACAACGCATCCCGAATCGGCGTGGTCATCCGGAGTCGCGACATCGTCTCGGCCGTGCCCGAGTGACTCGAGCGATGAAGAGTAGCGCAATATCTCAGCCGCCTTCGGGACGTCGACATCTATCGTTTATTTTAGTTGATTTATATCTGTTTTTTCCCAATTGTCTTATTCACGACGGCCCATCCTCAAGCCGTATCATTGACTATTAATATTGGTTTTGTAAAATATTTGGCCGTCTTTTACGGTACCCATGCCGCCGAACTATTTGATGTATCGCTAGTTTCGAGACAAATAAGAATACATCAGGGCTGCTTGGCCACTGGCATGACGGGTACCGAGAAAGGAGGGACCGGACTTTTCTCCAAATACCGCATAAGACTCTGCCAAAATATTTAAATGTGTGAATTCTTGTGCATACTGTCTTTCTCTCGATCGCACGAATTACTCTGACGATTATTATTTGAATTGAACATTGCTTTTGAGATTTCCTGGGACTGAATTCACGTTGCACGTCGAGTATTTTCATTCTCATTATGGTCCGACTCCGAGTCAGAGGTTTTACTATTTGCCGGGAATATATTGGCGTGATTTCTTTTGTTGTTCGCGACACATCAACGCATAACTTTCGCGAGATCCATTTAATGCAGCGAGCACACGTCTCGTTACACCGGCGAAGTTCCAGGCAGTCTCAAGGGCCAGAACTAGGTCCCGAATCCAGAACTAATTCGCACAACATTTTTTGTTTTATTTTTACTGAGAATGGAGATGAGACGACCATGGCACACTATCTTTCGCACGAAATGTCCTATTGGCATGGCTTTTTCTACCGCTGCAATTTGGCTTTCCGCTTGCTTCACCACCTTACCGCCGCTGCTGCTTTCATCGTCCTGGGCGCATCCCTAATTAGTCGCAGTTTGACGATATTACACCACCATTCGGCAGAGATGGTACCGGAAACCGAAGGATTGGATTCCGCGAAGAGAAGATTCGACGCTTCGTATCACCACTAGGCTAAGCGGTCGAATACCTTTTGCACGTACCAATACTTCGTAGGGTCCGGAAATAATTATACGAAACTTCGGACACCGGTCAACTGGATTTCCCGGAGACAAATCTATGTCACGTATCAAGTTTTTTCCCCGTCGATGTCCGACCCAGAGGGGGGGGAATCGTTGTGACGCGGTATTTTTTGGTCGCGTCACAGATCCTCGTAAACTGCGATTGTGGCGAAATCTCGCGCGAATTTTCGGACGAAGCGTCAGCGTAGCTGTCGTTCGAATATTCATTTCGCGCGTGTGACAATTCGCGATAGTCGTAGGGCGTCGCCGGGTACCGGACACCGGCCGGAAATCGGGAAAAGTGGGGAGCGAGAGAGAACGCGAGTGAGGCGGCGAGCACGACTCCGAAAATTAGGTCGGGACTCTCTTCCGTGAAGCGACGGAGATACGACGCGTGTGCTCGCCGTGCCGATTGTTCTCGCCGATTTTTCGTGGGAACTTTTGGGGTGGAATATCGAGGCGGTGGAGCCATTTTACCGAGTCGTTCGGCGGAGTTATTCTTTCCCGGTTACATTGGAAGGACGGAAGGAAACCGGTACCGGCGAGGAGTACTCAAGCTACCATCAGTTTTTGCGGTAAGACTTCTGATTTTTTGAGTAAAATCGTCGGACACGCGGTCTATCTTCGGTTCTGCGCGCATTTTATCGAGCGTGCCCGCGACTCGATCGCGGCGTGGAGTTCCGTCCCGGGCAAAACAAGCTTGTGTTTCCGTCGATTATTTATGTTCTTTTTCCTTCTTAATTTTTGGGGACTATCTTTTTTCCTTTTTTCCTCGTGTTCGGGGATCACAAGAGCCGGGTATTGGACGGCCTCTCGTCGCACCGGTACCGTGAAAATCGGAAAGATCACCTGCGCGTGGTTTACGACGAGCGGACGAGAGTGAGTGAGTGTGTCGCGGCGTGTGGGTTTCGAGCTCGCGCGGGTAATTAAACGTAGGCTTTCTTTCGCGGCTGAGGACGTCGAAAAAGCATCGCGATATGAAATAAACGGGTCTCGAGACCGCCGCCGATATCGTTTCGTTGTTTCTGTCGTTGGTTGTCGTTTTTGTGGAATTTTCGTAAGGTACCGCTCCGAAAGCGTCTGCGAGGGGCAGCCTGCACGCCGAGATTGTGTGTGTGAGTGTGCGCGGCCGAACATCGCCCTTAGCGCGACGGCGACGATCGGACAGCCGTACAGTCCGGCCGATAATTACGATCAGTAGGGAAAATTAGGCCTGGCCCGTTATATTTTTCTTAGACTTTTTCTTGGTATTCTTTTATAATTTATTTTCTTTTTATTACTTTCTCCGATTCTCTGCGACGTTGTATTATTCTTTATTATTTTTCCTTCGTTATTTTTCTCCGGGCCAGAGACGATCACGCGTAGAAATTCAAACCGGTGAATTGAGTAGCTGGGGCGAATTTAGTAGGGACAATTTTGTACGCGGATTTTTGGTTGTTGTAAAATTGTAATAAATCGGGTGGCTTCGGCCGGATATTTTTCACTTACTTGCTGTGTATCGTTTTGTGTGTAATTGAGCAAATTTTCACCGCCCACCCCCCTCGACCCTAGCCTTACTGCAGCTGCCGGAGCAGGAAGAGTGCGTGCTCACATTTCCGTCGGTACCGACCGCGTCGATTAACAATTAATCGGCTGGCGCCCATAAAATGATAAAAATTAAGCGGTCGAGGAGTACGCCGTTGGTGGCCCAAAAAATGGTAGATTCCGGGAAAATTGCGGTCACAACATATTGTGAGTATTCAAACCAACGAATTATTTGAAACATTTATTTGCATGCACTCTGGCCTTTCTGATAATCTCTCAGGAGGCTCAATACCTCTACCGTCATAATCCTTCGTTAAATCCACGGCAATACGGCGAGGTCTCCGTCCCCGAGTAAAGGGCTAACGTCTTGACTCAAAAGCGAGACTATTCTATGTTTATGGTTCTCACCGAGCGAACTCACCATTCGCAGGTCTGAACGTAACATAAACTAAATTTTGGTGTCAGAAGTGGGATTTGAACGCCCTCATTGCCGTAGGATGAAGGATGACGGCGAGAACCCCTCGGAAAGCCACAGATGCACCAAATGAGTTTGATCCACGTATGAGTGGTGCTCATTTCGAAAATAATCCAACGGAAGATAAACCTCGGAATACATGTCCGAGTACAAGCGGCAACGAAGATAACTCAAGTAACCCAATTATTTCCGCAACTCAAAATCAACCACCGGCTAATCACACCGATTTTCCATCAATAATACTCGATAATCAACATGGTGGAAGTCGGCAAGGAAACGAATCCAACCTCGGTGAATAGGCGTTACAACAATTAAATCAACCCAATAACACCATAAATAACCTAGCACCTAACATCATGGCTCAACCAGTCCCACCGGTGTCGATTAAATACGCGCTCGAAGCAGTGCCCATCTTCGATGGACACAATATACCGTTATCACATTTTATCGAAGGATGTGAAGAAGCTCAGCAAATGATGCCCGCGGAGTTGCAAAGACACATAGCCCTGATATTACGGAACAAATTAAGAGGTGAAGCACGCCGCGCCGTAGACGGCGTCGAACTAAACACAATTCCAGCGTTTATGGACTTTCTAAAATCGCTGTATTCACCCTCAAAATCCGTGTATCAACTGCAAGGAGAGCTTGGAAGAATATTCCAAAACGATAATGAGGGAGTGCTCACCTTTTCCAATCGTGTAAAAGACCTCGGCAACAAAATCGCCGAAGCTCATAAGCAAGCACATGAAGGATTTATCGACAACGCATTTAAAAACTCACTCGATACCGACTTGGTCGAATGCTTTAGCCGCGGACTAAAACCTGAAATTGAAAATAAATTAACTCGCGATCAGACATTCGATAAAATGATGAAAGAGGCCATAGAAATGGAACAAGCACTCGCTAAAGAAATTGTACGAAATCCGCGATCATCCAAACATAATGAATGGAGTCAGCAACCGGATCGAAATCATCGTCGTGATAGAGTACATTATATTCAGCAGAACTGTCAAATTTGTAAACGCACCGGACACAGCGCGGATACATGTCGTTTCCGAGAGCGAAATTCCCAGCAGCCGAGATCACCCCAACATACGGCGGAAGAAATAACGCACCTCGTCAATTCATACGGCGGAAGAAATAACGCACCTCGTCAGCAGCAAAACAACGACAATCGTCACCTGGAAACTAGAAGTGGACAAGGTCGTCCATATACACCGAACAATTCATCGGGACAACGATCATGCCGTTTTTGTAAAAATATCGGCCATACAATCGAGGAATGCCGTAAGCTTCAGTACTGGACTTCACAAAGGGGTCAACAAGGGTCATCGCAGCCACGGGCACCGTACCGCCCGCCGAGCAACCGAGAAGACGAACCCCAGGGGAACTCCCAACTACGCTCCGTGCAGTACACACGCCCCGAAGAAAGGGATAGCCAGCCAACACGTGTCGGCACTGCCTTGCTAAACCGCGGAAGCAACGTACCCGTGATACAGGTGATATCAGAAGATTTCTTGAAGCCAACACTTCTTATGATTGACACAGGCTCATCGTTAAACTTGATAAAAAGCAAACAAATTGCGCCGCATGCCTACGTGGACGATACAGATATTGTAAAGATTAGCGAGATAACGAATGATTACGTATATACACTGGGACGCACAGAGATACACATTCTGGACTCCAGAGTTACGTTTCATCTCGTGGAAAATGACTTTCCCATTGAAGATGATGGTCTAATCGGCACGGAATTTGTCCGCACATATAACGCTGATGTATCATATTCGGATCGATGCCTAAAATGGGGCTTGAACTCGATCCCGTTTATGAAACTGGAAACCATCGTCGTTCCGGCAAGAACCAAAGGGAATTTTTATATCCGCGTAGCTAACCCCGAAATAAAGGTCGGTTATGTACCTCGGCAGTACATCTCGGACGGAGTCTTCCTAGGAGAATCTTTCGTGACGAATGATAATGGTAAAGCTTACCTATATCTCATCAATGCTACAGAAGAAGAAATAGAGCTAGATGTTCCTGTGCTAACCATTCAATCCTATGAAGAAATCATGACTAAAAATCCTTACGAAGAAAAGGAAATAAACAGTTACGAAACAAGGGCCACGCTAGCTCCACTCCAGGCGCCGGCCGGGTGACGCCGATCAGCGCTCGAAGCCAATGAGACACCAGCGCCCGACCCACATAATGAGTATCGCGCACAAAACGGGGAAAACCCTAACGCGCCAGCCTACAAAAAGGATAAAAACCAAAACGCTATGAAATTCTAGACAATTACCAACCCAACATGGGTTCACATGAAAATAAACTCCCTAGCTCGGGACAAACCAAGCCAACTAAAAAAGGTGGGACTTGCGAAATTAATCCGGCGACAGCCTACATTGTGCAAGACACGAACGAAGATCGGGTATCAAAAATACGCAGCCTCCTGCGCCTGGACCATTTGAATCCAGAAGAACGAGAAAGTATACAAACTCATCTCGAGGAATACAGCGATAGGTACTATCTGCCTGGTGAGAAACTAAAAGCTACCAACGTATTGAAACATCGAATAATTACAACCGACGAGATCCCTATAAACTCTCGTCAGGATCGATACCCGCCTACGCTGAAAGAAGAAATCAATCGTCAAGTCAACGACCTGCTTGAAGGAAGGATTATACAACCCTCAAAGTCGCCATACAACTCACCCGTATGGACACTATGAGTTCGCAAGAATGCCGTTCGGACTGAAAAATGCCCCAGCTACGTTTGAACGACTCATGAATCAGGTACTCACCGGGGTACAAGGGTCCGACGCCTTCGTATATCTCGACGATATAGTCATATACGCTACGAATCTCGAGGAACATGAGCTGAAAATGGAGAGACTCATGAAACGACTGAGAGATGCTCAGCTCAAACTACAGCCCGACAAATGTGAGTATTTACGGCGGGAAGTCGCATATCTGGGACACATCATCGGGAAGGATGGAGTGAAGCCAGATCCCGCCAAACTTGCAGCGGTCCGAGATTTCCCAAGGCCCAAGAACGCAAAGAATATTCAACAATTCCTCGGACTTGCAGGGTACTATCAACGATTCATCGACAACTTTTCGAAAATTGCCAGACCTCTAAACATCCTTTTGAAAAAAGAAGCCGTCTTTGAGTGGCGTGAGGAACAATAGAACGCCTTTGAGACCCTACGTGACAAGCTATGTGAAGAGCCAGTTTTACAGTATCCACACTTCTCCCAACCATTTATAGTAACAACCGACGCTTCGGGAACGGCCGTCGGAGGAATTTTGAGCCAAGGCCCCCTGGGGAAGGACCGCCCGATAGCTTATACTTCACGTGCATTGACTAACACAGAACAGAAATACAGTACATATGAAAAAGAGGCTGTCGCGATTCTACACTCTGTATCTCAGTTCCGCCCGTATCTCTACGGCAAAAGATTTAAACTTGTGACTGACCATAAGCCATTGGTCTGGCTCCACACATCCAAAGATCCTACGTCGCGACTGACACGTTGGTGACTGCGACTCGAAGAATACGAGTACGAAGTCATCCACAAAGCAGGAAAGATAAACGTCAATGCCGACGCTTTGTCTCGGAATCCCCGCGACGACCATGCAAGCCAACTGCAACCAGATGTAGCAAGGCACGGCTACCCCATAAAAAAGGCTAAAACCACGATGGAAACACCAAATACAGACAACGAGGACAGGGACGAACCGATAGCAAAACGACTTCGGAAAAAGCCGGAAAGGGCTCCGCCGGTACCAAAAAAATCAAGAGTACCTGCCGCCCAGGCCTCTCGACCCCCCGCCTGTAGACGACCGCCCTGTTGCAAGCCGTTTAAGAAACGGCAATAAAAAGACGCACCAAGCACAACGCAACAACTGAGAAAAATTAAACAAGTCGTCAAGACAAAGAATCAACTCAATAAAAAGGGACAAGAACCACCTGTTACAGGAGATTTGGAGTGGCACATTCCGGAACGAGGAACCGCAGTAAACCCATCAATATTCGCAAATTTTGGCGACGATGAAACGTTCATCATCTCCGGTGAATCGGACGACTACTACGTCGACCGATCCGAAGACGAGGATGAAGGAAAGATAACCGGGGAAATGTCACGGGACCCCGAGGCTCGCCTCCCATCACAAGCAATGAACAATTGTTTATGCGCAAGGACAATTATCTCTATTTCCTCTCGGAAACCGGAGAACCTTGCGATGAAGGATCCAAGGGACTCGCCGAGAAATTAAGAGACGCGGTAGCGTCTCGAGACAAGTACATTCGACCGTCGGTCAAACAGATAGCGAGACGCGACAAGACTCTTTTACGCGACGGAACCCGGTTTTTCATCACCCTAGGATTTTTTTTTCAAATTAACAGATGTTTGCTTATTAAATTTGTTTGTAGTTGTAATGCAAAATATTTGTTTATTTTTCTAACATTGCGAGCAAAATACAGACTGTATTTAAGGCATGTATGAATAACATTTCGACATTTTTTTTTCTAAATGCTCGATTTTTATGTTAGTCAGTGGTCGGACTAAAATTTTTCGCACACCCTATTACGTCATCTCATCGCACACTCTACGATCGCACACCGTTCGATGATGATGAGGTTATGTTAATGGTCGGACTCAAAGGTTTCGCACACCCTATTACGTCATCGTCGCACACCCTACGTCATCGCACACTCTCAACGATCGCCCACCACAGTGAGGTTATGTCATAACGTTTCGTGAAATCTACTGGAGGAGAAGACTTGTTATAAATATTGTTTAAAGGAATAATCGTCAAATATGAAGCAATTGCCAACAAACTTCATGAATAATGTCATTTGGAAAAAAAATATTGCCGGTAAAAAATTGCTATTAAATATTGTTTAATCGAATCATTATCAAATGTGAACCGATCTGCCCCAAACTTGGTCAATATTGTTATTTAGGCAAATGAAGAAAAAAAATAACAAAATATAGACGGTAAAAAAATTGTTATAAAATATTGTTTAAAAAAATTATTTTCCATGCAATGTTAGCGGATAAAATCTTCCTAAGAATAACGTGGGGACATATCTCAAGCTCCTGTAACGATTCTCGAAATGACACGGCAAAAACTGGACGGCAGTGCATTTATTTAAATGGTGTATAAATTCTTGAGATGACTACATTAACAGAGCTGTCCCTAAAGTAAATGATAAAATACGTAAAATCGATGTTTGCAAAAAGTTGTCAAATAAACAAAAAAAACACTATAAAAATGGTGTAGAAAACTGGAGACAAGTACATTTCGTGAGATATCACTGTCTTTGGAAAAATGGTAAAAGTTTCAAAAAACCATAAATGGCGTAAGAAACTTGACACCAGAGCATTGGAAAAAATAAAAAACAAAAATACCATAAGTGATCCAAAAAGATGAATGTACATAGTTGCTCCTACTTTGCAAAAAGTAGACAAATATTCAAACCGCTCTTCACATGTATTGCCAAGTACATTCAATAGAAAAAAAAATATATAACAATGAAATTAATTTAATTTCACAAAATAAAAAAAATTAAATTAAAAAAAAATTAAATTAAAAAAATTTAGTTGAAAAAAAAAATACTTGTCCGGCCGTAGACGACGAGCTAACTTGACGAGTTAACATAGATAAAAAAACAATAGGGCCGGACAAGTATTTTTTTTCAACTAAATTTTTTTAATTTAATTTTTTTTATTTTGTGAAATTAAATTAATTTCATTGTTATACAGTGAGGACCAGGTGAAACTAGACGGCCAAAAGAGCGCATGCGCGTAAAGTGAAGGTTCTCATCGGCTTCGCTTGCCAGTTAACGCAGGCAAACGATCCAGCCGTGCCGTTGATCAATGAGTGGGGGGTCCGAAGGATCCCTCTTCGGCAGGTACTCGACCACACTCGAGCGCAACGTAAAGCCGTATTGTTTCGATCAGCGATCTACGGGCGCACCAATGTGTTTTGGCCAATCCCACGAAATTTTAATATCGGGTACAAAAAAAATTGTATCGAAATATTGATACAAATAAATTGTTATGCAACTCGATAACCGACATCGATGAAAACTGATGAAAATATCGATGACATTTTGGAATCGAAATGATGCAAGAAATGTAGGGAAAAAGGTAACAAAATAAGCGATTATGATTTTTTATTTATTAAACATTAACAAAAAAAATGGTATTAAAATTGTATTTTTTCGGTCTGCAATTATTTTTTCTTCTTAAGAATTGTACTTTTGGGCAAGTTCGACACCTACGTCGGTACACACACAAACCGGGTTGTTATGCAATTCGATTACGGACATCGATGAAAGGTTAGCCAGTACGAAAAGTGGCACAACATTTTTTTCAACTCAAGATGATACAAAAAAAGTTGGAAAAATAGTACGATATCATTATAATTTTTTATTTATTTATAAAACATTAACAAAAAGAAAAATAAAAATGTAAGGTTTATTTTTTTTATTCCGATATTATTTTTTCCGTAGCCTCTGAATCATTTAGAGGAAGAAATATCTTCTGATACTGTTGGATAGAAGCAACCCTTTCGTCGATGCACGCGTAGAGAGGTTGGCTTTGCAAGTCTTACGTAGATTACTTCGGTAGTCTTACTCCTGCCACAAAGATGAAGAGGAACTTAGTAAAAACGTAGTAGGAAAAATGTATGAAATCGAACCACACCGGTGAAATAGATTTTTCATTCCTTTCATTCCTTCCTTGCTTTTTTTAAACAAATAAACAATAGTTATTTCGAACACCGGTTAGTTTTTTGCACCGAGATCCATGTCTCTGATTAAATGGCACCGTTTTAAGAAGAAAATGTCTCTTGGTGTTTTCGGCTAGGAGCAACCCTTTCGCCGTCATCCGTGCCGAGAGGGTAGCTCTTGCAACTCCCACGCAGATTACTCCGAAAGTCTTCCTCCTACGGCAAAGATGAAGAGAAACTTATTTATCCGGAAAAATGTAGGGAATCGAACCACGCAGGTGAAATTTTGAATTGCAGTTCCTTGCTTTTTTTAAACAAATAAACAATAGTTATTTCGAACACCGGTTAGTTTTTTTCGTCGAGATCCATGTCTCTGATTAAATGGCACCGTTTTAAGAAGAAAAGGTCTCTTAGGGTTTTCGGCTAGAAACAACCCTGTCATCGTTATCCGCGCCGAGAGGGTAGCTCTTGCAACTCCCACGCAGATTACTCCGAAAGTCTTCCTCCTACGGCAAAGATGAAGAGAAACTTATTTATCCGGAAAAATGTAGGGAATCGAACCACGCAGGTAAAATTTTGAATTGTTGTTCCTTGCTTTTTTTAAACAAATAAACAATAGTTATTTCGAACACCGGTTAGTTTTTTTCGTCGAGATCCATGTCTCTGATTAAATGGCATCGTTTTAAGAAGAAAATGTCTCTTGGTGTTTTCGGCTAGGAGCAACCCTTTCGCCGTCATCCGTGCCGAGAGGGTGGCTCTTGCAACTCCCACGCAGATTACTCCGAAAGTCTTCCTCCTACGGCAAAGATGAAGAGAAACTTATTTATCCGGAAAAATGTAGGGAATCGAACCACGCAGGTGAAATTTTGAATTGTTGTTCCTTGCTTTTTTTAAACAAATAAACAATAGTTATTTCGAACACCGGTTAGTTTTTTTCGTCGAGATCCATGTCTCTGATTAAATGGCACCGTTTTAAGAAGAAAAGGTCTCTTAGGGTTTTCGGCTAGAAACAACCCTGTCATCGTTATCCGCGCCGAGAGGGTAGCTCTTGCAACTCCCACGCAGATTACTCCGAAAGTCTTCCTCCTACGGCAAAGATGAAGAGAAACTTATTTATCCGGAAAAATGTAGGGAATCGAACCACGCAGGTGAAATTTTGAATTGCAGTTCCTTGCTTTTTTTAAACAAATAAACAATAGTTATTTCGAACACCGGTTAGTTTTTTTCGTCGAGATCCATGTCTCTGATTAAATGGCACCGTTTTAAGAAGAAAAGGTCTCTTAGGGTTTTCGGCTAGAAACAACCCTGTCATCGTTATCCGCGCCGAGAGGGTAGCTCTTGCAACTCCCACGCAGATTACTCCGAAAGTCTTCCTCCTACGGCAAAGATGAAGAGAAACTTATTTATCCGGAAAAATGTAGGGAATCGAACCACGCAGGTAAAATTTTGAATTGTTGTTCCTTGCTTTTTTTAAACAAATAAACAATAGTTATTTCGAACACCGGTTAGTTTTTTTCGTCCAGATCCATGTCTCTGATTAAATGGCACCGTTTTAAGAAGAAAAGGTCTCTTAGTGTTTTCGGCTAGGAGCAACCCTTTCGCCGTCATCCGTGCCGAGAGGGTGGCTCTTGCAACTCCCACGCAGATTACTCCGAAAGTCTTCCTCCTACGGCAAAGATGAAGAGAAACTTATTTATCCGGAAAAATGTAGGGAATCGAACCACGCAGGTGAAATTTTGAATTGTTGTTCCTTGCTTTTTTTAAACAAATAAACAATAGTTATTTCGAACACCGGTTAGTTTTTTTCGTCGAGATCCATGTCTCTGATTAAATGGCACCGTTTTAAGAAGAAAAGGTCTTTTGGTGTTTTTGGCTAGGAATAACCCTTTCGTTGTTATCCGTGCCGAGAGCGTGGTGCATTTAAAGCAGAGAGATGAATCTCGACGCAAAGAACTAATTGGTGTTCGAAATAATAATTATTCATTTGTTTAAAAAAGCAAGGAACAAAAAATAATAATTTTACTGGTACGGGTTGACATACATTTTTCTGGGTAAAAAAGTTTCTCTTCATCTTTGCCGTAGGAGCAAGACTTTCGAAGTAATCTGCGTGGGAACTGCAAGAGCCACCCTCTCGGAGCGGATAACGGCGAAAGGGTTGCTCCTAGCCGTAAACACTAAGAGACCTTTTTTTATTAAAAAGGTGCCATTTAATCAGAGACATAGATCTCGACGAAAAAAACTAACCGGTCTTCGAAATAACTATTGTTTATTTGTTTAAAAAAAGCAAGGAACAACAATTCAAAATTTCACCTGCGTGGTTCGATTCCCCACATTCTTCCGGGTAAAAAAGTTTCTCTTCATCTTTGCCGCAGGAGCAAGACTTTCGAAGTAATCTGCGTGGGAGTTGCAAGAGCCACCCTCTCGGCACGGATGACGGCGAAAGGGTTGCTCCTAGCCGAAAACACCAAGAGACCTTTTCTTCTTAAAACGGTGCCATTAAATCAGGGATATGGATCTCGACGTAAAAAACTAATCGGTGTTCGGAATAACCATTGTTTATTTGCTTAACAAAAGCAACGAACAACAAATAAAAATTTTACCGGTATGGTTCGATTCCATAAATAGTTCCGGGTAAAAAAGGTCCTTTTCATCTTCGACGTAGGCTCAAGACTTTCCATGTAATCCAAGTGGGAGTCGCAGAGCCACCCTCTCTAAGCGCGCATCGAGGAAAGGGTTGCTCGCAGCCGGAAATACTAAGAGACCTTTTCCTCTTAAAATCATGCAATTACAGCAGCGAGATAGATCCCGACGCAAAAAACTGATCGGTGTTCGGAATAACCATTGTTTATTTGCTTAACAAAAGCAACGAACAACAAATAAAAATTTTACCGGTATGGTTCGATTCCATAAATAGTTCCGGGTAAAAAAGGTCCTTTTCATCTTCGACGTAGGCTCAAGACTTTCCATGTAATCCAAGTGGGAGTCGCAGAGCCACCCTCTCTAAGCGCGCATCGAGGAAAGGGTTGCTCGCAGCCGGAAATACTAAGAGACCTTTTCCTCTTAAAATCATGCAATTACAGCAGCGAGATAGATCCCGACGCAAAAAACTGATCGGTGTTCGGAATAACCATTGTTTATTTGCTTAACAAAAGCAACGGACAACAAATAAAAATTTTACTGGTATAGTTCGATTCCATACATTTTTCCGGGTAAAAAAGTTCCTTTTTATCTTTGACGTAGGATCGATACTTTTAATGTAATCTACGTGGGGGTTGCCGATACACTCTCCCGACGCGTGCATTGACGAAAGTGTTGCTTCTAGCTGGAAATACTAAGAGATCTTTCGATACATTAATACGCTAGACTTGAATGTCGATGAACGGCATGGCCCATTTGAAACGCACCTGGATCTCGTTTACAAGGAACACCCTCGTCACAACGACTTCTCGACGTTATCGCTATGCTGATTTTTGCATGTCCTCGCGCTATTCCCTCTTAAAAACACAATTATTAACCGATCTGGTTAAAATTAACGCCATTCGGGAAGTAATGAAATGTTCCCTTTAAAAAGTTGTAATTCCATTTGATGGGAACAAAATAGTCCTATACAGCTTTCTCGAAAACGCAGAATTTAAAATAATTGCGATTTTCGAAATGCACTGCAATTTATGAGTGAACTCATGTTTTTAAGAAGTCGTGGTCACTTCGCTATATTTGTAGCAATTTCACTAGACAGCGATTTACACTCGGCCACGATTTCTTTCAGATCTCAATTCAAGCAATTATTTATTTAGTGTGCAATTTGAATTGACATGCATAGAGTCCGCGCTGCAAATGACCCCTAAGTTGTTTATTTTGAAGATTTAATTTTAATTCACATTAATTCTCTACTTCATTCTGTTCCATCTCTGAACTAAGCCCAACACTCAACTCTGTGCTGAAATGAGTTGGTAGTGTAGAAAAGCAAATGCGCATGTTCAGATAGCGCTGTCAATATTATAAAACAATAACGCAATTGTAGATCGCATCTACGACCGTACGGCTAACGTAAATTTACTAAGCCAACTGCTTTAGACATTTCAAATCCCGCTTCGTACCAATTTGAACTGATGCGAACGGCTGTCGTCTGCTGCAGTTAACGGCTGCCATCCGTTGCAGTTAACCGCTGCGCATGCGGGCGTTAACGGATGTGCGTAGGCGGCGCTGCTTATTATTCCTAGTCGTTATAGCAACTGCAAAATGGTTTTTGTCGAAATAAATGGTACCGATATAATCAACAAATCTTTATTTATTTTTTGCCATATTTACATTCCATTACATTTTCTGTTTATGCTACTTATCAATTAACTTTGTGGGCAATTGACCCAGATTTGCAACATGGCGTCCATTAATGAAGAGTGTGTACACGGAGAACGATAGCGAAATTTTCAGAGCGACTTAGTGGATGTTTATTATTGTTACTTCTCATTATTACGTTTTGTTTTTCTCTTTTATTCTTTGTTGTTTATTGTTATTGATTACTGTTCGTTGTTATTCATTTTTATTCACTGTTACTTGTTACTCGTTACTTTCGTTATTCGTTACCCGTTGCAAACTTCTTTGTTAGTCCTAGTTCCGGGTAGTACCTGAATGGTATTACGCGGTGGGTTGGGGGCTTTCTGTAATTATGCCGAATTACAGATATTCGGTCGAGGAGCGTCAGGAGATTGTGAAACTGCGCTGTGCAGGTCACAGTTTGCAACAAATTCGTGATGCATTTATTGCGCTACATAATGATCGTCCCGCTCCGTGTGTGGAGACTATTCGGTCTATCATTCGACGATTCGATCAGACAGCCTGCCTCCATCCATCTCATAAAAAAGTCATGCAGCCCAACAAACGCATCCCTGAAGCAACGAAAGTTCAAGTCTGCGCACTAGCCGAAATTGATCGTCGTCCAGCATCGCAAGTTGCCCAGATGGTAGGAATTTCCAAGACGTCCGTTCTCCGCATTTATCGGGCTGAAAAATATTTCCCCTACAAGGCCCACAGCGTTCAGAAGCTCCTTTGTGGTGATCCTGAGCAGCGCATGGAGTTTTGCGAGCATATGACCGAGCTCGTTAACAATGATGAACCGTTACTTTCGAAGATTCTGTTCACCGATGAAGCTACGGTAGAATTATCTGGAAGTCCGAACAAACAGAATTTCCGAATTTGGTCCAGGTCGAACCCGTATTACATTGTCGAAAACAAGACACAGTATCGAGCGAAAATTAACGTTTGGGCTGGAATAATTGGGAACCAGATCATTGGACCATTTTTCATCGATGGAAATTTGAATGGGCAAAAATATCTCCAGCTACTTCGAGAGCACGTGTTGCCGGCGTTGATGGATGTGGAGGCGAACGTAAGTGAATTCAATGTACTATCTTATTCGAGACTTAACTGAAAGCTCATATTGTATTTCATCAGCGTGATTAGAGGTGCGTATCTTGCAATGACCGTTCAAAGATTAAATTCCCGATTTCATGGAAGATGGCTATTGCTTCTTTGTTAGCACCTCAGGTGCAAGCAACTACATGTTAATGGAAATTAGTCAGAATGGTTTACAACTCAAGTGTTATGTTTTCTATGAACAACTCTCCACAAGAAGTAATCTTCTTGAAAACTTGTTTGCGATGAGCTTTTTGAGAAAACTTTTCACCAGCGCAGTGTAATGTTTTCTATGAACAGCTCTCCGGAAGAAGTACTCTTCTTGAAAACTTGTTCGCAATGAGCTCTTTGAAAAAAACTTTTCACCAGCGGAGTGTAATGCTTTCTATGAACAGCTCTCCGGCACAAGTACTCTTCTTGAAAACTTGTTCGCAATGAGCTCTTTGAAGAAAACTTTTCACCAGCGGAGCAAAATGATTTCTATGAACAACTCTCCGGAAGAAGTAATCTTCTTGAAAACTTGTTCGCAATGAGCTCTTTGAAAGAAACTTTTCACCAGCGGAGTTTAATGCTTTCTATGAACAGCTCTTCGGCACAAGTACTCTTCTTGAAAACTTGTTCGCAATAAGCTCTTTGAAGAAAACTTTTCACCAGCGGAGCAAAATGATTTCTATGAACAACTCTCCGGCAGAAGTACTCTTCTTGAAAACTTGTTCGCAATGAGCTCTTTGAAGAAAACTTTTCACCAGCGGAGCAAAATGATTTCTATGAACAACTCTCCGGAAGAAGTAATTTTCTTGAAAACTTGTTCGCAATGAGCTCTTCAAAAAAAACTTTTCACCAGCGGAGTGTAATGCTTTCTATGAACAGCTCTCCGGAAGAAGTACTTTTCTTAAAAAATTGTTTGCGATGAGCTCTTTGAAGAAAACTGTTCACCAGCAGAGTGTAATGTTTTCTATGAACAGCTCTCCGGCAGAAGTACTCTTCTTGAAAACTTGTTCGCAATGAGCTCTTTGAAGAAAACTTTTCACCAGCGGAGCAAAATGATTTCGATGAACAGCTGTCCGGAAGAAGTACTTTTCTTAAAAAACTGGTTGCGATGAGCTCTTTGAAGAAAACTTTTCACCAGCAGAGTGTAATGTTTTCTATGAACAGCTCTGCGGCAGAAGTACCCTTCTTGAAAACTTGTTTGCAATAAGCTCTTTGAAGAAAACTTTTCACCAGCGGAGTGCAATAATTTCTATGAACAACTTTCCGGAAGAAGTAAATTTCTTCAAAACTTGTTCGCAATAAGCTCTTCAAAAAACTTTTAACCAGCGGAATGTAATAGCAAATAAATACCTAATTTTAAGAGCTATCAATTTGTTTTCAATACTCACATGCTCGATTAATTATTTTTAGGGCCCGTGGTATCAACACGACGGAGCGCCTCCACACATCACGTTGCACGTGAGGGCACTGCTGGACGAAGCGTTCCCAAATAGGTGGATTGGAAGATACGGGCCAACACTTTGGCCTCCGAGATCGCCAGATCTAACCCCGTTAGATTTTTTCTTATGGGGATACATGAAGAGCCGACTGTACGAAATTCCGATCGCAAATGAGGTGGAGCTAAGGCAACGGATCCGAGACATCCTGGCAGATATTACGCCCCAACAAATTGAAAACTCAATTAATGAGTTTTATAATCGTTTGGGGTACTGCACGGCAGCTGAAGGTGCACATTTTGAGTGCTATTTGTAATAGCACAGGCGAGAAGACACCAGCTTTAAAAGTGTATTTAGTATGGAAGATTGTTATTTATTGATAAATATTTAAAAAATACTTACCTTTTATTTAACACTGTTATTCACATTAAAAAATTATTATAACGTTAACAAAAATAATTTTTCTCACAACATTATTAATTAACTCCAATACCATTCACAATAATCCCATTAGAGCGACCAATTCACTGTAATCCCGTTAGTGCGAAGCATCCTCTTGGCGTACATTTATTTTTCTCAGTATTCCGTACACGATATTGGTTTTACTGTCGGTGAATATTTTGAATACTCCCTCGAATATTAAAACGATCCTGACATTTAGACTAAATTAAATTGAGGATACGACAATTGTTCAATGTCAATAGTTGAGTTCGATTTACTCCAATTAGCCTGCTGCTGAGGTGGCCGCATGGCATCACGCGTCTCTGTAGCGTCGCCTGCCCCCACCATCATTCTCTCACTGGCCCCCTCCGCATGGACGCACGATCGCCACCGAGTTGAGACGCACTGCTGAGCGAGGGCCATAGCCAATGATATTTCAGATCTCCCCTCTCCATGCTTTTTTCGGCGTCTAGTTTCACCTGGTCCTCACTGTATATTTTTTTTTCTATTGAATGTACTTGGCAATACATGTGAAGAGCGGTTTGAATATTTGTCTACTTTTTGCAAAGTAGGAGCAACTATGTACATTCATCTTTTTGGATCATTTATGGTATTTTGGTTTTTTATTTTTTCCAATGCTCTGGTGTCAAGTTTCTTACGCCATTTATGGTTTTTTGAAACTTTTACCATTTTTCCAAAGACAGTGATATCTCACGAAATGTACTTGTCTCCAGTTTTCTACACCATTTTTATGGTGTTTTTTTTAACATACCGAAATTTCGCAACCTTAATTTCGGTACTGTTAGCACGAACAAAAGTAATTCGAAAACACACATCGCCATGGTGATAAAAAGGAACAATGGAACGATGATGAGCAGAGAAGCATTCTCATCCCTGTGCCACCAGATAGGAAAGGTACTCAGGGGACTAGAACTTCGTTCAATTAGCATGGCAAAAACACCGGCTTTCCACGGATTACCATGGGACTTCGTAGTCAACACGCTCCGGCAGGGTCTCCGATCCGCGTCAACAAAATTAATCGTTTGTCTCGGACTCATACGTTATCCTCCAGCAGAAGAAAGGAAAACAATTATGACCGAGGCTCACGCCTCAGCAGTCGGAGGACACAAGGGTGTTACCAAGACTTATAATCGCATCAGACAGCGTTACTATTGGGAGGATATGAAGAACGATATCCGTGAGTTCATCCAACATTGCTTACCGTGTCATCTGAAAAAACTCGTGCGCGTAAAGACCCGACAACCAATGATAATCACGGACACGCCCGACTCAGCTTTCGACAAGATCTCCATGGACATCGTCGGACCCCTACCTGAGACTCACAAAGGAAACGGGTATATCCTTACAATGCAAGACCTTCTAACGAAATATTCATTGGCCGTGGCATTACCAAGAGCCACATCAGCCAACATCGCGAATGCTCTAATCAAACATTGCATCTGCACTTTCGGCGCACCAAAAACAATTCTGACCGATCAAGGCGCGAACTTCCTAGGCGCGCTTATGAAAAACGTTGCGAGGAAGTTCAAAATAAAGCAATGTCGTACTACTACTTTCCACCCACAATCTAACGGGTCACTAGAACGATCGCACCACACACTCGTCGAGTATCTAAAGCAATATGGAAGCAAGGACGAGGAATGGGACGAGTGGCTTGAGCTCGCTACCTTTTCTTATAACACAAGTGTGCACGAGGGTACAAAGCACACCCCCTTCGAACTCGTGTTCGGTAAAATCGCCTGCCAACCATCGTACGCACCATCCGTCGACGAGGATTATAGTCGAACATATGGAAGTTACCTCACTGACCTGGCAACAAGGCTTCACGACGTACAAGCCTTGGCTCGAGAGCAGCTAGTAGCTGCAAAGGAACGATCAAAAAAATATTACGATCGTAAAGCCAACCCTCACGTTTTTAACCTTGGCGACTGCGTATACCTGCAGCGAGGAAAGAAACAAGGGAAATTAGGGGACCACTATACAGGACCTCATGAGATAACCGAAATAATGCGTGACGGAAACCTACGGATTCAAATCGGACGCGAAACCCGCATACTCCATCCGAACCGTGTGCGCTACTCCCACATAAACCCAGAAGATGGCAGTGAAATCGCGGTGAAGTTTGAAACGTTGCAAAGTTGCAACGGTTCTCCCAGCGCTAGCGCTCGGCTCTTATGTCATATGGCGAATAAAAATGAGGTTATAGGATCACGGAACAGTGTCCGGCCTTTTTATGCGGTGTATAGGTTTGTTGAGATTTCTGAAAAGCATTACTTTTCGAAGGAAAGAGCACCGTATACTCTGAAGAAAAAAAATGGAGACAATCCAAGGTCCTGGCCGAGCTCCTTGTACTCGAAAATTGAGTCAGAGCTAGACGCTGCACTTTTGCGAATATCGTTGCAACAACCATGATGTCCAGCAAAAAAGGGTAGTTTTAATTTTTTACACTTGTCAATACATCAAAGAACAAGATTGACCAGGTTCCAAATTCCGGAACGACCTCGCTATGGTCGAAATTTAAATCCTCACTAGGAACTGTATTTTTCTGAATGTCGTTGCAACAACCATGATGTCCAGCAAAAAAGGGTAGTTTTAATTTTTTTAATACTTGTCAATACATCAAGGAACAAGATTGACCAGGTTCCAAATTCCGGAACGACCTCGCTATAGTCGAAATTTAAATCCTCGCTAGGAACTGCATTTTTCCGAATGTCGTTGCAACAACCATGATGTCCAGCAAAAAAGGGTAGTTTTAATTTTTTTTATACTTGTCAATAGATCAAAGAACAAGATTGACCAGGTTCCAAATTCCGGAATGACCTCGCTATGGTCGAAATTTAAATCCTCGCTAGGAACTGCATTTTCCGAATATCGTTGCAACAACCATGATGTCCAGCAAAAAAGGGTAGCTTTAATTTTTTTTATACTTGTCAATAGATCAAAGAACAAGATTGACCAGGTTCCAAATTCCGGAATGACCTCTCTATGGTCGAAATTTAAATCCTCGCTATGAACTGCATTTTCCAAACATCGTTGCAACAACCATGATGTCCAGCAAAAAGGGTAGTTTTAATTTGTTTTATACTTTCCAATAGATCAAAGAACAAGATTGACCAGGTTCCAAATTCCGGAATGACCTCGCTATAGTCGAAATTTAAGTCCTCGCTAGGAACTGCATTTTTCCGTATATCGTTGGAACAACCATGATGTCCAGCAAAGAAGGGTAGTTTTAATTTTTTTTATACTTGTCAATACATCAAAGAACAAGATTGACCAGGTTCCAAATTCCGAAACGATCTCGCTGTAGTCGAAAATTAAATCCGCGCCAGATACTGCATTTTTTAATTTGCGACTATGGCGAGGTCGTTCCGGAATTTGGGACCTGGTCAATTTTGTTCTTTGATGTATTGACAAGTATAAAAAAAATTAAAACTACCCTTTTTGCCGGGCATCATGGTTGTTGCAACGATATTAGGAAAAATGCAGTCCCTAGCGCGGATTTAAATTTCGACTATAGCGAGGTCGTTCCGGAATTTGGAACCTGGTCAATCTTGTTCTTTGCTGTATTGACAAGTATAAAAAAAATTAAAACTACCCCTTTTTGCTGGACATCATGGTTGTTGCAACGATATTCGAAAAAATGCAGCGTCTAGCTCTGACTCAATTTTCGAGTACAAGGAGCTCGGCCAGGACCTTGGGTTGTCTTAATTTTTTTTCTTCAGAGTATACGGTGCTCTTCCCTTCGAAAAGTAATGCTTTTCAGAAATCTCAACAAACCTATACACCGCATAAAAAGGCCGGACACTGTTCCGTGATCCTATAACCTCATTTTTATTCGCCGTATGACATAAGAGCCAAGCGCTAGCGCTGGGAGAACCGTTGCAACTTTGCAACGTTTCAAACTTCACCGCGATATTTTTTTGCCACCGCGTTCATGAGACTACTACAAAAATTCGTGCCCTGATCGGTGAACAGCGCCCTGGGGGCCCCGAATCGAGCGATAAACTGCTTGACAAATGCGTCCGCTATATCTATCGCCGTAGTTTTTTGCATGGCGATTCCTAATGAATATTTCGTCAAGAGGTCCTGGATCGTCAGAATATGTGTAGATCCCCTCTTGGTAATGGGGAAAGGTCCGACGATATCCATTGCCACCTTGTCGAAAGCGGATCCCGGTGTGTCCGTGATCAACATCGGTTGTTTCGTCTTAACTCGGACTAATTTCTTAAGCTGGCAGTCCTTACAGTGTTGGATGTACTCCTGGACCTCCGTCTTCATATTCGTCCAGAAGTAATTTTCGCGGATTCGTTTATATGTTTTTGTAACCCCCTTATGGCCACCGATTAGGGAGTCGTGACAATCTTCTATGATGCCTCGTTTCTCTTCCTCGGTTGGTACACGAACGAGTTGTTTACATATAGTGAGTTCAAGCGGCTGATCCGCAAGATGCTGGCTAATACTTGCTTGTATTTTCGCCCAAGAAATGTTGTCTATAATTTCGGTTTTTGCTATGCTTAACGACCTTATTCTTAATTCGGCTACAACGTCTCGAAGTGATTCCAACGCCTCGTTTAGATCGTCCAAGAAGACGTTAGCCCGCACATCGTTTTTTATTCGTAAACCAATCACCAGACGGCTGCCGATGCGTTCGACGCCCGCCCGTGAGAGGTTCAGGTGTCCGTACACCGGCAGAGTAGCTGTGGATGCTAAATCTTTTGCTCCCGCCCCCACTGCTTGATTTTTTGTCGTTATAAAAAACGCCCAATTGTCTTTACGCATCGAAAGTCTATCGCGAGTTTCTACGATTTGCAGTCTATCGGTCGGTACAGGGGAGACTGATCTACTCGAATTGACAGGTGAATCGGCAGAACTGACTGACATTTCGTCGGCAGAGTCGAGATACTCGTCTTCGGAATCAGCAGTTATTGTCGATTCACTATCACGGGCTTCCGGCAGCGGACGTTCAGTAGAAGTTCCCGGTTGTTCGCTTCCTTCCCCAGGATCTGCCGACGCCGCGTTTTTTGTTTTACGTTTTTTTAATCTGGTAAACCTCATAACGCTCTCATCATCCGACACAGATTCGTGAGATCTTGTACGGACCGGCGCTACGACAAGAACAGATTTGTTATTCTCAGGGGGGTTTCGCGATAATGCATCAGCGTTACTATTCGTCCTCCCTGGCTTATATATAATCTTATACTGATAGTTTTCGAGTTTGAAACGCCACGCGACCAACCGGTTGGCGGGGTCCTTCACTGAGTGCAGCCAAACCAGTGGTTTGTGGTCCGTCACCAGTGAGAACTCCCTACCGTAAACATAAGGCCTAAAATAGTTGACACAATATACTATCGCTAAACATTCTTTTTCGATTACTGGATATATCTCTTCTGCTTTGTTCAAAGTTCGCGATGCGTAAGGTATCGGTCGATCGCTGCCTATTGTGCCTTGGCTGATTACACCGCCGATCGCCGTCGCGGAGGCATCCGTCGTAATTATGAACGGTTTTGTAAAATCCGGATGTTGGAGCACAGGGTCTCTACACAGCAAGTCTCGTAGCTCCGTAAATGCCTTCTCTTGGGTATCAGTCCACTTGAAGAGTGACTCCTTTTTCAATAGCTGAGTGAGTGGTCTCGCAACACCAGAAAAATTATTAACATTTTCTCTATTTTTGACGTCCTCGTACAGGAAAGATCCCGAATAAAAAAAAATTGTCTCGCAACACCAGAAAAATTATTAACATTTTCTCTATTTTTGACGTCCTCGTACAGGAAAGATCCCGAATAAAAAAAAATTGTGGTTTTCCCATAATTTTTTTATTGTAGCGACCTAGAGCCATTGAATACGTGAAACGGTGCGGACGTTGCTACAATTCCGGATAAGAATACCGATGGGAAGTCTCGCGGCTGTATCCCCTGTCGATTCAAAAGTAAACTAGAACCACTATTTCGTTCACAGCGGAGCGACAGCGGCTCCCCATCCCACTTAACAAAATCGAGGTTGCGCATGCCCCATCCATACTGACTGTCGAGCATGGCCCATAGCTTTCTGTGTCGATCGATATCCACTCCGTGGTGGGAACTGTTCAGGAAACCGAGGGCGCAAAAATCGAGGTCCTAGTGTAGGAGAGACCGGGGCAAAATTGCACAGCGGGGCAAAACGGGATAGTGAGGTGTAACGGCCGCAGCCTAACAATTTCAATTTTTTTCACTTTGAATATTTATTCGAGCGTATCGATACGGAGTTTCCGTTCGATACGCTCTTCAAAGAAGCCCTTAAGGCTATCGTGCATCCGGACCGCCGTGAGCGTCCACTTATCTACGAGACTAAACACTCCGTGACTCTTTATTCCATTGTGAAGCGAGCGCGAAGCCCTCAGCTTCACGCCCGCTTCACGACAGTTCAGCTCCGACCGACACCGCGAACGGTACACTCTCTCCAAGTATTACAGTTCCGAATCTCCGACTAATAAACCATCATTTTTATACCTCGATCGACTACCACTCATTACGCAGTGCCTGACCCATCGACCATCCGTCACATTGGTGTCAGAGTGGGCGTTCCATAGTAAACACGCTCACAACCTTTTTTTTTTACAAAAAAATAACAATAATTTTGAATTGTCAAAAGAAAAAGAGAAATCGGTGAAACGTTGGTGCTCGAGCCGTGCTCGCACTCAAAAACCCGGAAACACAGTGAAAAAAAAAAAAACAGTAAAAAAAAAAAAACCCGAAAGTGAAAGTGACAAAATAAAAGACAGTGAAAAAATAATAATGACAAGACAGCCCATATAAAACAAAACAATACAGTGGAAAAAAAAACAACGAATAATAATAAAAATAGTTACGGTGAAAAGACACTTATTAAATAATCAGCTAAACATTAAGTGAATAATAAATACGTAACAAATAATTATTGAATAAAAATAGTGTAAAATAAAATAAATAGTAATACAGTGAACAGACACTTACTAAACAATAACACTTACTAAACAAATTAACTACTGATATCAAAGACGCCAAACGGACGCAAAAAAAAAAAAATAGTGAGAGTGTACGAAGGGTGGGAGCGAGCGAGCGACCGGCATCGGGGTGACCGACCGCCGAGAAACCCCTCGCGTAACGCAGCGGCCGACGTTACCACCAGCGAGCCGTCATCGACCGCGCGACATAGATCCGCCGTCGCCGTGACCCGTCGTACCGACGGTACGTCATTGACCAAACAGCCGCCGCTGTGACACACCCCACATCGACTCAGCACTCACCGTCGATCAAACGCCGACATCTCGACGCCCACCATCATTCACCATCCACCTCCGCCATATATAAAAATAGAAGGAAGGAAGGACGAAACAGGAAATAATAATAATAAAAAGGAAAATCCATGCAACTATTATTTGCAATCATCGTGGTAATGTGAGTACCAACTTATATATATACATATTTTGTTCTGTTTAAAAAAAAAAAAGCGTAGCAAAATTTTTTTTTTTTTCTCTCAAAAAAAATATAATACTTCTTCTCAAGAAAGAGAAATAGTATCCCGCGGGAACCGAGCGCCGACAGCTGACGCGACGCGTGTCAGTGGCGTACGACCGTCGAGAGCATGTGATATACACACATAAATAAAAAAAAAATATAATAACAATTTTCCTATTCTCTCCTTAATAATTATAATTTAAAAAAAAACACACATATATTAATATAATAAATAAATAAAAAACAATAACGCGCCTCATATCAGACGGCAGCGAATATACATATGCAAAAATAAATAACTCCTTTTTATATAAATAAAATAAATAATTTTTTTTCTTTTTTTTACTTTCAAATTTTCTTCGTTTTTCTCCTTAACAGTTATATAACAACATGTTTACATGCAAATAATAATAAATTAATTAAATTCATCTTTTTTGTAAAAAAAATATAATAATAATACAACTCGAACGAACAAAAAAAAAACTAGAAACAAATAAACAATTAACTTCTTCAGTCAATTCTTTTCTATTAATACAAACAAAATAAAATACGTATACAAAAAAAGAGCAACAAAATCCAGTATAGAAAATATCATTTCATGTTTTTCTCGCGATTTTTTTCGAAAAATAAAACATTACTAACATTTAGCTGTTATTAATTTTAAAAAAGGGGGGAAAAAGAGAAACAACAACTATTAATAATAATTCAGTCATTTTTAAATATATATAAATAATAATAATAAGGAAAAAACAAAGGAAGGACATTTCTTCTTTCCTCACTTCTACTCGATCAAAATAAGTCCGCCGAAACGGCCTCGGCGCACACGAACAAGTAGCGCTAACAGTTTTTTCCGCTCAGCATTATCCGAGAGATCAAAGGTAAGAATGGTCAATGAAGACAATAATCACCCCGTACCCAACACAATGAAGCTTCGCGACGTTCAAAATCTCGTACCGAACTTCGATGGCAGAAATATGCCACTTAACAATTACATATGCGCATGCAATAATGCTGCAAAACTCGTTGCGGAAAACGATCGATCCCAATTCCTGACGATAGTACAACTTAAACTGTCGGGAGTTGTAGCCGATATCACCGAATCAAAAACATACGACACATTAGATTCACTCTTGAGGGATCTCAAGAGCGCTTTCGACAAACCAGTTGAGCTATCGGACCTCGAAACCGAATTAAAATCGAACACACAAAATTACAGCGAATCCGTTCTCATCTACGCAACGCGTACGCGAAAAATCGCGAATCGAATCGAGAATAGGCTAAAAGAAGTCTACCGCGCTGAAGCCCAACAGGCCTATTTAAACGGACGAATAAACGAGGCAAGACAAACAGTTATAAGAACTTTTATTCGCGGATTAGCCGACCAAATAGGAAATATGATTATGTCAAAAAATTTTGCAACCCTCGAAGATGCCATTGACGAGGCATTAAACATCGAAAACGAACTCATTCGCAGACAAGTAATGCACCAAACATCAAAACTCGACAAATCAGAAACCCGAGATAAAAGTCCAGAAAAAGCAAAGGTTCGATTTACCCAGACTGCCAACAACAGTGGACTTAAATTTTGCGAAGTTCATCGCGAAAATCCCACACACTCGACGTCCGAGTGCTATTCCGTACAGCGTCTACGCGAAAACACAAATACACGCGCCAACAGTCGTAATTACCAAAACAACTCACGCGGTAATTATCGCAATAATTATCGCGACAACTCGCGCGATAATTACCAAAACAACTCGCGTGGTAATTATCAAAACAACTCACGTGGTAATTATCGAAACAACTCACGCGGTAATTATCGAAATAACTCGAACGACAATCGTCGAAACAACTATCGCGACAACTCTCGCGACAACTACCGCAACAACTCTCGCGACAACTATCGCAACAACTCTCGCGACAACTCTCGCGACAACTATCGCAACAACTCTCGCGACAACTCTCGCGACAACTCTCGCGACAACTATCGCAACAACGATCGCGATAATTACCAAAATAACTCGCGCGACAGTTATAATCCACGCGACAATCAAAACAACTCTCGACGAGACGATTCACGAGATCGCAATTATCGAAACGATCGAAACAGTCGAGATAATTCACGCGATCGTGACAATTCACGCGAAAGACAAAGCGGTAGTAACACCCGAAACTCACGAAAATCGGATTACCAAGCGAGCCTCGACGCAACACAGATCGAAAAAATTTTCGAGCGCGTACTCCAAAAAAACGAGCGACCCGCCTCTCGCAACAGCGCAACGGGAGGCAGGACACCGGAGCGCTCGTCCAACCCGAACTAAGAGAAGACGCAAAAGTTGCGCACACCAAGCCCGAACTCCTAAAACACGTAGGATCGGCATACGTAAAAAAAATAGACGGGAGCGTAACAATTAGAAAAGCTAAAATAAAATTAGGATTAACGAATAGACATAAGCCACCAAGCGTAACCCTAGAGTCACAAGACCTACATTCGAACCAAGCTGTATTTCTTGCTGACACTGGAGCAGAGATAAATCTCATAAAAGATTCCATTGTCGCCCGAAGTACGGAGATAGACCCGACGCTCATATACGAGCTTAGCGGTATCACCGACGGGACAGCAAAAACAATTGGTAGATGTTACATCCGAATCAAGGAATTTAACATCGAATTCCATGTAATCGACGATTTATTCCCGATTATGCAAGACGCTATACTCGGTGACGTCTTCTTTAGAGGGACGCCAGCCGATATACTCTACACCGAAGCGTGCATCAAATTTGCTGGTCATACAGTCCCGTTCGAAACGTTCGAGCGAGTCACGATACCAGGCAGATCGAAACTCATCGTACCCATCAGACTGAAACCGACCGATCTCGAGGAGGGATACATCCCGAGAATCGACGCAGGTCCACGTCTTTACATGGGTAACGCTTTAGTAAAAAATAACAACGGAATTGCGTACCTTTGCGCAATTAACGCGCAAAATAGCGAGATAAACCTGATAGTCCCGACGGTAGAATTAATACCAGTCGAGATTATCAGCGAAAAACCAATCGACAACTTCACACCGAGCGACCTTCACGATTTCTCAAACGGAGACCGTGCAGAAGTACGCTCGGTACAACTCAACAAATAGAGCAGGCTTGAAGCTCTTCAAGCTCTTCTGCAACTAGATCACCTCAGCGAAACAGAGCGAGATCACGTTCTCCAATTGGTCTCAAAATACCAACACCTGTTCTGCCTACCCGGAGATCGATTGGGTCACACAACACTGGCCAAACACGAAATTCCTACAACAGACGACAGACCAATTAACACTAAACAATACAGATTTCCACAAGTACACAAGAGAGAAATACAAAACCAGGTTAACGACATGTTAAACAAGGGGATAATAAAACCATCTCTCTCCCCTTACAACTCTCCAGTTTGGGTTGTTCCCAAAAAACCAGACGCAAAAGGTAACAAAAAATGGAGAATTGTTATCGACTTCAGAAAACTTAACGAAAAAACTACGCCAGACGCGTACCCACTCCCAAACATCAGGGACATATTAGATCAACTGGGAAACGCCCGGTACTTTTCAACGTTCGACCTAGCGTCCGGTTTTTATCAAATAGAAATGCATCCAGCAGACAGACACAAAACAGCTTTTTCGACCCCGAATGGACATT
The DNA here is from genome assembly GCA_958510785.1 of Exephanes ischioxanthus. NCBI lineage: Eukaryota > Metazoa > Arthropoda > Insecta > Hymenoptera > Ichneumonidae > Exephanes > Exephanes ischioxanthus. The sequence goes on along the minus strand of OY294017.1, from coordinate 27,957,124 downwards.
ACGAATATCACCGAATGCCATTCGGACTTAAAAACGCGCCAGCAACCTTTCAAAGGTTGATGGACGTCGTGCTGTCCGGTCTTCAAGGCACAGACCTATTCGTCTACCTGGACGATATTGTAATATACGCAAGAGACATCACCGAACACGAAAACAAATTTAAGAGTTTAGGGAAAAGACTGACTTCGGCGGGATTAACGCTACAAACCGAAAAATGCCACTTCCTAAACCGAGAAGTGACATACCTAGGGCACATAATTTCAGCCGAGGGCGTCAGACCGAACGCCAGCAACATCTTCGCCGTTAAAAACTTCCCAACACCAAAAGACAAAAAAGGAATTAAACAATTCGTAGCACTTGCAGGCTACTATCGACGCTTCATCCGCGACTTCGCAAAAATCGCGATTCCTTTAACCCAACAACTTAAAAAATCAGAGAAATTCGAATGGACGGACGAATGCCAATCAGCGTTCGACTATCTGAAGGCAAAGATCACCGAACGTCCAGTCCTAAAGTATCCGGACTTCGACAAACCGTGTACACTTACCACGGACGCGTCAGACTACGCAATAGGCGCGGTACTTAGTCAAAAACACGGTGACTTCGATCATCCAATAGCTTTCTATTCGAGAGCATTAAAGAAAACCGAGATCGCGTATGACGCGATGAAAAAAGAATTACTCGCAATAGTGAACGCGGTAGAATACTTTAAAACGTATCTATACGGAAAACGGTTCACACTTGTCACAGACAACAGAGCACTAACATATATAAAAAATAAACCCGACATCCCACAACAGCTACAACGATGGCAAATAATCCTGAACGGCTACGAATACGATATCGTACACAAACCCGGAAAATTGAACGTCGTTGCTGACGCTCTTTCGAGAAATCCCGCGGAAATCATGCCAATCAGGCAACGCGAGGAGAGTTCATCTGAAAACGCAAAACATCAGGAGACAAAAAAGCAAAAACTGTCTCCCGAACCGTCGCATCAAACTCGCGGACGATCAACAACCGACATGGGTTCTGGAAACCCAGCACCTAGGAAAAAACGAAACACCTGGGAACTGTCGACCGACGAATCGGAGGACAGCCAAGCCGCATACCAGAGAACATACCAATCAGACTCTGACGAATCAATGGAACTAGTAACGGAACAAAAGAAACAAACCAAAAAGACAAAATCAAAACAAAAAACGGAGAGTGTACCCAAAACAAAAGATTTAATAATAGATACCGAAACATCAATCACCGAGTTATCGGAAAACGAAGGAGAATTTATGCAACCAATAAAAAAAATGGTTGAGGAGCTGAACTCAAAGGAAAATACGGAGCCACAATGGCGACTCTCCAAAAAACGTCCAACCGATACAACGGACGACTAAGAGAGTAAACGACAACCGCGCAAACAACATAGGAAACGAGATGATACTGAAACGAAATATAAGTATACAGACATAGACGATAGTACAACGGAAGAAGAGCAGGAAAACAAAAGCCCAACGAGGCCGCAAAAAACAAAAAGCCCAATGAGGCAACAAAAAGCAGAAAGCCCAACGAGGCCACAAAAAACAAAAAGCCCAACGTGGCAACAAAAAGCAGAAAGCCCAACGAGGCCAGATAAAATAGAAAGCTTATCGCAGCTAAACAAAAACGAGTTTCGTGAAAAAGTCAGCCCTGACGGGGCAACCGGCTACTTATACGGTGACAAAAAGCGAAAAAACAATGGAACCCAGAACAAAAACGACAACCCTAAGGCACGAAATAGTGAAAACGAGACAGAACACGAGACAGAATCCGAGAATGAGAATTCCAACAAAAAAGGATTCAAACCGTTGCTGACGAACATCGGAGAATCGTCCAGCGACGAAAATAGTGGTAAACCACCCGTCCAACCAACTTTTAGATCACCATCCACAGGTACAAAACGAAAAACAAAAAGACTCAAAAATGACGGAAAAAGCGTGAAACGGAAAGTACCACCGAACTTTCGTTCACCAGATTCTCACAAAACAACAACACGTCAGCGATCAGGGATACCAGCGAAGAAGCGAACTCGAAAAACGCCAAAAGAACCAACTAGGCGTAGCGAAAGGTTAGCTAATAAAAAAAATCCGGAAGTCCGAAACATACCACCTAAAAATCAACCCACTACAAAAAACCCTAAAACAAAAACTCCACAATCAAAAACAAAAACTCCATTCCAGCCTCTCGACTCAACATCCTCAGATCCAGAACCAAAACCATCACCAGAATTAACAACGGAATATTGGGATTCTAGAGTCACTTACACCAACGACACTCCAACTCACCCAGATCCCGAAGAAGCACAACAAAAAACAAAATCACCTGTGTCAATGTCACCCGAAATGACACAAGACTATTGGGACTCAAAAGTCATGGACATTCCAGATAAAACACCATCAAAAGAACAACCAGCTACCCCACGAATCGAGCAGCCAATCGCAGCGCCGAGCACTTCCAAACAGATCGAACAACCAGTCGCCATACCAGGGTGCTCATGGCAAATCGACGACTACACACCAGAACAACCAGTCGCCACGCCAGGGTGCTCATGGCAAATCGACGACTCCACACCAGCAATGGATATCGAACCAACGTTCAGGTCACCACCCTGGATTCCACACGAAACAACAGACTATTCGAAATCGGATGAATCGCGACCAACTACACCTCGAGAACCCTCTCGAGCGTTAACAAATCAATATCACAATATGTCGCCATCGTCAGAAAGTGATTCCCACGATTCAGCGTACCAACCATCGCAATACCAACGAAAACGTCTAACACTGCAAACTCCACCAACAACAAGGGGAACAACGATAACAGAAGACGTGCAACTAAAAAATAATATTGTAGTAACGCAGGAAAACATCCTGGCACAGGAAGATAACATCGCACACTTCCTGTCAGCCGACGGTGTCATGGACACAATCGTCTCGAAAATACTCGCAGAAAAGGGTAAACTCACCCAATCGGTATTTTCGCAGTCCAATCCAGGAATCGGACACATTTTCATAACACGCGACAAAACAAGACGCTACTTCACAATGATTTGCAAAAATAAATCAACAGACGTGACTAGTACACTCACGATTCAGAAGTGTCTAGAAACTCTTGTACAGACCTTAGTAAAAAACAAAATCACATCCTGTACTCTATCCAAAGACCCAAAAATTATCGATACATTTTTGTGGTCTAACATCAAAGGATACCTACGAGTACTCGCGATTAACTCAAACATCACCTTTAGGCTATGCGAAGGTCTTATAACCGTTCCAGATCAGGAAAATAGGCAAAACATCATTAGAGAATTACACGGATCCGCAGTCGGAGGCCACAAAGGCGTAACGAAAACATACCAGCGCATTCTCTCGCAGTACTACTGGCGAGGATTAAAAAAGGACGTAGAAACGTTCATTCGATACTGCTTCGACTGCCAGAAAAATAAACTGGTCCGAGTAAAAAATAAAGCTCCTATGGTCATCACGGACACACCAGCGCAACCCTTCGACAAAGTAGCCATCGATATCGTAGGTCCACTACGCGAAACAAAAAACGGACATACGTACATACTAACTATGCTCGATCTATTCAGTAAATTCAGTATAGCAGTACCACTAAAACATCAAACGTCAATAGACGTAGCGAGAGCGCTTTGTAAGACGCTGATATCGACTTTCGGCGCACCTCGCGCAATATTAACCGACCAAGGTACAAACTTCATGTCGGAAATGTTCAGAGATTTTGCGCAGCTGTTTCAGATTAAGCAGCATAGAACAACCGCATATCATCCACAATCGAACGGTGCGATCGAACGCAGTCACCATGTTCTTGTGGAATACCTAAAACATTTTATCGATAGTAATCGAGACTGGGACGAACTACTAACGTTCGCAACATTCTCATATAACACCAGTATACACGAAAGCACAGGGTTTACCCCATACGAACTAGTTTTCGGTAGAAAGGCTCGAACTCCTTCAGAGTTCCCACCGCCCGAAAAAACAATAACCTACGACGATTACATGACAAATCTAATGAGAAACCTCAAAAACGTCCAAGAACTCGCTTTGGAAAAGGCGATAAAGTTCAAAGAACGAACCAAGAAATACTACGATAAAAGAGTCGTAGAACCAAAGTATCAAGTAGGCGAACTCATACTTATAAAAAACGAGCGCAAAACAAGCAAATTCGATAGGGACTGGTTAGGCCCATACAAAATTCTAGAAATTCCAAGCAGACGTAACATAACAATACAATTAGACGATAATACGACCAAAACAGTACACGTCGATAAAATAAAATCGGCATATGTTGCAGATGCCACGCCCATACCGTAAAGGTGTCCACACCAGACGCCTTCAAAATCACTCCACTGACGAAAAACCCAGGATTATACTCAGAATCCTTGGGCCCACTCCATTCGTACCACACAACATGGACGCTCATCACGTATATAGATACACACGGATTCACTTCAAGACGACAACAGATAGAGGAAAACCTCAATGCCGCTAGCGCATTTTGCTACTCCTTACAAGGACATTGCTTAACAAGAGGACAACTACAGAACGTACGATCACGACTAAAGAACATCGCTAACGTAGAAGCGACCCTGGAAGAATTGATCCCTTCTATTCAGATAAACTCAACCGGAAAACGTAGGAAGCGAACACCATTAGAATTCATAGGGAAAATTAGTAAAATACTTTTCGGTACCATGGACAGTGACGACGCAGACAGAATAGACTCACAAATAAACGCATTGGCAAACAGCACTGTCGAATTGGCAGAAATCGTACAAAATCAAACACACATAATCAAATCAGGTTTTAACTTCGCTCAAAAACAAATCACTTCACTAGAAGAAAGCGTAAGAGCCGAAATACGAGAAGTAAAACTGGCACAAGCATCACTCCAACACGAACTACACATTATTCAGAGACTCATAACATTCACCAGCTTAGTTGACGAATGACTTATCCAGTACGAAATTGACTTGGAGACGCTAACAAACGCCGTGCTCTTCGCCAAAATGGGTCAAATACACCCAGAAATACTCTCGACCAAAAAAATACTGACTTGCGCAGAAGCAATCCGAAAATCAACACCAAATACGATATTCCCTATACCACTTAGTACAGAATACGTTCCCGAGTTAACAAAAATAATCGACCTTGCAGCATTCCATAACGGAGAACGACTCATCTACGTTATAAAAATTCCTCTTCTAGATCTAACACCGTACAAACTGTATCGACACTTATCAGTCCCGGTGCGCCAGCTCTCTGCAGCTGAAGGCGCGAGATTCGCATATATAAAACCAGCAGTCCAGTACACCGCAGTCTCCGAGGATTTCGGTAGTTACTTTAACTTAAGAGACGAAAACGAATGTAAATTCATAGTCAACCGTTACATCTGCGAACAAAATCACCCAGTAGGACGAATCAGCGACGAAACTGAATGCGAGGTTCAGCTTCTCGTTAACCCACAACTTAGCGTATGGAGTTGTGTGACATCAGGCTAAAAACATTGAAACAAACCTATTGGATAAAAATCCAGAACGCAAACGCATGGCTATTTGCAGCACCAAAACCAGAAACTCTGTATCTCCTTTGCGATAATCACGAATCAGCCATCGAAACAATAGAAAACACCGGAATACTGCAAATCAAACCCACTTGCCAAATAAAAACACGAACAATAACACTAACTCCATCAGTCGAAATAACATCTGCAATCGAAGTAAAATTCGCACACACACCAATCCTGAACATTACGGAAATAATTCGGAAATCAATTAAAAACATGGAAAACATAAACTACACAGAAATTATGACAGAAACTGAGACACTTACAGGCCTATCAAATCCAGGCTCTATACACGACGATTTGACAAAAAACGAAGTGGCGTTAAAAGCCATTATAGCCAAAGCACGAGAAATTTCGAAAACTCATTACATAAGCAACAGACTCTCTACTCTCGAAAAAATATTAAAATACAGCGGAATCTCTTTGGGCTCCATCGTGCTGCTACTAGTAGTCGGATGGAAGCTCTCTCTCTTCGGCAAAATATCTGGTTTATACAAAATTCTGTCTTGCATAGCAAAACGTCAAACGACGATAACGCAACAAGCCACCGAGGCTCCCGAACCGACCGTTGTCTACCAAAGGCAACCGATAGAGTTAATCGAAACCCAAACGCAACCAACTACAGATTGCAGAGAGGTCGCAATCATAACAAACCATTCACCGCAACCAACCCGTAGACCAGTCTATGCGTTGACTTACTACGATCGAAACAGAATACCTTAAAGAAGAAGGAAAAAACCGCGTTAATAATCATAAATAATAACCGATATATTCATAACCATCTACATATACCCTTACTAATGGGAAATTAACCACGCATATACTACTCTCTTACCTTATCACAATATACAAGTAATTTTAACCGCATCATGCACGGCTTGAAACTATTGTTTTTAATATTATTATTTTGTCACTTATTATTTCAACGAATACATACATACTTGACAGATAAAACAAACAACAACAAAAACAACAGTAATAATGGACAACCAGCCATCAGCATCGGCATCAGCATCTATCTCGAATGTACAAGTCGAATGCCTCCTCTGCCCGAGGAAAATGAAGGCGAGTAAGCTGGCCGACCATACGGCCAGATGCTATGTGGAGCTGCAAAAGCGGACGGCGAGTTTGGGATCGCGGCATACAGGATGCCCGATATGTTGCTGCGTGCTCCCAGCAAACCGACTGACGGCGCATATCGATAAATGCGTCGCCTATTTGCTAAAGCTTCAATCATACGATCAGCAACAATATTACAACCAACAACAAGAAGCAGAACAACAACAACAACCAACACCGAATTATGCACCACACACACCCGAAGGATCACCACCACCGCCGGAAGAAGAAGACGCAGAAGATGGAAGCACAGAAGAAGACACAGAAGACGAAAACACAGAAGAAGACATAGAAGACGAAAACACAGGAGAAGACACAGAACTCAAAGACACAAAAAACATAAATACCGAAAACACAAACGATACGAACGAAAAAACAGACGAGACAAACGGAAACGAAAAAACAGACGAAACAAACGAAAAATCAAACGGAAACGAAAAAACAGACGAGACAAACGGAAAACCAAACAAAAACGAAAATAACGATGACAAAAACGAAACGCATTTTGACCCAAGAAAACTGACCTTCGAACAAGGTATGGAGTGGGTTAACATCCAAGAGCTCGAGGGCTTACGGAAAATTAAAAACTTGGCGCTGTTGTACCCCGAATTATTTTCATCTATAAAAAATTAAAGGAAGATTAAATAAATTTGGAAAATACATTGGGAAACACTTACTGGCAAATCCACCGCGTCGCGAAGCCGACTCGCGTAGGAATTTGCCGAGTAAGTATCGTATGACGCCCGGTTGATGCACCCGGCGTTGAGAAATCGTGCTGAGCGAGAATCGGACGATAGCCGATTCTCGATGTCGAAATAAAGGAAGTCAATCAAAATTGCAGACGTATCAATTTGCACCTCGCGGATCGCGATCGGGAAATTGACAGTCTGAACTCGACTAGAGAACAGAGAGGTTGGTCTCAGAGTTAGGCTCATGTTCAAAGAAATCGACGACTGTATTAAGAATTATTGGCAACGATCAGATTAATTATCTTTCTTTGAATAAACTTGTTATTTAGTTTGTATAAACAAACTTGAGTTCTACTCTTAATTACTCTACTCTTAAACAACTCTACTCTTAAAACTCTACTCTACTCTTCTACTACTCTTCTACTCTTAAAACAAATATCTTTCTCGCAGAATTAAAAAAGGAAAAAAGGGACCTTTTTACTCCACCAACAAAACTTCCCAAAACCAGAACATCAAAACAAAAATAGAATCAGACCCTTACGGCAACAGACTACAGTACTTTAATCCACATACACAACAATATACCTCATTTGCACCATACATATATAACATAATATACAATAATTATACACACATATATATATATCGAAATAATCATAGGCATAAGCGCGACACGCGTCGCGCGGCGTCGGTAGAGGACAACGGGAAACAAAAGAACCCCATATAACATTTTATTTCATTTTTTTTTTCTTATAAAAACAAATTTCAGTTTATTGTTCCTTTTATCATTTTAGACTTTTTCTTTATTTTTTCAAAATTTTTTATTATTTTTGTAATTCCTCTACGACAATACATATGCAACGCTTTTTTTTACTATAAATATTCGTGTTAATCATTTTACCCATTTCCAGAAACAACTTCCATCTTACACCAACAAACCACTTCCAAATAACATACCTAACCCACTAACCACCACTAATCAGAACTTAGAATGTTACAGGCACAATACCATCAAAATTCGAAATTTATAACGGAAATACCAGGAAATAGAGAAACGAAATACAACCAAGGAGAAACCGAAATCCATCAAATATGGACAAATTTACAGAAACGGGATAACATTTTTTGGAAAAACAAATATGGAACTTTACCAACCGAACGAAACAGGACAACATTTTAATTTTTCTTCACCAATTTTAACACCAAATTTAAACCCATCCAATTTAACCAAACCATTCCCACTAACACGAACAACTAAAAGTTTTATCTAGTTACAGATATCAACAACCACCAGCTATTTTAAAAACAACAGGAGTGTACCGCAACAAACATAAAAAACCAAGGAATTTCAATCATCCAAACCAACATGGACAACAACTAGGAGTTTTACTTAATCAACAATCATCAATCGACAATCATCAATCAACAATCAACAATCAACAATCATCAATCAAATAACAATCAAAACACACATTTAGAAAACATTACACAACTTACACAAATGGAAATATCTTAAAAAACCAAATTACCTTTTTGATTATATCGAGTCACACTTAACAAATCATGTCAAATGTAAAATCCGTAATATCCGATGCGGGGCATCGTTTCCTCCCAGAGGGGGAGTGTAACGGCCGCAGCCTAACAATTTCAATTTTTTCACTTTGAATATTTATTCGAGCGTATCGATACGGAGTTTCCGTTCGATACGCTCTTCAAAGAAGCCCTAAAGGCTATCGTGCATCCGGACCGCCGTGAGCGTCCACTTATCTACGAGACTAAACACTCCGTGACTCTTTATTCCATTGTGAAGCGAGCGCGAAGCCCTCAGCTTCACGCCCGCTTCACGACACTTCAGCTCCGACCGACACCGCGAACGGTACACTCTCTCCAAGTATTACAATTCCGAATCTCCGACTAATAAACCATCATTTTTATACCTCGATCGACTACCACTCATTACGCAGTGCCTGACCCATCGACCATCCGTCACAGAGGGCAAAACTCCATTTTCCAATAATTTTCGGATGCCCCATACTGTCCTAACGATACATCCGGATTATCCGACCCGTTTTGCCCCACGGACTACCATCGCCACCATCCAAAAGTTATTTGAAAATTGCATTTTTGTTTCATTATCCCGTCTTGCCCCGCTGTGCCATTTTGCCTCGCTCTCCCCTAATAAAGCGAACTATTATTTTGAATATTACGCCTATTTTTTTTTGTTTAAATTAAAGGCACCTTGAGACATGCGTCACGTAAAACCGTATTGTCTTCTGCAACTCGTAAGACCGATGCGAATTCGCTTCAACTCGATATAAAGGCCCTGGTGATAAATTCACCGCCTTTCTCTTGTATCGAATGAAAAGAAATACCACAGACTATAATTCCTTTTGACCGGCTGTTTGCCGAATTGAAGCGGCCTCGAGACATGGTTCACGTGAAACCTTATCGTGTTACGCAACTCGTAAGATGGGTGAGAACGTTGCTTCAATTCGGTTAAGGGTCCTGATGAAAGATCTCCCGCCCTTACTCGTACAGATTTCTAAATAACTACCATAAACTTTAATTCTTTCGGTTTGTGCTGTTTGCCGAATTGAAGCGGCCTCGAGACATGGTTCACGTGAAACCTTATCGTCTTACGCAACTCGTAAGATGGGTGAGAACGTTGCTTCAATTCGGTTAAGGGTGAAAGATCTCCCGCCCTTACTCGTACAGATTCTAAAGAACTACCATAAACTTTCATTCTTCCGGTTTGTGCTGTTTGCCGAATTGAAGCGGCCTTGAGATATGGTTCACGTGAAACCTTATCGTCTTACGCAACTCGTAAGATGGGTGAGAACGTTGCTTCAATTCGATTAAGGGTGAAAGATCTCCCGCCCTTACTCGTACAGATTCTAAAGAACTACCATAAACTTTCATTCTTCCGGTTTGTGCTGTTTGCCGAATTGAAGCGGCCTCGATATATGGTTCATGTGAAACCTTATCGTCTTACGCAACTCGTAAGATGGGTGAGAACGTTGCTTCAATTCGGTTAAGGGTGACAGATCTCCCGCCCTTACTCGTACAGATTCTAAAGAACTACCATAAACTTTCATTCTTCCGGTTTGTGCTGTTTGCCGAATTGAAGCGGCCTCTAGATATGGTTCACGTGAAACCTTATCGTCTTACGCAACTCGTAAGATGGGTGGAGAACGTTGCTTCAATTCGGTTGCTTCAATTCCCGGTATCAACACGGGAAAGCATAGCGAACCCGATCTATGCTAGCGGTGTCCAGGTCTCATTAAACGATTTTTTGACGGTGTGTGACCTTGTTTACATAGCCTTCTATCGTTCCGAATTTGAAAAAACAACTCCTTATTATTGTCTTTGATCCATAGTGTTTTTACATGCCAGCTGTATAAAAAACGTTAATAATTTTTTGGAGTGACGTACTAATGTTGATGAAACATTTCCTTTCCAGTTGAATGCAGTTCCTAAAAATTACAGTCGATCCGATCCTTCCTACAAACATTATTCATCCCGCTCACTGTCTAAGATGTGTAGAACGGTCGAAGCCACACGGTTATCCTGTCCACTAATGAAGACTGAAAAACCCCAATCCACTCAACGAGAATATCAGATTCAAGTGCAACTCATAATTAAAATAAATAAGTAAACGTTCATAAAAAAATTAACACTAAACTATCGTGTTCTTGCCTCTCTCGAAGCCGTTGTATATCTGTAATAAATGATATTAAATCCTTTCAAAGTTTGCTGAACGAATTGTGTTTTACCATACAGTTAAATAAAGATAACTTGATTTGGCGTGTGTTAAGACATTAGAATGTAAGGTGTATTCTCTTATTCTGACTGCTCCGAAAACTCTCTCCAATCTACGATGGAAGATGCTGCACCGGTTCACATGTTCCCGTGAAAAAAGAAGGATCTCGAATATTTCCATATACTTTCGGAGATGAGATTGAAATCGTTCATTAAATAACAATAAATAAACATTCGTTGACTATTCCTCATAGAATGCGATAAGCGAGGAATTTATTGTTATTATTGTCCAAGTAGAGCTGAAATAAATTTAGTCGTTTCGATCTCCCGATGGTCGGGAATGTTCTCATTACAGTGAACTCTAGCCTATAGTGAATTTCGTCTCGTAGACAAGAATCCAAGAAGAATCTCACAGCTTGGAGTCCCACAAGCTATGGAATCAGGCGCATGGATCACCCATCTTACAACTGTCCACGAAAGAAGATGAAATATACTGAGCTCCTCACGTTTCTGTGTTCAGCCTGGTGTCTCTTACTCGACAATATGTCTCCAATTACCGATATATTGTCCCGTTAAAACATTCATGAAATTCTTTACGATATCGGGAATTACTTTATATTCGTACGCGAAAAGAAAAAAATGCAGGTTTGCTAAGAATTGATTGATGAGAACATTCCCGACCATTGGGAGATCGAGACGACTAAATGTATTTCATCCCTACATAGACGATAATAATAGATTCTTCATGTATCGCTTTCGATGAAGAATAGTCAGCTCATGATTATTTATCATTATTTAAGGAACGATGTCCACCTCGTCCCCGAAAGTATCGAGTACGAGACATCACACCGGTCATAGAAACATGAGGGGCGCAGTGTATTTCATCTCCTTTCGTGGACAGTTTTGTGGACATCGTCAAAACGTATTTTCCCAAAAATCCCGAACAAACTTTTTTCTCGCTTAAAATCTCAGCAAAAAACCGATTGCGCTATCGAAGAGAGCTTGAAAAATCGTTCAAGAAGCACCCCCTCATACGAACCCAAATGCACGCGCAAATGCCTCAAGAAATAGTCGTCCACCTTATAATTATAATGGTATTCGATTTTTGTTAAATTCGAAGTTTGCGTTATTACTTTCAATCGGTACGAGTAAGGGCTCCCGCCCTTCTCATCGGGACCATTAACTGAATTGAAGCAAAGTCCGCACCGGTCTTACGAGTTGCGTGAGAAGATAAGGTTTCACGTGAACCATCTCTTGAGGCCGCTTCAATTCGGGAAACACCGTAACCAAAAGAATAGCAGTGGTGTTTATTACATTATTTACTTACATTTTCTTATCACGATATCGGCATTACTGGATGCATGATGGGTTTCGCTTCGTTTAATTAAGACGTTTATAATGTATTGTAGAAAGATGTAGAAGGCTCAAATTTCGAACGACGAGCGGCAAGAGACGTATGGGGTGTTATTACCGACCTCTGTTTTAATTATTAATTGATTTGTGATGCAAAAGTGGTGAATGCTCTATGGAGGACTTGTCTCGATAAAAACAATTGTAGTCGAACATTCGATTGACCAAAAAGAGTTTCGCAATGGCTTTTTTTTCCTCCGGGATATAAATCGAATACCATTATAATTGGCAATGATTATTTATTCTACTCGGGATGAAACCAGCCTTCTCGTTGAAACAGGGTGTACACCAGTCACTGATAGACCGATTGAATCAAGACCCCGGGTTGGCGTCACTATTTGAGCATTTACCAATAAATGATTCGTGTATTCTGCGATGCAAAGGAACCCGACTTCCGGTGGAATTCAGTGTATTTCATCGACTCACCGAGGCATTCGTGAACGTGCCTGATCGGCGTAACCGAATATAAGCTAACTCCCTCTATTATCGTGAGAATTATAGTCCAACATTGGATTGACCAAAAAGAGTTTCGCAATGGCATTTATATGATAATACATTGAAAAAGACTAATGATAGCATCGAGTGAATTTTGTTTGGCATTTGGATTTTCGCCTTCAACATCCCTTGACAGCCTTCAGCTCATTCATTCAGATTTTTATACCACAGAGAAGTTATTGCAATTCTCTCTCATTTCTCTGAAACTTACGCGAAGTAACTATTTGCCTGCGTTCAAGGACTACCTTGAACGACTATCGTTGTGTGAACAACAGGACTCAACGAAAGTTTGGGCATACCTATTTTCTTACATATTCCTTTCGCGAATCCTGTAATTTACTTTTGTATATTCTTATCATGTTCTAGTAATGTCAGCTAAGAGGCGTGAATTTTCTTGGATCGTATGTCAAAACGGCACCAGCTCGCAGAGCAATCTACCGAAGTGTTTAGTATCGTCCTTTATATTTTTTATATTTCGGCATTTCGTCACCCCTTATCGTTTACTTTGTCATGCTTAGTGTGTTCCGCGATCAATCGACAGTCTGTATCGTTTGTCAGTTGTTTCAAATAACTGTCACACGTGGCAGACGTATCCGAGTATCTGATCGCGGAAGGAAGTCAAAAAGTAAAAGGAAAGGGACAACGAAATGCCGAAATTCGCAAAAAATGTGACGGATAATCCCGACCACTTCGGGAAATTGCTTTGCGAGCTGGTGCCATTTCGACAAAAAAATCAAGAAAATCCAAACCTCTCCGCAGAAATCACCCGAAAAATAACGAAAAAAGTGTACAAAAAAAAGTTACCAGATCCGCGAAAAGAATATTTGAGAAAATGGGTATACCAAAATTTTCGTTGGGTGCTGTCATTTACTGAACGGTATCAAATTCAGCGAGAAATCGAGGACAACGAAAGATTGTAAGTAATTTTTGTTATTTTGTGCTTTGCATCATATAAGCATAACGTATTAATAATTCGGAAGGATCGGCGGAAGGATCGGCGGAAGGATCGGCGGAAGGATCGGCGGAAGGATCGGCGGAAGGATCGGCGGAAGGATCGGCGGAAGGATCGGCGGAAGGATCGGCGGAAGGATCGGCGGAAGGATCGGCGGAAGGATCGGCGGAAGGATCGGCGGAAGGATCGGCGGAAGGATCGGCGGAAGGATCGGCGGAAGGATCGGCGGAAGGATCGGCGGAAGGATCGGCGGAAGGATCGGCGGAAGGATCGGCGGAAGGATCGGCGGAAGGATCGGCGGAAGGATCGGCGGAAGGATCGGCGGAAGGATCGGCGGAAGGATCGGCGGAAGGATCGGCGGAAGGATCGGCGGAAGGATCGGCGGAAGGATCGGCGGAAGGATCGGCGGAAGGATCGGCGGAAGGATCGGCGGAAGGATCGGCGGAAGGATCGGCGGAACGATCGGCGGAGGGATCGGCGGAGGGTTCGGCGGAAGGATCGGCGGAAGGATCGGTAGAAGGATCGGCGGAACGATCGGCGGAGGGATCGGCGGAGAGCAAGGCGGAGGCGGGGAAGCAAGGAGAGAAGCAAGGAGTGAAGCAAGGAGAGAAAAGAGGAGAGAATGGAGAACGAAATGAAAGGCGGAAGGAAGGGCGGAAGCATGACAACGAGGAACAAGGGTCGCTGAAAGGCTTCACGCCGATCGAAATAGCGGCCGCCACGCAAAAAAAGAATTTTTACGAAAAGGTAAGAATGGCGTAAGCAATATGCTATAACCAAGTGATAATGAATATTAAACATAATGAAAGCGATTATAACACTGATTTGTATTATATTTTTTCTGTTGTAGAAATTGAAAGATGGCTACAACGTCAAACCACTTAGAAGGAGCGAGAGAAAGAAGATGGGAAAGATGTACGTGACGTGACGTGACGTGACGTGACGTGACGTGACGTGACGTGACGTGACGTGACGTGACGTGACGTGACGTGACGTGACGTGACGTGACGTGACGTGACGTGACGTGACGCGACGCGACGCGACGCGACGCGACGCGACGCGACGCGACGCGACGCGACGCGACGCGACGCGACGCGACGCGACGCGACGCGACGCGACGCGACGCGACGCGACGCGACGCGACGCGACGCGACGCGACGCGACGCGACGCGACGCGACGCGACGAGACGAGACGAGACGAGACGAGACGCGACGCGACGAGACGAGACGTGACGCGACGCGACGGGACGCGACGGGACGCGACGCGACGCGACGGGACGCGACGCGACGCGACGCGACGTGACGTGACGGTTACATGAAAAAATGTTATTGTAACTGTGTCGAAAGAATAAAATATTCAACATAAACACATATTCTTAATTATTAGTTGCATTGTTCCTTAAGGTAGTTCGAGCGCTACAGTCCCGCCACACGTGAGTTTCAGAGAAAAATGCAAACATTTGTCTATGGGATACAAATTTGAAAAAATCAACCATATGGGAGGTGCTGCAAAATGTTATTATATTATATCTTATATCCCCGAAATTACTGATCGCGCGAACTTTTCCAACGCTCATTTTACTCGGGTGATCACCCCGCACAAGCCTGAACCGAGCATGTGCGCCGACTAATTTACACCCTGAATGTATTAAAATGAATTAAATAATGATGTCAATATTAATTTGGGTAGAAGCGGTGAATATGGCTCACTCTTATTAACGAGGCCATATCCACTGCTTTTACCCTAACAAAAAATGTTAATTTGCAAAAATACGGATTAACGCTATGACAAAATATTAACTTATTCATATCTTGATGGACGGTCTCTCGGTTACAGCGATCGCCTAGAGATCGGACGATCGGGGTTCGAATCCGTTTATTTGACACATTTTTTTTCTTTTTTCCGAAATGTTTGTGTTAAGCAGCTCGTGTGAATGGTCCGAACTTTGCTTCGACTCCAGATAAATATCCTGGTGAGATATCTCCGACCCGTACCCGTACCGATTCAAAAGCGGTATTTCAAAAGTTTCACATAATTTTTTTACTGCAGACCTATAGCCATTGAATACGTGAAACGGTGCGGACGTTGCTGCGATTCCGGATAAGAATACCGGTGGGAAGTCTCGCGGCTTTATCCCCTGTCAATTCAAAAGTAAACTAGAATCGCGATTTCGTTCACAGCGGTGGGACCGGCTCCGCAGCACACTTAACAAAATCGAGTTTGCGCATGACCCGCCCATACTGACTGTCGATCGATCCATCCGACGATCCATCCGACGATCCATCCGACGATCCATCCGACGATCCATCCGACGATCCATCCGACGATCCATCCGACGATCCATCCGACGATCCATCCGACGATCCATCCGACGATCCATCCGACGATCCATCCGACGATCCATCCGACGATCCATCCGACGATCCATCCGACGATCCATCCGACGATCCATCCGACGATCCATCCGACGATCCATCCGACGATCCATCCGACGATCCATCCGACGATCCATCCGACGATCCATCCGACGATCCATCCGACGATCCATCCGACGATCCATCCGACGATCCATCCGACGATCCATCCGACGATCCATCCGACGATCCATCCGACGATCCAACCGACGATCCATCCGACGATCCATCCGACGATCCATCCGACGATCCATCCGACGATCCATCCGACGATCCATCCGACGATCCATCCGACGATCCATCCGACGATCCATCCGACGATCCATCCGACGATCCATCCGACGATCCATCCGACGATCCATCCGACGATCCATCCGACGATCCATCCGACGATCCATCCGACGATCCATCCGACGATCCATCCGACGATCCATCCGACGATCCATCCGACGATCCATCCGACGATCCATCCGACGATCCATCCGACGATCCATCCGACGATCCATCCGACGATCCATCCGACGATCCATCCGACGATCCATCCGACGATCCATCCGACGATCCATCCGACGATCCATCCGACGATCCATCCGACGATCCATCCGACGATCCATCCGACGATCCATCCGACGATCCATCCGACGATCCATCCGACGATCCATCCGACGATCCATCCGACGATCCATCCGACGATCCATCCGACGATCCATCCGACGATCCATCCGACGATCCATCCGACGATCCATCCGACGATCCATCCGACGATCCATCCGACGATCCATCCGACGATCCATCCGACGATCCATCCGACGATCCATCCGACGATCCATCCGACGATCCATCCGACGATCCATCCGACGATCCATCCGACGATCCATCCGACGATCCATCCGACGATCCATCCGACGATCCATCCGACGATCCATCCGACGATCCATCCGACGATCCATCCGACGATCCATCCGACGATCCATCCGACGATCCATCCGACGATCCATCCGACGATCCATCCGACGATCCATCCGACGATCCATCCGACGATCCATCCGACGATCCATCCGACGATCCATCCGACGATCCATCCGACGATCCATCCGACGATCCATCCGACGATCCATCCGACGATCCATCCGACGATCCATCCGACGATCCATCCGACGATCCATCCGACGATCCATCCGACGATCCATCCGACGATCCATCCGACGATCCATCCGACGATCCATCCGACGATCCATCCGACGATCCATCCGACGATCCATCCGACGATCCATCCGACGATCCATCCGACGATCCATCCGACGATCCATCCGACGATCCATCCGACGATCCATCCGACGATCCATCCGACGATCCATCCGACGATCCATCCGACGATCCATCCGACGATCCATCCGACGATCCATCCGACGATCCATCCGACGATCCATCCGACGATCCATCCGACGATCCATCCGACGATCCATCCGACGATCCATCCGACGATCCATCCGACGATCCATCCGACGATCCATCCGACGATCCATCCGACGATCCATCCGACGATCCATCCGACGATCCATCCGACGATCCATCCGACGATCCATCCGACGATCCATCCGACGATCCATCCGACGATCCATCCGACGATCCATCCGACGATCCATCCGACGATCCATCCGACGATCCATCCGACGATCCATCCGACGATCCATCCGACGATCCATCCGACGATCCATCCGACGATCCATCCGACGATCCATCCGACGATCCATCCGACGATCCATCCGACGATCCATCCGACGATCCATCCGACGATCCATCCGACGATCCATCCGACGATCCATCCGACGATCCATCCGACGATCCATCCGACGATCCATCCGACGATCCATCCGACGATCCATCCGACGATCCATCCGACGATCCATCCGACGATCCATCCGACGATCCATCCGACGATCCATCCGACGATCCATCCGACGATCCATCCGACGATCCATCCGACGATCCATCCGACGATCCATCCGACGATCCATCCGACGATCCATCCGACGATCCATCCGACGATCCATCCGACGATCCATCCGACGATCCATCCGACGATCCATCCGACGATCCATCCGACGATCCATCCGACGATCCATCCGACGATCCATCCGACGATCCATCCGACGATCCATCCGACGATCCATCCGACGATCCATCCGACGATCCATCCGACGATCCATCCGACGATCCATCCGACGATCCATCCGACGATCCATCCGACGATCCATCCGACGATCCATCCGACGATCCATCCGACGATCCATCCGACGATCCATCCGACGATCCATCCGACGATCCATCCGACGATCCATCCGACGATCCATCCGACGATCCATCCGACGATCCATCCGACGATCCATCCGACGATCCATCCGACGATCCATCCGACGATCCATCCGACGATCCATCCGACGATCCATCCGACGATCCATCCGACGATCCATCCGACGATCCATCCGACGATCCATCCGACGATCCATCCGACGATCCATCCGACGATCCATCCGACGATCCATCCGACGATCCATCCGACGATCCATCCGACGATCCATCCGACGATCCATCCGACGATCCATCCGACGATCCATCCGACGATCCATCCGACGATCCATCCGACGATCCATCCGACGATCCATCCGACGATCCATCCGACGATCCATCCGACGATCCATCCGACGATCCATCCGACGATCCATCCGACGATCCATCCGACGATCCATCCGACGATCCATCCGACGATCCATCCGACGATCCATCCGACGATCCATCCGACGATCCATCCGACGATCCATCCGACGATCCATCCGACGATCCATCCGACGATCCATCCGACGATCCATCCGACGATCCATCCGACGATCCATCCGACGATCCATCCGACGATCCATCCGACGATCCATCCGACGATCCATCCGACGATCCATCCGACGATCCATCCGACGATCCATCCGACGATCCATCCGACGATCCATCCGACGATCCATCCGACGATCCATCCGACGATCCATCCGACGATCCATCCGACGATCCATCCGACGATCCATCCGACGATCCATCCGACGATCCATCCGACGATCCATCCGACGATCCATCCGACGATCCATCCGACGATCCATCCGACGATCCATCCGACGATCCATCCGACGATCCATCCGACGATCCATCCGACGATCCATCCGACGATCCATCCGACGATCCATCCGACGATCCATCCGACGATCCATCCGACGATCCATCCGACGATCCATCCGACGATCCATCCGACGATCCATCCGACGATCCATCCGACGATCCATCCGACGATCCATCCGACGATCCATCCGACGATCCATCCGACGATCCATCCGACGATCCATCCGACGATCCATCCGACGATCCATCCGACGATCCATCCGACGATCCATCCGACGATCCATCCGACGATCCATCCGACGATCCATCCGACGATCCATCCGACGATCCATCCGACGATCCATCCGACGATCCATCCGACGATCCATCCGACGATCCATCCGACGATCCATCCGACGATCCATCCGACGATCCATCCGACGATCCATCCGACGATCCATCCGACGATCCATCCGACGATCCATCCGACGATCCATCCGACGATCCATCCGACGATCCATCCGACGATCCATCCGACGATCCATCCGACGATCCATCCGACGATCCATCCGACGATCCATCCGACGATCCATCCGACGATCCATCCGACGATCCATCCGACGATCCATCCGACGATCCATCCGACGATCCATCCGACGATCCATCCGACGATCCATCCGACGATCCATCCGACGATCCATCCGACGATCCATCCGACGATCCATCCGACGATCCATCCGACGATCCATCCGACGATCCATCCGACGATCCATCCGACGATCCATCCGACGATCCATCCGACGATCCATCCGACGATCCATCCGACGATCCATCCGACGATCCATCCGACGATCCATCCGACGATCCATCCGACGATCCATCCGACGATCCATCCGACGATCCATCCGACGATCCATCCGACGATCCATCCGACGATCCATCCGACGATCCATCCGACGATCCATCCGACGATCCATCCGACGATCCATCCGACGATCCATCCGACGATCCATCCGACGATCCATCCGACGATCCATCCGACGATCCATCCGACGATCCATCCGACGATCCATCCGACGATCCATCCGACGATCCATCCGACGATCCATCCGACGATCCATCCGACGATCCATCCGACGATCCATCCGACGATCCATCCGACGATCCATCCGACGATCCATCCGACGATCCATCCGACGATCCATCCGACGATCCATCCGACGATCCATCCGACGATCCATCCGACGATCCATCCGACGATCCATCCGACGATCCATCCGACGATCCATCCGACGATCCATCCGACGATCCATCCGACGATCCATCCGACGATCCATCCGACGATCCATCCGACGATCCATCCGACGATCCATCCGACGATCCATCCGACGATCCATCCGACGATCCATCCGACGATCCATCCGACGATCCATCCGACGATCCATCCGACGATCCATCCGACGATCCATCCGACGATCCATCCGACGATCCATCCGACGATCCATCCGACGATCCATCCGACGATCCATCCGACGATCCATCCGACGATCCATCCGACGATCCATCCGACGATCCATCCGACGATCCATCCGACGATCCATCCGACGATCCATCCGACGATCCATCCGACGATCCATCCGACGATCCATCCGACGATCCATCCGACGATCCATCCGACGATCCATCCGACGATCCATCCGACGATCCATCCGACGATCCATCCGACGATCCATCCGACGATCCATCCGACGATCCATCCGACGATCCATCCGACGATCCATCCGACGATCCATCCGACGATCCATCCGACGATCCATCCGACGATCCATCCGACGATCCATCCGACGATCCATCCGACGATCCATCCGACGATCCATCCGACGATCCATCCGACGATCCATCCGACGATCCATCCGACGATCCATCCGACGATCCATCCGACGATCCATCCGACGATCCATCCGACGATCCATCCGACGATCCATCCGACGATCCATCCGACGATCCATCCGACGATCCATCCGACGATCCATCCGACGATCCATCCGACGATCCATCCGACGATCCATCCGACGATCCATCCGACGATCCATCCGACGATCCATCCGACGATCCATCCGACGATCCATCCGACGATCCATCCGACGATCCATCCGACGATCCATCCGACGATCCATCCGACGATCCATCCGACGATCCATCCGACGATCCATCCGACGATCCATCCGACGATCCATCCGACGATCCATCCGACGATCCATCCGACGATCCATCCGACGATCCATCCGACGATCCATCCGACGATCCATCCGACGATCCATCCGACGATCCATCCGACGATCCATCCGACGATCCATCCGACGATCCATCCGACGATCCATCCGACGATCCATCCGACGATCCATCCGACGATCCATCCGACGATCCATCCGACGATCCATCCGACGATCCATCCGACGATCCATCCGACGATCCATCCGACGATCCATCCGACGATCCATCCGACGATCCATCCGACGATCCATCCGACGATCCATCCGACGATCCATCCGACGATCCATCCGACGATCCATCCGACGATCCATCCGACGATCCATCCGACGATCCATCCGACGATCCATCCGACGATCCATCCGACGATCCATCCGACGATCCATCCGACGATCCATCCGACGATCCATCCGACGATCCATCCGACGATCCATCCGACGATCCATCCGACGATCCATCCGACGATCCATCCGACGATCCATCCGACGATCCATCCGACGATCCATCCGACGATCCATCCGACGATCCATCCGACGATCCATCCGACGATCCATCCGACGATCCATCCGACGATCCATCCGACGATCCATCCGACGATCCATCCGACGATCCATCCGACGATCCATCCGACGATCCATCCGACGATCCATCCGACGATCCATCCGACGATCCATCCGACGATCCATCCGACGATCCATCCGACGATCCATCCGACGATCCATCCGACGATCCATCCGACGATCCATCCGACGATCCATCCGACGATCCATCCGACGATCCATCCGACGATCCATCCGACGATCCATCCGACGATCCATCCGACGATCCATCCGACGATCCATCCGACGATCCATCCGACGATCCATCCGACGATCCATCCGACGATCCATCCGACGATCCATCCGACGATCCATCCGACGATCCATCCGACGATCCATCCGACGATCCATCCGACGATCCATCCGACGATCCATCCGACGATCCATCCGACGATCCATCCGACGATCCATCCGACGATCCATCCGACGATCCATCCGACGATCCATCCGACGATCCATCCGACGATCCATCCGACGATCCATCCGACGATCCATCCGACGATCCATCCGACGATCCATCCGACGATCCATCCGACGATCCATCCGACGATCCATCCGACGATCCATCCGACGATCCATCCGACGATCCATCCGACGATCCATCCGACGATCCATCCGACGATCCATCCGACGATCCATCCGACGATCCATCCGACGATCCATCCGACGATCCATCCGACGATCCATCCGACGATCCATCCGACGATCCATCCGACGATCCATCCGACGATCCATCCGACGATCCATCCGACGATCCATCCGACGATCCATCCGACGATCCATCCGACGATCCATCCGACGATCCATCCGACGATCCATCCGACGATCCATCCGACGATCCATCCGACGATCCATCCGACGATCCATCCGACGATCCATCCGACGATCCATCCGACGATCCATCCGACGATCCATCCGACGATCCATCCGACGATCCATCCGACGATCCATCCGACGATCCATCCGACGATCCATCCGACGATCCATCCGACGATCCATCCGACGATCCATCCGACGATCCATCCGACGATCCATCCGACGATCCATCCGACGATCCATCCGACGATCCATCCGACGATCCATCCGACGATCCATCCGACGATCCATCCGACGATCCATCCGACGATCCATCCGACGATCCATCCGACGATCCATCCGACGATCCATCCGACGATCCATCCGACGATCCATCCGACGATCCATCCGACGATCCATCCGACGATCCATCCGACGATCCATCCGACGATCCATCCGACGATCCATCCGACGATCCATCCGACGATCCATCCGACGATCCATCCGACGATCCATCCGACGATCCATCCGACGATCCCTATTGGTAGTGAAGTAATATTATGTCATACCGTTAAGCCGTATTTTTCCATACATTTTTTAGGGGAAAACCAGTGGATATGATGAACTAATAAGAGTGGACCACATTCACCACTTTTACCCTTAATAATTTTGACGTAATTGTTTCCTCAATTTAATACAAAGGGATTGACAAACTCAGTTTTCCGAAAAATCGTGAAAACTGAGTTTTTCAATACTTTCGTATTGAATTGATTAAATAATTATCCAATATTATTTATGGTAAAATTGATGAAGGTGGCCCATTCTTATTAGTCTCATATCCACTGGTTTCCCCCTAAAAAACTTTAAGTATGGAAAAATACAGCTTAACGGTATAACAAAATACTACTGGACTAATAATATGATAAATGGTCTCGCGGTTCTAACGATTGCCTAGAGACTCGCTCAATTGAGGTTCGAATCCTTTAATCAGCAATTTTTTTGTTTCGAAGCTATGTCGCTTCCCGCTCATCTCGCATAAGTTCGAGAAAAGTAAGCGAATATTGCAAGCACTTCTCGATGATATAAAAATCTGAAATAATTCATGCATATTATAGGTATAGAAAAGATTAATTTTTCACAATAATAATTACAAAATGTTCTTAACAAATTAATCCAAAAATTAATGGTTTAACAAATTGCCCGCTAAAACAACTATTTTTTCAATGAAGATGATTCGTTTATTTTTATGAATACGTATGAATTTTTTCAGATTTTTCAATTAGCTTTGATTTTTTTTTATATGGAAAAATGTCTGAAAAAACACAATTATCCAATAATGAATTAACAAAAACAATAAACAAGAATTAATTTATTTTCTTTTGCTCATTACACATGTTTTTACCTGCGACGAAAGTACATATGTGTATAGCAGTACAATTATTACTTTTTCTTTTTTTTTTCTTTCGTCGCACGCGACGAATTTCGACTAATCGTTGCTATACCATTTAATGCATTTATAATTTTTCGCCTCTTCGAGCAACCTGTCCAAATCAGTTTTCCTTTTTCGTTTTGGTTTTGGTTGTCTTTCATTGTTTTCTCGTTCATCCTTTTTTTCTTTCTGTTCACTCGCCATTTCAGCCTTTTCTTTGACCCCTTGTAGGCCCTCTCGTTCGCCTATTTTTTCACCCTCTTTTTCCTTATGTTGTCTCTCATTTTCTGTTTCGCGTCCTCTCTCGTTTTCTAAACCTTCTTTGCGCATCCTCTTAATCTCTGCTTCATTATCGTGCTGCATTTTATCCTCCTCTTCTTTCTTTTGTCGTATTGTGCTATCAAAATCTTCACGGCGCATCCTTTTGAACCGCTCTATCTCCGCTTCTTCTTTACGCAGTATCGGATCCTCCTCCTCCTTTTCACGTCGTTTCTCGTATGCTAACTCTTCTTTGCGCTGCCTCTCATCTTCATCTCCTTCGTTGCCTTGTCTCTCGATTTCCTCTTCTACCTGGCGCTGTTCCTCAATCTGCTCTTGGTCACTCTCTTATTCACTCTCACTTTCGCCCTCTTGATCGCCCTTTTTTTACCCTTTTCTTCTTTACGCTGCCTTTCAATTCTCTTTTCTTCCTCACACTGCATTTCCATTCTCTCTTCTTCCTCGCGATGTCTTTTAATTCTCTGTTCTTCCTCACGCTGCCTTTTAATGTTCTCTCCTTCTTCGCGCTGCCTTTTAATTCTTTCTTCTTCCTCACGCTGCCTTTTAGTTCTCTTTTCTTCCTTACGCTGCCTTTCCATCCTCTCTTCTTCCTCGCGCTGTCTTGCAATTCTCTCTTCTTCCGCTCGCTGCCTTTCATTTCTCTGCTGCCTTTTAATGTTCTCTCCTTCTTCGCGCTGCCTTTTAATTCTTTCTTCTTCCTCACGCTGCCTTTTAGTTCTCTTTTCTTCCTTACGCTGCCTTTCCATCCTCTCTTCTTCCTCGCGCTGTCTTGCAATTCTCTCTTCTTCCGCTCGCTGCCTTTCATTTCTCTTTTCTTCCTCATGCTGCTTTTCCATTCTCTTTTCATCCTCGCACTGCCTTTTAATGCTCTGTTCTTCCTCACGCTGCCTCCTATTCTCATCTCCTTCGTTTTCTTGTGTCTCGATCACCTCATCCTTGCGCTGTTTCTCAATCGTATCTTGTTCCGTGTCCCGTCTCTTGCTTTCTTCGTCATTGTGCGGTCGATCCACTCTCTCTTCATTTCTGTCTCCCTCAATCTCTTCTTCTTCCTCATACCAGCCGGGTTTCATCCCGTGCAAGCACATGGAAGCGTGCGCATCCAAGGCGTAATGCGTTTTGCTGCAATTAAAAGAAGCACAATAAACGTAATAATTTGCTATCCAGCTTATCAATATAACCTTCACATTATTTAAGGATGAGTAAATAATAACTTACAATTTAGAATTTGTGTCCAGTTTTTCTTTAATACCGAATTTTTCCAAAAATCGCTCAATAAATTGAAATTTATCTCGGATGTGGACGCGAATAACGTCGATTCTCTTCGGACTGGGTTTGCTGGAATAAACTTTTCCGATCACGACTTTTAAATCCGCGGCGTGAAGATTATGGGGCGCAGATCGGATTTTATTTCGGAACGGCACGATCGCACACAATAACTTTCCATAATGCTCAAAATTGAGCGAGATGTCCTTATAAAAGCGATTCATTTTTCAGGTACTATTTTCGCCTGACAGATCTCGTAACTATGGAGATCGCATACGTAACGAACACTTCGCGCTGTAGCTCAATTATCAACTGTTCGATGGATCGATTCATGGCTATAGATTTTGATAAGCATTTTTAAATCGGTGTTAGGAACATCACTCGTGTGATGGCACGGAACGGCTCTAATGAACGAGACTCATTGGCTGTACATTAAGTTCTCATTTCTGGGATATCTAGGCGTAGATCTGAAAAATATATCGGTCCCTAAAAGCTACTGGATAAATGGATCGACAAATGGACGAACAAATCGATCTATCCGTCGATCATTCTTTTGCCTTGACTCCGAGACATACATTTATTTATTTATTTATTTAACGTGGTACTCTTTTGCAAATATATTTTCTTATAATTAGTCTCACATAATTTTCAATAATAGTAATATATTTTATTAAAACCCGGCTATTTTTCGAATAAAATATTAAAAAGCCGATTTCATTCGGCTTTTGTGAATGTCCCGCCAAATATGAGTTTCTGAGAAAATTTGAAACACTTCTCGATAGGATAAAAATCTGAAAAAAAAATCAAGTATATGCGAGATGCTGCAAGGATTGTTTTCGTGAAATAATAATTCTAATTTGTTAACAACAAATTGAAGAGAAAAATGATTATTCAACAAATTACCCGGCAACCTAACTATTTTCGTTCATAAAAATGCTTCGTTTATTTTTCTGAATAAGTATAAATGTTTTCAGAATTTCGTGTCATTTTTAAAAATGGTGTTTTTTTCACAGCTTGAACATAGAAAAACGCGACTTTGATAGGTTATTATGCAGTTACACATTTCGCGATCAATTTCATTTCTCTATACGCCACAGAATGAGCTGAAGGCTGTCAAGGGATGTTGAAGGCGAAAATCCAAATGCCAAACAAAATTCACTCGATGCTATCATTAGTCTTTTTCAATGTATTATCATATAAATGCCATTGCGAAACTCTTTTTGGTCAATCCAATGTTGGACTATAATTCTCACGATAATAGAGGGAGTTAGCTTATATTCGGTTACGCCGATCAGGCACGTTCACGAATGCCTCAGTGAGTCGATGAAATACACTCAATTCCACCGGAAGTCGGGTTCCTTTGCATCGCAGAATACACGAATCATTTATTGGTAAATGCTCAAATAGTGACACCAACCCGGGGTCTTGATTCAATCGGTCTATCAGTGACTGGTGTACACCCTGTTTCAACGAGAAGGCTGGTTTCACCCCGAGTAGAATAAATAATCATTGCCAATTATAATGGTATTCGATTTATATCCCGGAGGAAAAAAAAGCCATTGCGAAACTCTTTTTGGTCAATCCAATGTTGGACTACAATTGATTTTATCGAGTCAAGTCCTCCATAGAGCATTCACCACTTTTGCATCACAAATCAATTAATAATTAAAAAAGATGTCGGTAATAACACCCCATACGTCTCTTGCCGCTCGTCGTTCGAAATTTGAGCCTTCTACATCTTTCTACAATACATTATAAACGTCTTAATTAAACGAAGCGAAACCCATCATGCATCCAGTAATGCCGATATGGTGATAAGAAAATGTAAGTAAATAATGTAATAAACACCACTGCTATTCTTTTGGTTACGATGTTTCCCGAATTGAAGCGGCCTCAAGAGATGGTTCACGTGAAACCTTATCTTCTCACGCAACTCGTAAGACCGGTGCGGACTTTGCTTCAATTCGGTTAAGGGCCTTGGTGGGAAATCTCCTGCCCTCATCCGGTGCCGATTGAAAGTAATAACGCAAATTTTTATTCTTTCGGTTGGGTTGTTGATCGAATCGAAGCGGCCTCGAGACACGGTTTATGTAAAACCTTATCGTCTTACGCAACTCGTAAGACCGGTCCGGACTTTGCTTCAATTCAGTTAATGGTCCCGATGAGAAGGACGGGAGCCCTTACTCGTACCGATTGAAAGTAGTAACGCACACTTTGATTCTTTCGGTCGGGATGTTTACCGAATTGAAACGGCCTCGAGACACGGTTCACGTGAAACCTTATTGTCTTGCGCAACTCGTAAGACCGATGCGGACTTTGCTTCAACTCGGTGAAGGAGCTTGGTGGGAAATCTCCCGCCCTTATCCCGTACCGATTGAAAATAATAACGTGAATTTTCATTCTGCCGGTTCATTTCTTAGGGCGAAAGCAGTGAATATTGTCCGAACTAATCAGAGCCGAAAATATTAACTACTTTCACCCGAAATAAAACAAATTTCTATTTCAACTGGGCAAGAAATCCAGGTCTTCACAACAATGCCGCATTTAATCGTGTTAAAAAAAAACTTTGAATCTTGTCACTTCTTGTTGGGTGATATCTGAATCTTAGTCCTGTATAAAGCATGCGATCATTCTTCCTTTAAATACTGACGCCGGATGGCAGAAGGCCCTTGTCTCGAGTGAGGGTCCGGATGAGCATGGGGAAGACAGATAGTGATGTCTTCACCAGGTCGGAGTTTGAAGAAATAGCGCAATTGCCGGTGGAGATAGGCCGGGTTCGATTTCCACCGTGACATGTGGAGAGCACGAGGAATTTAGGATTTTTTAAAGAAAAATCGATTTCC
This sequence comes from Exephanes ischioxanthus, assembly GCA_958510785.1. Taxonomy (NCBI): domain Eukaryota; kingdom Metazoa; phylum Arthropoda; class Insecta; order Hymenoptera; family Ichneumonidae; genus Exephanes; species Exephanes ischioxanthus. The sequence continues at coordinate 27,928,043 of OY294017.1, read as the reverse complement.
TATATAAAACTTTAAACTGGGAGTCTTCCACTGGCACAGAGATGGTTGCTTTGTAGTGGAGAGAAAACGTTGGTCGTATAGCAGCGATGTGAGGCTCGGTTAGCAGCAAAGAGGCACCAAATTGAATTTTCAAACAGTATGGAAGATACGCAATTAATTTCGAGCAACACTTTATACAGGTAAGGGAGTAATTTTAATACAGGTGTCTCACCTGTCTGGCGAGAGGAGTAATATTTATCAATATTAATTTTATATGTTTTTATGATTCAGGTTCTACGGTAGCTTGGCGACTGTCGGCGTATCCTTCAGAGGATCGACCGGGCGAGGGCGGAGAAGCTCGCCAAGGAGGCGCACGCTACGTAGCCCTCTTGAGGATTACTGTGAGTATGTTATAGTACTACATTAAATATTAATATTTGATTTTCTTATAGGTACAGGCGATGCAGCGAGGAAGCCGCTACGCATCCTGGCGTCATCGCCGTCGAAGACGCAATGGATTCGGAGAAAAACACTGCTCTATCGAGGGATCTTCGCTCGCTGTAAGTATGATTTTAATATGTAGTATTTCTATTTGAATAGTTTCATATTTTTATTTTGATCTGGTTTTTTCAGCTGTAGGGGTCCCCGACGGGGCGACGAGGGACCTGTTCCGTTACAACACAGTCACGAGAATTTTTTGATTGTTCTAAATACTTCATTGTATAAAACTTCTTCTTCCTTCTTAGTTCGGATTTGCGACGTGGGACAAGTCTCGGTTTATAAACTGCTTCCTCTAAATTTCATCTAGAAATTTTAATGCCGGCCAATGCATCCATGATTCGAGCGTATTTCTGGCCCGACGCTGGACCAATTCCTGCAGTAGGTGGTTCCACCGAGTCCTCGCCAGGCACGGCATTCCATCTGCGAGAACTCATGGAGCGTTTTTTACCCGTTCCATCAAACTCGCGCGCGCTCGTGTGTGCGTGTGCGTGTGCGTGTGCGTGTGCGTGTGCGTGTGCGTGTGCGTGTGCGTGTGCGTGTGCGTGTGCGTGTGCGTGTGCGTGTGCGTGTGCGTGTGCGTGTGCGTGTGCGTGTGCGTGTGCGTGTGCGTGTGCGTGTGCGTGTGCGTGTGCGTGTGCGTGTGCGTGTGCGTGTGCGTGTGCGTGTGCGTGTGCGTGTGCGTGTGCGTGTGCGTGTGCGTGTGCGTGTGCGTGTGCGTGTGCGTGTGCGTGTGCGTGTGCGTGTGCGTGTGCGTGTGCGTGTGCGTGTGCGTGTGCGTGTGCGTGTGCGTGTGCGTGTGCGTGTGCGTGTGCGTGTGCGTGTGCGTGTGCGTGTGCGTGTGCGTGTGCGTGTGCGTGTGCGTGTGCGTGTGCGTGTGCGTGTGCGTGTGCGTGTGCGTGTGCGTGTGCGTGTGCGTGTGCGTGTGCGTGTGCGTGTGCGTGTGCGTGTGCGTGTGCGTGTGCGTGTGCGTGTGCGTGTGCGTGTGCGTGTGCGTGTGCGTGTGCGTGTGCGTGTGCGTGTGCGTGTGCGTGTGCGTGTGCGTGTGCGTGTGCGTGTGCGTGTGCGTGTGCGTGTGCGTGTGCGTGTGCGTGTGCGTGTGCGTGTGCGTGTGCGTGTGCGTGTGCGTGTGCGTGTGCGTGTGCGTGTGCGTGTGCGTGTGCGTGTGCGTGTGCGTGTGCGTGTGCGTGTGCGTGTGCGTGTGCGTGTGCGTGTGCGTGTGCGTGTGCGTGTGCGTGTGCGTGTGCGTGTGCGTGTGCGTGTGCGTGTGCGTGTGCGTGTGCGTGTGCGTGTGCGTGTGCGTGTGCGTGTGCGTGTGCGTGTGCGTGTGCGTGTGCGTGTGCGTGTGCGTGTGCGTGTGCGTGTGCGTGTGCGTGTGCGTGTGCGTGTGCGTGTGCGTGTGCGTGTGCGTGTGCGTGTGCGTGTGCGTGTGCGTGTGCGTGTGCGTGTGCGTGTGCGTGTGCGTGTGCGTGTGCGTGTGCGTGTGCGTGTGCGTGTGCGTGTGCGTGTGCGTGTGCGTGTGCGTGTGCGTGTGCGTGTGCGTGTGCGTGTGCGTGTGCGTGTGCGTGTGCGTGTGCGTGTGCGTGTGCGTGTGCGTGTGCGTGTGCGTGTGCGTGTGCGTGTGCGTGTGCGTGTGCGTGTGCGTGTGCGTGTGCGTGTGCGTGTGCGTGTGCGTGTGCGTGTGCGTGTGCGTGTGCGTGTGCGTGTGCGTGTGCGTGTGCGTGTGCGTGTGCGTGTGCGTGTGCGTGTGCGTGTGCGTGTGCGTGTGCGTGTGCGTGTGCGTGTGCGTGTGCGTGTGCGTGTGCGTGTGCGTGTGCGTGTGCGTGTGCGTGTGCGTGTGCGTGTGCGTGTGCGTGTGCGTGTGCGTGTGCGTGTGCGTGTGCGTGTGCGTGTGCGTGTGCGTGTGCGTGTGCGTGTGCGTGTGCGTGTGCGTGTGCGTGTGCGTGTGCGTGTGCGTGTGCGTGTGCGTGTGCGTGTGCGTGTGCGTGTGCGTGTGCGTGTGCGTGTGCGTGTGCGTGTGCGTGTGCGTGTGCGTGTGCGTGTGCGTGTGCGTGTGCGTGTGCGTGTGCGTGTGCGTGTGCGTGTGCGTGTGCGTGTGCGTGTGCGTGTGCGTGTGCGTGTGCGTGTGCGTGTGCGTGTGCGTGTGCGTGTGCGTGTGCGTGTGCGTGTGCGTGTGCGTGTGCGTGTGCGTGTGCGTGTGCGTGTGCGTGTGCGTGTGCGTGTGCGTGTGCGTGTGCGTGTGCGTGTGCGTGTGCGTGTGCGTGTGCGTGTGCGTGCGCGTGCGCGTGCGCGTGCGCGTGCGCGTGCGCGTGCGCGTGCGCGTGCGCGTGCGCGTGCGCGTGCGCGTGCGCGTGCGCGTGCGCGTGCGCGTGCGCGTGCGCGTGCGCGTGCGCGTGCGCGTGCGCGTGCGCGTGCGCGTGCGCGTGCGCGTGCGCGTGCGCGTGCGCGTGCGCGTGCGCGTGCGCGTGCGCGTGCGCGTGCTCGTGCGCGTGTGCGTGTGCGTGTGCGTGTGCGTGTGCGAAACTCGAGCCTCGAGCAAATAGATGGTGAAAACATATTTCCTTACCATCGTCTATTGCTCTGGCCACCTCCCGCCACTTGATCATTTTGTCCTCGTACGACAGTAGCTCCTTCGGTAGAGTGTAGTCCCATAATATGCGACGACCCTTGACCGCCCGAATCAATTTCTTCTCCATATCAATTTTCATTATCTCCGCTATCTTCTTTACTGCCTTCTCTATATCTTCCGCCGAATCTTCCTATGTAAAACAAATCACAGGATATGTGTTGACAAATTTAAAGGAATGGAGAAAATGAATTTTTTAATGGCAAACGTACCCAAGTATTTTTTCATCCGTCATGCTTACTGTCAACTGCGGTATTGAAATTATCAAGTTTTGATCAGCATTTGTTTAATATTAGCTACACAATTCACTCGATATAATATACCATGAAATGAGCTGGGTATGTTTATCATTATCAATTTCGTGTTCTCCATTCTTTTACATCCATCTGCCTGATGATTTATTTTATGAAAGAACAATCGAAGGAGGCCAACAAGGGAGGCTATACGAGTAGGGACCGAAATGATGAAGATTAACATAAAAGCAATATTGATCCGAGAGGTCAAGGCTCGGCGCAGACTGTGGAATTAAGGTTTAGAATTAAAAATTAGAATTATAGTGGAACTGTACTGTGGAATTACATCACTATATCGGTCAAGCAAAGTAGTGATTATCGACTTTCATTGCTAAATGAAACAGATACCTACCAACGGTCTGATACTACTGCTCGACATTCCTCATATTGCTTATTTTTCTTTACATGAGATGGATAGGGATAAGGTTCATTTTTAAATTTGTTGGTGAGACTATTCCCGACTAGTGGGAGATCGAAACAAAACAATTTATTTAATCTCCACTTAGAAAACAATAATGAATTCCTCAATTATGGCGTTCGATGTGGAATAATCAGCTGATGTTTATTTATCGTTATTTAAGGAACGATATACATCTCGTATCCGAAAATGTCAAATACAAGACATCAGGCTGGTCATAAAAACGTAAGTGGGGGGCAGTGTATTTCATCTCCTTTCGTCGACTAACATAAGATGAGTGGATCCATACGCTTGATTCCATAGCTCGCGCGAGGTGAAATCATAAATCGCGCTACGGAGCCAATTTCGCCGGATGTCGAGAAATCGCAAATCGACACTTGGACAACGAGAGCATTGACGAGGCTCGACGTAATGTCCGGCAGTACCTTGCTCAAGTCTCGAAAAGCTAAAAACTACGGAGCCAAGTTCGCCGGATTACGGCAAATGGTCTGGCCAGACCTGGACACCACGTGGATTCACGCGGTTACAGGGAATGCACCAGGAGTCGCTGTAGGGACAGTGCATTTCGGCACCCGGACGATAATTTGACTTCGAAATGTACATTGAACGAGTCGCGAAATTTTTTTATTTAAAAATGTATGTTTTATCACTGAAATAATTTATTCTACACCCTGTATCGAAGTTCAGTGAAGTTATCTCATGCTTGTGTGTTGTCCGTGTGACTACTCAAGCTGCGCTCTGATTGGTCAGCTTTACACCCTTATTGCTCGGAAACTACTTATCGTACGAACTTTTCCCACGGCTCATTTTCCTTGGGCGATCACCCCACACCTGCCTGCACACAGTTTGTGCGCCGGTTACCTAACACCCATCGTTATTTCATCAGTAACGGCTGTTAGTGGTCCGGTTGATAGAACGATGACTTCTGATCTCAGAGGGTCCGAGTTCAATCACAGGTGGAGGCGATTTTTTTTTTTTTAATACTCGTGAGTACGGGTGACGTACTGGTCCATTGCGGCGCCGGGAAACAGCTATGCCTACTTTCCTACGGTAAGTAATCTCCTTATGATAATATCGTATGGGCCAGCAATTAAGCGCTACGCTTATCGACTTTGTACGCTTATCGATAATTAAGCCCTACGCTTATCGTTAATGTTTCGCCGTTGAATTAAGGACATAACATTTGGACAATGGATCAAACTTTCCCCGAAGGTGAGTTTATCAAGCTATTTTGAATTTCTACTATTGAAATTAACATACGTCTGACTTACTTACGCCAGAATCTTCCGCGTATTTCCAAGAGTCGCCATAAATATGTTGACCGTGAGAACCACTGACAGTGAGTCGGGTAGCAATGTGCGTAGAGATATCTGCAGAAACCGAGCGGCCGGAAAGTAGGGGAATCCCCTACATATTCAAGAAGTCAGTGGTGCTCAATATAATAGCGCCGCGAGTCGCGTTGCTCAACTCCTCGGAAATATTTTCAATCTCAAAAATACTAAACTAAAATACTAGACTTCTAAGCCCAGTACAACGAAAAGAATAAATAGTCCATCGAGACTGCAACAACCATAGCGTTGTCGCGATTACACGTGAACTTCGGTAACCACATTCTTTTATGTGCGTCATACCGAAAACTATAGTGCCCGTAGTACCGAAAACTGTAGTACTCCATGCCGACTGCAATCGACCCAGTGCTGCACATGTCGCAAATATTGCGGCAACTGCTACGTTTCGTGGCGCTTGTCTATCAGGGGATAATATCTATTAATCCGTGTCAAATCGAAGTCGCAACTTGATTTTTTCGATAGTACATGATCCTGTCTACGTCTTGTATAAGCGGGTGCTTTGATTTAATCGAAATTAAGTAGGAAACAAAAATTAAATCTATCGATCCACCTCAAGAGTAGTCAATTCAAATATGTATCCCTATTCGTTGCAAAAAAACAAGAAGGCATATGAGATATATAATTTATTCAGTGATACATTTATTTACTCACGACAAGTTGAAGACGTCAATGAATGCCGTTCAATAAACCACATAGCACCGAAATATTTTTGAAATGTTTTATATATTTTGAAAATATTTTTTTGTCCGCTCATAAATCTTACATTGAAATGTTTTCGAAAGATTACATCATGGGTGCAATTTGCATATACACACCCGCCTAACCGCGAAAACAATCGTAGAAATATTTTGGTGAAACATGAAATCAAGAGACGCGGTAGCGTCTCGATGCCGAGTTCTAACTATTATGTCCACATGTATAGGGGAGAGCGGGGCAAAATGGCACACCGGGTCAAAACGGGATAATGAGACAAAACGCAATCCTCCAATAACTTTGGGATGGTGGCGATGGTTGTATGTGGGGCAAAACGGGTTTGAAAATCCGGCTGTATCGTTGGGACAAAATGGGTCATCCAAAAATTATTGGAAAATTGAGTTTTGCCATCAATGTCCCGTTTTGCCCCGCTGTGCCATTTTGACCCGGTCTCCCCTATACCGTAGATTAAACCCCGAAATGAAAACGGCCCAAGCTGTAATATTATTAATAACGACGATAATGGGATAAATGTTGGAAGGACGACGGTATGAGGAAACGAATGGATTTTTTCTTAAGGTGGGGCTAAAGATCAACATAACGTCAAAATAAAACTCTACCGGAATTTAAATAAAACTCTTTATTGCAACTTCTGGAGAGTTTTATTTAAATTCCGGGAGAGTTTTTATCTTCAGTGGTAGAGATTTTGGTAGAGTTCTAATACGGTAGAGTTGTTTTCTGGTAGAGTTGTTAGAACTATCGTTTTTGGTAGAGTTGTTATCCGGTAGACTTGATTTCTGGTAGTGATGTTTGGGGAGAGATATTTTCTGGTAGAGTTGTTATCTGGTAGAGTTGTGAGTGGTAGAGATATAAATGTGCCCACGCACGCATACACACATACAAACACGCAGGATAAAAATAATAATAACACATACAGTTTCGTTAATCATTTTTTTTTATGTTTAAAGAAAAAAAAATGTTTAAAAAAACTTAGAAATAAAATAAAAATAAATTATATCCGGTTTGAATCTGTAACAAAAAATTACATTGCGTTAGTGCTATTCATATTATTAATGTACAACCTTAGTTCTCCTTTTATGACCCTGAACATATCTGCATCAGACAAAATTTTATCTTCGGCACTTTATAACTACCGTATTTTTCATCGTACAGATTTTTCTCTGGGCTCATTTTGTTTGTTATTAAATTCTCTAGGTAAGCATTTTATTTTTAATCTTCTTCAAGGCAGGGCATTAAAAACAAATTTTTGGCACGTTATAACTGCCGTATTTTTCATCGTGTTTACTTTTCTATGAGCTCATATTTTTTGCTTATGAAATTCTCTAGGTGAACATTTCTTTCCTTTTTTTTCACCATCTTCAAGGCAGGCCTAGAGAAAAGTCTGCATGATGAAAAATACGGCAGTTATGGCGTGCAAAAAATTTGTTTTCAACGACCTGCCTTGAAGATGGTGAAAAAAAAAGAAAAGAAATGCTCACCTGGAGAATTTCATAACGAAAAAAATGAGTCCAGAGAAAAGTCTACACGATGAAAAATACGGCAGTTATAACGTGCCAAAAATTTGTTTTTAATGCCCTGCCTTGAAGAAGATTAAAAATAAAATGCTTACCTAGAGAATTTAATAACAAACAAAATGAGCCCAGAGAAAAATCTGTACGATAAAAAATACGGTAGTTATAAAGTGCCGAAGATAAAATTTTGTCTGATGCAGATATGTTCAGGGTCATAAAAGGAGAACTAAGGTTGTACAATAATAATATGAATAGCACTAACGCAATGTAATTTTTTGTTACAGATTCAAACCGGATATAATTTATTTTTATTTTATTTCTAAGTTTTTTTAACATTTTTTTTTCTTTAAAAATAAAAAAAATGATTAACGAAACTGTATGTGTTATTATTATTTTTATCCTGCGTGTTTGTATGTGTGTATGCGTGCGTGGGCACATTTATATCTCTACCACTCACAACTCTACCAGATAACAACTCTATCAGAAAATATCTCTCCCCAAACATCACTACCAGAAAACAAGTCTACCGGATAACAACCCTACCAAAAACGATAGTTCTAACAACTCTACCAGAAAACAACTCTACCGTATTAGAACTCTACCAAAATCTCTACCACTGAAGATAAAAACTCTCCCGGACTTGAAATAAAACTCTCCAGAAATTGCAATAAAGAGTTTTATTTAAATTCCGGTAGAGTTTTATTTTGACGTTATGTTGATCTTTAGCCCCACCTTAAGAAAAAATCCATTCGTTTCCTCATACCGTCGTCCTTCCAACATTTATCCCATTATCGTCGTTATTAATAATATTACCGCTTGGGCCGTTTTCATTTCGGGGTTTAATCTACGGTATAGGGGAGACCGGGGCAAAATGGCACAGCGGGGCAAAACGGGACATTGATGGCAAAACTCAATTTTCCAATAATTTTTGGATGACCCATTTTGTCCCAACGATACAGCCGGATTTTCAAACCCGTTTTGCCCCACATACAACCATCGCCACCATCCCAAAGTTATTGGAGGATTGCGTTTTGTCTCATTATCCCGTTTTGACCCGGTGTGCCATTTTGCCCCGCTCTCCCCTATACATGTGGACATAATAGTTAGAACTCGGCGTCGAGACGCTACCGCGTCTCTTGATTTCATGTTTCACCAAAATATTTCTACGATTGTTTTCGCGGTTAGGCGGGTGTGTATATGCAAATTGCACCCGTTATGTAATCTTTCGAAAACATTTCAATGTAAGATTTATGAGCGGACAAAAAAATATTTTCAAAATATATAAAACATTTCAAAAATATTTCGGTGCTATGTGGTTTATTGAACGGCATTCATTGACGTCTTCAACTTGTCGTGAGTAAATAAATGTATCACTGAATAAATTATATATCTCATATGCCTTCTTGTTTTTTTGCAACGAATAGGGATACATATTTGAATTGACTACTCTTGAGGTGGATCGATAGATTTAATTTTTGTTTCCTACTTAATTTCGATTAAATCAAAGCTCCCGCTTATACAAGACGTAGACAGGATCATGTACTATCGAAAAAATCAAGTTGCGACTTTGATTTGACACGGATTAATAGATATTATCCCCTGATAGACAAGCGCCACGAAACGTAGCAGTTGGCGCAATATTTGCGACATGTGCAGCACTGGGTCGATTGGAGTCGGCATGGAGTACTACAGTTTTCGGTACTACGGGCACTATAGTTTTCGGTATGACGCACATAAAAGAATGTGGTTACCGAAGTTCACGTGTAATCGCGACAACGCTATGGTTGTTGCGGTCTCGATGGACTATTTATTCTTTTCGTTGTACTGGGCTTAGAAGTCTAGTATTTTAGTTTAGTATTTTTTAGATTGAAAATATTTCCGAGGAGTTGAGCAACGCGACTCGCGGCGCGATTATATTGAGCACCACTGACTTGTTGAATATGTAGGGGATTCCCCTACTTTCCGGCCGCTCGGTTTCTGCAGATATCTCTACGCACATTGCTACCCGACTCACTGTCAGTGGTTCTCACGGTCAACATATTCATGGCGACTCTTGGGAATGCGCGGAAGATTCTGGCGTAAGTAAGTCAGACGTATGTTAATCTCAATAGTAGAAACTCAAAATAGCTTGATAAACTCACCTTCGGGGAAAGTTTGATCCATTGTGCAAATGTTATGTCCTTAATTCAACGGCGAAACATTAACGATAAGCGTAGCGCTTAATTGCTGGCCCATACGATATTATCATAAGGAGATTACTTACCGTAGGAAAGTAGGCATAGCTGTTTTCCGGCGCCGCAATGGACCAGTACGTCACCCGTACTCACGAGTATTAAAAAAAAAAATCGCCTCCACCTGTGATTGAACTCGGACCCTCTGAGTTCAGAAGTCATCGTTCTATCAACCGGACCACTAACAGCCGTTACTGATGAAATAACGATGGGTGTTAGGTAATCGGCGCACAAACTGTGTGCAGGCAGGTGTGGGGTGATCGCCCAAGGAAAATGAGCCGTGGGAAAAGTTCGTACGATAAGTAGTTTCCGAGCAATAAGGGTGTAAAGCTGACCAATCAGAGCGCAGCTTGAGTAGTCACACGGACAACACACAAGCATGAGATAACTTCACTGAACTTCGATACAGGGTGTAGAATAAATTATTTCAGTGATAAAACATACATTTTTAAATAAAAAAATTTCGCGACTCGTTCAATGCACACGCACACGCACACGCACGCGCACGCGCACGCGCACGCGCACGCGCACGCGCACGCGCACGCGCACGCACACGCACACGCACACGCACACGCACACGCGCACGCGCACGCGCACGCGCACGCGCACGCGCACGCGCACGCGCACGCGCACGCGCACGCGCACGCGCACGCGCACGCGCACGCGCACGCGCACGCGCACGCGCACGCGCACGCGCACGCGCACGCGCACGCGCACGCGCACGCGCACGCGCACGCGCACGCGCACGCGCACGCGCACGCGCACGCGCACGCGCACGGACACGCACACGCACACGCACACGCACACGCACACGCACACGCACACGCACACGCACACGCACACGCACACGCACACGCACACGCACACGCACACGCACACGCACACGCACACGCACACGCACACGCACACGCACACGCACACGCACACGCACACGCACACGCACACGCACACGCACACGCACACGCACACGCACACGCACACGCACACGCACACGCACACGCACACGCACACGCACACGCACACGCACACGCACACGCACACGCACACGCACACGCACACGCACACGCACACGCACACGCACACGCACACGCACACGCACACGCACACGCACACGCACACGCACACGCACACGCACACGCACACGCACACGCACACGCACACGCACACGCACACGCACACGCACACGCACACGCACACGCACACGCACACGCACACGCACACGCACACGCACACGCACACGCACACGCACACGCACACGCACACGCACACGCACACGCACACGCACACGCACACGCACACGCACACGCACACGCACACGCACACGCACACGCACACGCACACGCACACGCACACGCACACGCACACGCACACGCACACGCACACGCACACGCACACGCACACGCACACGCACACGCACACGCACACGCACACGCACACGCACACGCACACGCACACGCACACGCACACGCACACGCACACGCACACGCACACGCACACGCACACGCACACGCACACGCACACGCACACGCACACGCACACGCACACGCACACGCACACGCACACGCACACGCACACGCACACGCACACGCACACGCACACGCACACGCACACGCACACGCACACGCACACGCACACGCACACGCACACGCACACGCACACGCACACGCACACGCACACGCACACGCACACGCACACGCACACGCACACGCACACGCACACGCACACGCACACGCACACGCACACGCACACGCACACGCACACGCACACGCACACGCACACGCACACGCACACGCACACGCACACGCACACGCACACGCACACGCACACGCACACGCACACGCACACGCACACGCACACGCACACGCACACGCACACGCACACGCACACGCACACGCACACGCACACGCACACGCACACGCACACGCACACGCACACGCACACGCACACGCACACGCACACGCACACGCACACGCACACGCACACGCACACGCACACGCACACGCACACGCACACGCACACGCACACGCACACGCACACGCACACGCACACGCACACGCACACGCACACGCACACGCACACGCACACGCACACGCACACGCACACGCACACGCACACGCACACGCACACGCACACGCACACGCACAAGCACTTCTTATTTCTTGCCGATATTAAATCAACAAAGCATTTTCTTATTATTATTAAATCTCGAGTCACTAAAATTACCGTTTAGATTATTTATCGACCTGCGCGAAACTGCGGAAAGAGTTCTGTAGAGGACTACCGGAGACGATCCCGAATAAATAAATATAAACTCGTTGCGCTTCCCGCGACGAGGTTCTTTAGACGTACCAACGTCCGTACGTCACATGCGCATGGGTGTATGGATAATACAGCTATTTGAACGTAACGTTAAAAACTTGATTTAAATCTAACTTATATTTTTAACGTTGTGTAATAGTAAATACGCAATCAAGAGACGCGGTAGCATCTCGACGCCAAGTACTTTAAAAAAATTTAAGCGATAAGCGAAAAATTTGAGCGATGAGCGATATCAAGACGCTACCAAGTAGTTATACGCCAATATTCCGGAAATAATTCTTTGCACTCAATTATCTCGGAAATAAAGCATCGAATCGAAATGGTCTTAACATTTTTTTTATATAAAATGCCTTCCTAATTCCAACGCCTACCCAAAATGCCTACCCAATTCCAACGTGTCTAGTTACGATCTCAACCTTTCGGTGGATCCTGAGATATGATGATCGTGATCAGCGATCGATCCAAAATTTTTCGATTGTGCGTGAGTTAACGCGATTATTTTCGGTCGTCTCGATCTCGGCAACGAAGCATCGCATCGAAATTGAAGGACACTTTTAGTACATAATTCGGACCCAAGCTTTTCAATGCGCCTAATTACGATCATAATCGTCCAGCGGTTCCCGAGATATGATGAGGCGAACCTGAAATATGGATGTGAGGTGAGTTAACACGAAATTTTCGGCATCTCGATTTCGAAGGATCAGAATCAAAATTTCAACGATACTTTTATGATATAATTCGGGCCCAAGCTTTTCAACGCGCCCAGTTTCGATCATAACTGTTCGGTGGATGCTGAGATATCTAAACATCGACCGGTCACGGTCAGTACTCGGATGGGTGGAATTCGTGGGATTCTTAGTTTCAAGATTGGTCAATATTGTTTTTTTGCGCAACGAAACAATATCGTCGGTAAAAAACGGTTACTTAATATTGGTTAAGCGATGTTTAAACAATAAATTGTTAAATATAAACCGATTGACACCAAATTTGATAAATATTGTTATTTAAGTAAAGTAACAATATTGTCGGTAAAAAATTGTTACTAATTATTGTTTAAACAATGTTTAAGCAATAAATTGTTAAATATGAACCGATTGAAACAAAATTTGGTCAATTTTGATGTATAAGTAAAGAAACAATATTGTCGGTAAAAAATGGTTACTAAATATTGTTTAAACAATGCTTAAGCAATGAATTGTTAAATATGAACCGATTGACACGAAATTTGGTCAATATTATCCTTTAAGTAAAGAAACAATATTGTTGATAAAAATTGATACTAAATATTGTTCAAACAATGTTTAAGCAATAAATTGTTAAATATAAACCGATTGACACCGAATTTGGTCTATATTGTTCTTTAAGTAAAGGAACAATATTGCCGGTAAAAATTGTTACTAAATATTGTTTAAACAATGTTTAAGCAAAAAATTGATAAATATGAACCGATTGACACCAAATTTGTTCGTTAAGTAAAGGAACAATATTGTCGGTAAAAATTGATACTAAATATTGTTTAAACAATGTTTAAATGATAAATTGTTAAATATGAACCGATTGACACCAAATTTGGTCTACTTCTTTAAGTAAAGGAACAATATTACTAAATATCGGTAGAAATTATTACTAAATATTGTTTACACAATGTTTAAGCAATAAATTGTTAAATATGAACCGATTTTCACCAAACTTGGTCAATATTTTTCTTTAAGTAAAGGAACAATATTGTCGGTAAAAATTGTGACTAAATATTGTTTAATCAATGTTTAAGCAAAAAATTGATAAATATGAACCGATTGACACCAAATTTGTTCGTTAAGTAAAGGAACAATATTGTCGGTAAAAATTGATACTAAATATTGTTTAAACAATGTTTAAATGATAAATTGTTAAATATGAACCGATTGACACCAAATTTGGTCTACTTCTTTAAGTAAAGGAACAATATTGTCGGTAGAAATTATTACTAAATATTGTTTACACAATGTTTAAGCAATAAATTGTTAAATATGAACCGATTTTCACCAAACTTGGTCAATATTTTTCTTTAAGTAAAGGAACAATATTGTCGGTAAAAATGGTTACTAAATATAGCATATATAATGAAAATGAATGTATTTTTGGCCATGTGCACTGTGTGTAGCATAAAGAAAAGAATGAAGGAGAATGAAAGAAAGGGAGAAAAGATGGAACAAAGAGTGCACGTGTGCCCTGTCTCAAGTGTTGAAAGTAACTTGGACAGGGCGATTGGTTTTTCAACCTTTTAGAGAGATCAGAAACCTCTCTCAAAAAGGATTCCATCCTTTTGGAGAGAGGTTTTTGAACGACGGCTTATTTGTAGACAGAATGTCTCTTTGGGTGGGCAGTAAGACTAACGAAATAGTAAGATCCATGGTTGACTTGTGTTCGTTCAGATTAACTACAGCCGGTAAGGTAGAGAATTCTGTTTTTGAATTCATGCTCGTCGGTCGGCATATAGCCATCGATCCCAGGACGTAACACTGAAAAAAATATTTTAGTACATTTTTCATGGAAATCGATCTTTATTGAATTTTAAAAAATCTACCAAATTTTGTTTTCAAAAGGTCATTTGAAACTGCAATTTCTATGTCTTAAATGTTTTGTTGCATGACTAATACTTTTAAAGATAAAGGGCTTTTAAGATAAGTTCAATTTTTTTATATCTCAAAAAAATAAGATCTGAAAATTCTGAAAAACAATTACAAAAACCCCTTGTAAATAATCTTGAATTGTGGTGAAATTACAATTTCCTCTAAAGAGGGTCGAGTTTTTGACCATTCGAAACCGGACTGAATACCTCGTATACTTTATAAATCTGCAACCACTACTTGGCACATATGATTTAACTTATCTTAAATTTTTTTAAAGAGATTATTTCGAAAACAATTTTTTTTTGCATACCACTACTTCGTTTTGGTCAGTTCATTTTTGGAAATAATACTCCGAGAGCTACTTTCGCTATCGAAGAGTAACCACTATCTAATAGCAATTAATCAATCGTTATGCTAAGTATTGTCTTATCAATATATTTCTCCGTAAGAAAGTTATCAATATTATGGATCTCGGTCAAAATTACCAAGGAAACAGAATTCCGTCAACGTGGAATATAACTGTCCGAGGAGCATTTAACGCCAACATACTGGATCACTTAACACGAAAGGATTCGTGGAAGATGTGCTTGGGTATTGCATATGCAGGTGTGTGTGGTGTGAACTGGTGTCGATGCGGGACCCCCCGTCCAGTTGGTAGTCTCTTTCCATAGTTAGTGTCGCGTTAATGTCTTCAGCTGACACAGCGATAATAATAAATCGGTGAAAAAAGTCATTACGTTCGAATATGGTGTGCGAAAGGTTAACGAATCTCATATTGATTCTCATAATATCTTCAACTATCGGCACTGCGAATCGGAATGTATCATTATTCTATGAGTTGGACACTTTCCGGTCAAAACGAGAAGGAGAAGGACCGAAAAAATATCTTATTTTCCCGCAGGGAAGCAACGTGCAGGTCTGTTAAATTAACATAATTGAATCACTCATTAGATGCGTTGTGAAGCTGTTGATAAATTTTCATCAGCAGAACTTGTGTTTTACGAAATTCTGAGTTTTTTTGTTTATCATCTTGGACAATCGTAGTTGGTTTACTGCATGACGATTGGGACTTATACGAAGCCCTCGAGTTTCTTTACGATGGGAGTAACCGCGGGCCTTGCGTGGGAATTGCCTCACAAGTATACGGTGCGTCATACAGAACCTGCCGAGGTTTATCATCGTAGAAGCAGAAGGGAGGTATACCCTAAATTGGAGCTAATGTTGAGCACGTAAGTTTCTTTCGTAAGTCGGATACATATTAAAACGTTTGGCGATTTTCTTATAGTCGATTTTGTCCGCAATTTGCCAAAATCGTATGTAATGTGGAATTTCATCGTTTAGAGTGGGACGATTTTTCCCTTTTTTTATCGTCTGAGTGTCGCAGAGGGTTCAAATGCTGGACTTGATGATTATTACAAAAAATGGGATAAGGGTTCTAGTTTTTCAGAATAGCCTTAGTTATCTAATTAATTTGTCACTCACATTTGCCACGTTCAACGAGTGATTAAGTCTTTCATCATTGGACAGGTCATAAGGATAAGCGTCACCCTGCTTATCGCCCTAGCCTATCGATGAAAGATCTGCTGCGTCAAAGGGTTTATAGAGTCGGTTCATTCACTGGTCAGTGATATTACTATTCAACGAATTGTATGAATGACTTCAAAGATGTAAGATCCAATAATTTTGATTAAGCGTCAAATAGGACATAATTACTATAATCGTAAATGATAACAGTGGAATGAATTTTGAAAAAGATTGCGGCCTGTGCCATCTCCACCTATGTGTGGGACGCCCGCAAATGTCTCCCTTGAAGCGTCGTTACTGGCACGACAAATTTATTTTACCTAAAAGTGATTCTAATATTCGTAATATGAGCAAGACCTCACCCGTACCGAGCTCTATAGTCAACTCACAAACAATTAATATTATAATTAGTGTTCGCGCACCGATTATGATGCATCATAATCCATGCGTTCGTTTTTTACCATGTCGATCATAGCTGCTAGAGAACCCTCATCAGCGAGTGTTTCCCGGCAGACGTGCTAAATCAGATGCCCCACCTTGTCAACAGCATCAATGGACAATGATCACAATTCTATTACTCGTCGGCACGATGTTCTATTCCGAGTTACGTTAGCTGTCCGGAAGCTATTTGTTTTAAGGGAGAGTTCGACAAATGCTTCAATTTTACTGTCAAATTTTCTGTTTAGATATTAGTAACTTTCCATTCGAGTAGTAACTCGCTTCTAATCTCTGGGATCCCTGATCTAACGAGCAAGAGCGCTCTGCTGACACAAGTTATGGTACGATTCTATATTGCCACTCTTTAGTGTTTCTACTGAGCTGACTTGCATTCTCAGCACAAATGCGTTCTGCTAGTGATCTCAATGCGCTGATTTATTTCTATTTACAGGCTTTCCACTTGTCCGCAGAAACTCAGATGACGCCTCTGGTTTCTGTGTGAGAGCTGTTAGGTCCAATGTCCAGTTAAATCAAGAAAATTTATAAATGCACAATTTATTACAAGTTTATTTTTTACTAATCGTAGTACACTTTCTATGATTGCCTTCGATAAGAAGAGTTTATCGCGTACTATGTCTTTTTATCCAGTAGCGAGCGCTTGCTCGATATAAATGTTTCCGTAATTGTAATTGTGTAGTTACTGTAATCAACCGTACCATTCCTGAGTTCTGATCAGACTGATGAGTGCCTGCTCTCGGTACGATTTTTTTACGAACAAGTGAGCAGACACATCAGCATAATATTGTTTAAATGTTTATAGTTTACTTTATCTTGTTTATGTTCTCAATATTTTACTAAACAAATATCTTTTTAAATTCACACTTCTTCGAGTTCAGAATTAGAAGATGTTTGGTTTTCGTAATATCTGACTCGGTAATTCCAGAGCAAGTGCTCTAATTATCGAATCGGTCGCGATAGCTCAATTGGTGTTACGGTGGATTTCGTCTGTATTCCGTAACGACGCGCGATCGTCTCGTATCGTTGCATACTCCGATTCCGCAACTGGCGTTGACTCAATAATCGATTCTTGAGGTACCCGGGGTACAACACACTCCTTAAGTTAGGGATAAAACCGAAAATACTTTTTTTTAAGTAAAAATGGTTACGTAAAGGACTTAAAAATAATAGTAGTAATACGTATCTTTGAAGTGTGTAACAGACGGTTTGGTGATTACATGTAGGTATGGTAAACATATCTGCTAACGAGCCATCAACCTTGGCCCTTCAGATCAAGAATTTCTTTAGATTATTATTTATCTGTGATTTATGTAGAACGATATGAGTGCAAGGTTGGTGATGTATTGAGATAAATTTTAAGTTTGGTTTTCGTTGTACATCCTTTGGAGGGTTTCGTGCAAGGTGTGTTTAGGGCATTTATACTTTATGGTGATGTGTGGTGGCCATTAGATGCACAGTGGTTCAATGTATTCTAGGTTTTTACTTGCAAATCGCTGGGTGAGATCTTTCAGTCTATATGTAATTGGTATTTTCCCGGTTTTTTTGTGTAGGAGAGAGTTACGTGGATTGAAGAGAGGTTTCGCCGGGTTACGCGCGTGTGAAGCGCTTAAGTGTGCATGTTCGGCGGTTCTTATTTTGTGTAGGGCTGATTCTTTGCAGTTTAAGAATATAGTGTGGACGTGCTCAATAATCGGGCGACATCTACATTTGTACATTCGTGAGACGTGTTGAAATGAGATGTCTTGGTATTTAAATGTGATGCTTCTGAAGTGTGAGACTCTGGAATCTGTTTTGATTTTACATTGTTGGAGGTGGAAATTGAAGTTGAGTTTCTGGTCGATATAGATTCCAAGATATTTTACTCGTTGTATCGGTGCCATTTCCACGTTAAGCATGTTGATTTTTATAGAGAGTACGCTGATTCTATGATTAAAAATGATTCATTTGATTTTATACGCCAGTCGTTGAATCAATTGCTTATATAGATTACAGAGTTTAGGAGTGAATATGTAGATTACAGAGTTTAGGAACTATATCGCCGGCAAATTGGAGGGTGTATAGGCTTATATTTGTGTAGTGTTACGTCCAAACTGCCGGGAAGGACCCCATGCATGAGTCGGACGTTAGGAACAATCTGGTTCGTAAAGGCTCGCAATCAAAGTTATGATAATTGATACGGACACTCCGATGGCATCGCTAACCAATTTGGATATCAATAACAGTGATCGTGTTAAGCCCCACCCACATGGAAATAAAGTATATCGAAAAATACATTTTTCGATGTATTAAAAATATATGTCGAATATATTTGCGGTAGATGTGCATGTATTTTAAATATATTCAAACTGTACTCGAGTTGTATGAGAAATATATTCAAAATGTATTCGCCATTCGTACTTTTTAGAACAAAAAATGTATTCGAAACAAAATGTTAATGTAAATGTTTCGAATGTATTCAATATATAATTTAGGTATATATATTGTATATTCTACGTTTATGTCAAATGTAGCTGCGGATGTATTCCGGACATAAGTTAGATACAAGTGTCATATATCCTAAGTATATCCTACGTATTGAATCTCAGCTAAAATTTTTTTTAATTAAGTGATTTTCACGTTTAATTATTGTAACAGGAGCAAATGCTTCGTACAATAATTTTTCCGTATTTGCGCACCTCCTAAGAGGAACGGGCACTCAAACGGAAGGATTTGTGGACTCGAGCGTCTAGGAATTATGGGTTGGTGTGTCAGAGACGTTTTTCAAGTGAAATAATAATAATTTTTATTTATAAAATAACAAGTTTTCATATGGTTACAATTCTTTCTATTCTTTGACTCCATTCGTTTTATTTATTATTGTCAAAATATTATGTCAATTGATACGACATTTGGAAAGAAGATTATTCTGGTACTCAGATCTGATTTCACTTTTTATTCCATAGATTAATTGCTTGAGGTCGGAATATTTAATCGTCAGAATTTATTCGCGTGTTTACCGCACTGCGCATGTGCGGGCAGCTTCTCGGTCGTCGCGAAATCCCGCCGGCCGCTGTGCTCGGCTATCTCGTTGTGACGTCACGGCACGGCGATCGACGGTGACAGCTCGCTCACCTCGCGATTTGCAATTGGCGTTTTAATTGAGATATGACGTTTCTACCTTAAATTGTTGTTATAGTCGTCTTCACTGAAGGTGAACCTTACCCTGTGTGTGACTTTTTTTATGTCCGGGACGTTATAAAATTATTCCGTGGCATTAAGGCTTTTCTGACGGTCTCTTTGGTCACTTTACCCGTTCACTCCGAATGTCTCGTTTAGCGGCTCAGTCACTTGAGATTATTAGACAGACTCGTTCCTCCTTGATGTTATAAATCCGACTTCGGCAGTCCGAACGGGCACGAATTTTTTATAAGTTCCGGATCGGATAATTTTATAAGTCCCCAATCAACACAAAATTCATAAGTCCTTTTTCCGCACGAAATTTATAAGTCCACTCAGCACGAAAATGTATAAGTCCGGTGCTGCACGATTTTTAATAGGTCCAAAATTCGCACGTAATTTATAAGTCACTTGCCTTGAAAATTTATAAGTTCAATTCGGCACTATTTCCTGCTTATTTCACTTGTACTCACTTTTTTACTTTTCACTATTAGTCCTTGAGGGTTGTCCGCTGGTAAGGTAGATCGTTGAACTGCTGATCGAAGAACTGATTGATTGATGGTCGATGGGTTGCCTTTTTATATGCAAATCTTCACCTCCCTCCCTGTGAATTTTGCATATTTTTGGCGGACTTGCGCCTGCGTGCGATCGGCCGATTATTAATTTTCTTATTGGTTACTCGCGGGGAGCTCCCTTCGCCCTCCAATGCCGGGTCGATATTCCCGTGACGCACTTCCGGTATTAGTCGCTGAGCTAATAGTGTACCTGTTGGTGCCGTGCGATTTTTCAGTGTCGTCACTTTTGGCCAATCATCTGCGGCGGTTTTCCCATGCTTTCGCCTTTCTTCGACCTTGAGCGCGTTTCTGTAGTGGCTCCGTCGAACGGCGCCGCTGTGCTTCCGCATCCTCGATGTCCTTGGTTCCTGCGCGTGCGCGACGCTCGGCTATCGATCCACCCGCCGGTCGATCTCGTCAGATGGCGCCACTCACACCTCGCGCTCTCTTATTCAGTGCTGTTAGCCGTGGGTTTGACTAGGCTTCGGGGCGTTGCTGATAGTCAAACAGTTACATTATATATACGAACTTAGTCTATCGACAGACACAAGAATATCCCGGAAAAACGCTGATAATATTGTCACTCGCAGGGGAACGAACCGTCGACTCTGGGTTGTACCAGTACGACCGTTGTGCCTTAACCAACTCGGCTATCCAGATCTTGGAAAATTTTAATTTTAATTTGAAACTTAAAGCGTCGTAGGCATGCGCTGGCCCTATGTTAGACGCATATTAATGTTAATTTAATTGTTAATGTTAATGTTAAAGGCTCAATGTCATTGTTGTACCCCGGGTAATTCAATACTTCGATTAATTATATTGTATCGACAATGATTTTTTTCGATCCGAATAGCGATAATAATAATGTTTATGAACGTATGCACAGGGCGCAAAGCGTTTTTTATATTCGTATACAGTGAGGCACATTTGTAAGTCTACTATAGTCCATAATTATTTTTTACTATGAGTAGACAGCCAATTAACTGTCGTTGATTAATTATACATACTGTCAGATTATGAATAAGCTAACTGTAATGATCGAGCGGAGAGTTTGGGAACCTGTAGATATTAGTATTGCAGATGGACGGGCGAAGTATCGAAGAGAGAAAACATATGGTGATCACCGGGATTCGAACCCGGAGTAATCGGTTACTGAGTAAGAGCGGTAACCACTGCGCTAATGTCACCTATATGTTTCTCTCATTCGAATCGTCCTCTTACTGAAATCAACGTCCTCGTCGACTGTGTAGAGTTGCGGATCTCGCGTTACGTGATAACTAATACAGCTAAGGTACCGGTGCCTATGTCCCTCGTCGGAGCTCTTCCCTCGCCCGTTGAATCCCTCGTCGCAACTCTTCAATGTCAGGCCCTTGCTCTCGTCGTCGGTCTTATCGCTTTGCTCTGCCGTCTTGTATGTGCGGGCTTCTAGGACTGTGTCTCATGCCGCCTTACCTAAGAGTTTTACCGTAGTTGCTTCAGATGCGTTGTGTGGACGTGTGGATTTGGTCCGATAACTTCTGACACCATGTAATAGAATGGCAATGCGGGTATTTCAATGATGGAATGCAAAATGTAAAGAGAAGGTTTATTAGTCGCAGCGTAATGATTGCTGAGAGCTACGGAGAGTGTACCGGTTGAAGGCTCGAGCTGGACTGATGTGAAGCGGGCGTGAAGCCGAGGGCCTGACGCGCGCTTCACAAAGGGACAAAGTCGCGATAGAGTGTCGCGACGCCCGCGATAAGGCCCGTCTCACGGCTCTAAGCCGTGCGGCCGGATGCAGATAACCCGGGAGGGCTTCTGCGTATTAAACGCAGCGAAAAGTAACACCGCTGCGAAGGTGAAAAGTAATGAGATTCTGGAGCCGTTACATTAACAGTTAAAAATCCGTTACCCCAAAGTATATGAAACATACATTTTAGGTATGTTCCAAAGTATATCAAACATATATTCCAAGTATATATTGCACGTATGTTCGGAATATATTCCGGAATGTAAAGTATATATATTTCAGATATGTACCAGGTACACTTCGATTATATGAAACTTATATTCACAATATATGTGGAATACATTTCGAATATATTTTTTATATACCTTGCATATAATTGAAGTACAATTAAAAATATATTCGGAATATGCAATTTTTGGAACAAAATATATTTTGTATATTCTGTAATGGTTTTATTTCGCTCCAACGCGGTGGGAAGGGAAAAGGGGAGAGGGAACTCGAAGTGAAGTAATTGTTGTACGCGAGGTCAACAAATATAATTTTAAAGGTATTTGGGATCGTTGCCAAATTAAGAGTAAAAACTCAAGTTTGTTTATACAAACTAAATAACAAGTTTATTCAAAGAAAGATAATTAATTTGATCGTTGCCAGTATTTCTTATTACAATCGTTGATTTCTTTTGAACATGAGCCTAACTCTGAGACCAACCTCTCTGTTCTCTAGTCGAGTTCAGACTGTCAATTTCCCGATCGCGATCCGCGAGGTGCAAATTGATACGTCTGCAATTTTGGTTTACTTCCTTTATTTCGACATCGAGAATCGACTATTGTCCGATTCTCGCTCAACGATTTCTCAACGCCGGGTGCATTAACCGGGCGTCATACGATACTTACTCGGCAAATTCCTACGCGGTCGGCTTCGCGACGCGGTGGATTTGCCAGTAAGTATTTCCCGATGTATTTCCTAATTTATTTTATATTTCTTTAATTTTAATTCGGCAAAATAATTCGGGGTACAACATAATGACTCGGAAAATAAAATGAAAAGAAATAATTATTTATTGAATTCGACAGTGTGGAAAATCCGAATTTGATTGTAATGGGCGCCAGTCGCTTTCACAGCGACTTCGAATTTTCTCTTTCAATCGACAACCAAAAAGAAGAAAGGGGATGACTTGAATAACAATAATCTCAGGGTAGCAAAAGGGTTCGTATCGACCTCGACGGCTCTTAATTATTACCTGCTCCGGGAGAGCTTGTCCGGGTTCGGACGAGGGGGTCTGGGTAATTCGATGGGCACTGCTGTGACACGCTTGACTCGATATACCAGACAAAATCGGGACTTATGAAAAACGACTGAAAAACTTACGTGTACTCGGCTTGACTCTTTCGCCGGCGTCGCGCGGCGAAAACGCGCTTTCGATATTACACGAACACCGGTTCGCCGTGTCTCACTTTCGCACACACAAGACAAGAAGGGGGGGGGGATGTTCCAAAACAATCGGGGAATAAATCTGTGGGTAATTGGTAATTTCGTTGGGTAGGGAGAGAAATATTATCGGAACAACTTGACTCTATACAACGGGTTTTCCAAAGGGTAGGGGAGGGCTTTGGGAGTTGTCTCACTCACTCGATATCACACTGATCGCTTAATTCACAATATTAACTAATTACTCGTGGGAGGGCAAAAATACGACACGCTGTCGCTACAATGGGTTGGCCCAAGTGACGAGATCGGACTCGCACCTCGGTTCCTCTCCTCTCGTCACCTCGGGTTTCGGGAGCACGTGATTATGCCTCTAGCACTGGACAGAGCAAGCGGTTACCGTGTTGTTGTTCCGTCTCTCTCGCTCCTCGACGTCGACTTCTATCCCGTTTCCCGGATCGTCACCGCTCAGGCAGAGGTGCTTCATTTCATCCGTTTGAGATCGGCCTATTCTACTCCCCGTCGTTTTGATCGAGGGGAGAAAGCCGATCGGAAGACTCTGCCGTGGCGAATAGGTTAGACGGGCCTCCACGATCTCCAGACGACGTTCGGTGAAACCAAAGGGATGATATCATACCCCTTTGTACGAACGTCCTTCCCTCCTTCGATCGTGGCGGTACGGCTCCTTGAATTGGTCACCCCGGGCGGGGCCTCGTCGACTCGGTAGCGCTCGCTCATCGTCGCTCGGCTCTTGGCTAACTCGGGAACGGGGGGGAGGGGGGAGGGGGACAATCGGCAAACTATACTTCAAAATACGGTGGCCTATAATATGAAAACAATTCTCTATTTCGTCGTGTCACAGCAGCCTTCGGGCAACCCTTTTTCTCCTGAATATTTTGTTACAATTCAAAATACATTTTACAATATATTCCAAATACACTTTATTTCCATGTGGGCAACTTGATCGTATAGCACCGAACGTACACAACCCTCTAGTCCCAGACCATTTTGGATTTTACCGACGAATCGGAACGCTTTAGATTCAACATGCTCTAGTCAAGCCGAGAATTCGACCTATAATACACCAGACGTCAATCTCCTTCACGATAGTCCCTTTTCTAGTCTAATCCTCGCGGAAAGTTACTAAGGACGTGGCAGGGAATGCTTGTTGCAGAGGGAACAATTAATTTAGCGCTTAAAAGAATTTCCTTCTATTTATCACGGAGGAAAGGTAGGGATTTTCGAAGAGATTTGTTAATATCTCCCCTCAATATTCTACAGACGGAAAACAGCTGTCGCGAGTAAGTGTCGCTCCACTATTGTGAAGCGACACTTACTCGCGACAGCTGTAACATCAGCCTTTCACACCATAAGTACAATTACTTTTTTATTTCTAAATTATGTTGAGACACCTTCTTATACTATTAATAAATAGTATAAGAAGGTGTCTCAACATAATTTAGAAATAAAAAAGTAATTATACTTATGGTGTGAAAGGCTGATGTTGAAAACAGTTGATCGGTTGAATGGTTGAAGGAAACACTTGGCAATGCGGATATGTTGGTCCGAAAATGATAATTTATTCAAACAATAACCTCCGTAAATGAACAGTTCGTTGTTACAAAACTTGGATACATTTTCCCGATTATTTTATAAAGTAGATTCTTTTTTAGAACAATGTCTCGACTGTGATCGAACTTTATAATCTTCCGGTTCTCTCTAAGTGTTCCTGCTTTCTTCTGTTTTATATTTCCGGTTCTGTCCGATTCTACACACTCCCTGTTTCCTACTGTGTGCTTCTGCCGCCTCTATGTGTCCTTCTGTTCGATTATCCCTGTTCTCTCCTCGGAGCACCGCTTTTTACGAACGTGACCTTTCCATAATCCTTTACAAACGTGGAGTCTAGTGGGGACCTTAGGTCGTTAAATTTTCAAGGTGTTATTTATATGTAACTCGGTTATTCAGTATTTGTGACGTGTGAGTGTGGTGAGCACATGAAGTGTCGATCGTTTGTGAATCCGAACTGATACTCCGGTATGTCCTGTCTAATCGCTTTTTATAACCTGTACTTAAAAGTTTGTTTGCTCTGACCAAAAGTTTGTTTACGAAAACAATTTCGAAAAACGTTAAAACATATCAGCAAAGTAGGTGTATACAGACGTATACATTGTGACGCGTCCTTTATGCCTCCCAATCACTCAGATGTGATCGGGTAAAGAAGCGTGCACACTGGTCGCCCGACGATAAAAACAATTCTGAAGGCCGCCAGGTTTCTCTTGTATCTCGCGAAAAATCAAGCCGAGTAACGATTATCCAACCAGACTCAGGGAATGAAGATCTTAAGGGGGTTAGGCATGGAGGTTCACACGACCTCCCAAGAATAACACCGTCGAAACACACCCATAGGGGTATGGTATTTTATTAGATAAAACAAATGCAATAAATTAATATTGGCCAGTAGTATGCGGTGCGCTATGGCGACCCCCACTCCTATCCCCACTCCTCGAGCCCGTAGTTCGAGGTGGTGGGGGTAAGAGTGGGGATAGGATGCGCAGCAGTCCCACTCTTACCCCCCACTCCTCCAGCACAGAGTATGTGTTGGAGGTTGTGGGTGTGAGAGTGAGCTGTCGCCATAGTGCACCGCTTTTTTTATTATTTTTTTTTATTTTTATTTTTATTATTATTATGCATAGAGTTACATATTTCTTAAAGCTAGTTTTCATGTACAATTTAGATCGATGAATTCAATACGATTATATACGGAGCCCAAATAGCGTAGCCCTACACTTTTTTTCACAAAGTTCTGCTATTTCGTTGGACACTTCGCTATTATAGTTCAGAAAGAAACTAACCCTTAGGGGCATGAAGACACTGAAATCCAAGCCAATATCGGCAATCACTTGTCTCCCGTGCTTGGTGTTGACCATCCTCATTCTTGAGATTCTACATATCTTTTGAAGTTCCAGTTCCGCAATGCTTTTATATGGTAGGTGGGACGGTACGCGACCGGTGTCATTGAGCTTCGCCAATTTTTTCAAATACATAATTCACTTTACGGTTTAGCGAAAAGAAGAAGTTCGGAACTCGTTAAGGTAACGCTGGAGTTTTTTAACGTTCTGTAGAGCACACTGAGCGCCTCTGGACTCCGTCTGTAGGAAACGATGCCACGGGCGGTACACTTCTGCTGTCTTCGGCGGCGGAACATCGAGTGATGGACAATCGACGCATTCGCTCAAGTTTATGATTTTGCGTCCTGTGACCTGTTCTAAGATTTGTACAGTCGGTTCACCTACTGCGTACAGTCGAGATTGTTCGCCATCACTTTTCACAATTTCGCGTAATTTTTGATACAGTTCGGCGAGCGTGACGCCGTCCCCTTGTAGCCAACCACTCAGCCAGTGTAAACCGTGGATGTACTTAGTCCGCCAATTATTTATTCTTCGTATCCGGGGCGGCAATACCTCGATGATATAAGGCGGAGAGACCAACCACAACATTCGACGCTGTGGTTCATCCACCGACCCCACACACACCTCTTTCGGCAATAATTCGCCATTCTTATCTTTTAAATACAGAATATCAAACACCAGATGTGTACCGGGCACGTCAAACACCGGATGTGGCCTATGCATATTGACGTTGAAATCCACGAGCACGCCTTACGCTCTCAACAGGCAGCAGAAGACTGAGCTGCACCGCTGAAGCTGTTATCACACAGCAGAGGCAATCGTCAGCAATATTGCACGTGCAGATTGAAATCGGATGCGCCGCTTCATTTTTTATTCCAATGTTGTGCCGCAGAAACTCGGTTAGCTACTCCGGTTCTGTGCCCGAGCCGTGAGGTCGAATGTTCGGGATATATCCAGTAAAGGGTTAGAACCCACGAGAATGAATGCACAATTTAATAAAAGGTCTTTATTAGGTTATCGTATATTTACCAATCTCGGTACACCCCGTAGCGAGCCACTCGCTAATCACATTTATCTCGGTTATGAAATATAATGTATTGTAATTAACCATACCGTATCCTGAGTTCTGATCAGACTGCCGAGTACCTGCTCTCGATCCTCTATATACTCATCGGGAGCACGTATGTCAGCTTAATATCTAGCGCAGGTTTATGGTTTACTTTAATCTTACAAACAAATATCTTTCCAAATCCTCGCTTTTCGGCGGGCGAGATTTTGAACATATTTTATATTTCGCAATAATTGCCTCGGTACCCGAGCCGATGCCCCAGTTACCAAACCACACGCAGTGGCCTAAGTGCTGCGTCAGCGGTGTCCGGTGACGCGCTCGACGCTCGATGTACGCTCGTCGCGTGCCGTTGCGTACCTTTACTATCTCGCAACCGGTGTCCCGAATTAATATCCTACTAAGCCAGCCGGGGTACAACACCAACTCGAACTGGACAGCCTCCAAATATGCCACTTCTGCCCTTATTCCCTGATAAAACACCGTCGAAGGATCCAGATATTCCAGATAGGAATTTATTATCGAAACGCCTGCTGTGCAGCGATGCGACCAGTGTTCTCTAGCCGCCGCTGTTTGCACCTCCTCCAATTCCTGATATAATTTTTCAACGATGCAAATCGTGATTATTTGTATCACTTTCTGTGCCGCCTCTGAGTAACCGTTCATTTTGTAGCAACAATGTGAACGCAACTGTGCCAAGAGCACGCTTTTGCCACCGTCGGTTACGGTATGATGGACTATCCCCTCCAAGTTTATGATTAAAATATTGCTACGTGTACATTTTTTTTTATGCGATTAGAGGGGGATAGGCGTTGAGAGTATATTTTGCATCGTATAAAAGAAGAAATAAATCAATTTTATCGATAATCTGTTATTTATTTGTACATGAACCAAGCACGATAATATATTTTAACTATTATAGATGCTGCTGCTGGCTATGACTGGAGCAGCGTCTTCTTCTTCTTCTTCTTCTTCCGGTACTGCTGAATTATCCAACTCCCAAGAATAAGTCTGACCACAGCAGCTCATACCCAATAACTATGAGCTCTCCGTTGAGCGGACGGGCTTGAATTCCAGGTTATTATACCTTGTCCCGTAGTATTGCATGAGTAGTTTTTTCTCATGCGCAGCGGCAGTCATCTGGTGCAGCAGATTGGCATCGTCCTCGAAGACTGACGAATCTTGCAGGGAGGTAGCAAGTAAATGATTCCTCGATGTCAATGGTGATCCTCGGGCCGAATGATGTTTTTACGCATCTTATATCAGTGACCCCGTAGTTTTTTTCGAGGGCCAGATCGGATAGTTTTTTGACCGGTAGAAACGATGCAAGCATGCCCACTTTGTTGATTTGAGCGAGATCCATCGTGGAGATTGAGGTTTTCTAGCTTCCGTATCACACGTTATAACTCTGATCTTGCGCGTATCAACGATTTTAATTTTTCAATGCCGTGTAAGTGTTTTTCTATGCGCACTTTTAATTCGCTCCGTTTCCGTTGCATTAACTTCTATGCAGTCAGATAGCTTGCACGAGAGTTTGATTTCGTACCTCTTTCACGGTTCGACCACGACTGATGTCTGCTGACAAGAGGAGAATATGAATATTCTGTCAGCGTCACCCCCTCCACAAGTATTCGTGACTCATAGCGTTTCCTCCACACCATACCAAATCCAAAACGAAATATAATATCTGCTGAAATCAGCTCGAAAATGTCTCTGGCCACGTGCAGCCTTTGTCACATCGGGATAAAGAGCCGATTCGAAGAAGAAGAAATATAATATCTGCTGAAATCAGCTTATTAATACCGAGGCCAGTACACATATAATGCAGAATCATAATGCAATACTGTCCGCA
Organism: Exephanes ischioxanthus; assembly: GCA_958510785.1. NCBI lineage: Eukaryota > Metazoa > Arthropoda > Insecta > Hymenoptera > Ichneumonidae > Exephanes > Exephanes ischioxanthus. The sequence continues at coordinate 27,898,822 of OY294017.1, read as the reverse complement.
ACACTGCGAATCCGGACCTTGAAGTTGAATAGCGTTGTATCGGAAGAGTTTGCAGTTTCTTCGGAGACGTGTGATATGTTATGGGATGATCGGTGGGAGTCCGTAGCTGTCGAAGAACCATCCATGACCATTTCGATCGACGTATATGGCGATCCAGTGGGCCCCTGGTAGCTTGTGTCCATCGGTATTAACAACGATGGCTGTTGGTTTCGTCCACACCTTTGGGATACGATCTGCAGGGTACACGCCCACTGTATGATCCTTTATGTTTCGGAGAGATTGCAGAATTTGAAGGCTGTTCATAACAATGGGTAGCAACAGGCGAGATTTTTTTGTCTTCGTTGGCGCACTCTGTCAGCCCAACCTTCCAGCTAGTAGTGGTACGATATTCCCACAAAGAATCGAAGCGATCACTATGGCACAACCACGCTTTGATATTTGTCACATTGTCTAGGGCACATTTGTATGTATGGTTTTTGCGCAGCAGTCCGTGATATATGCAACGTGTATTACCCATCGGTAGGTTATGGAATGACGGTACCTCGTCGTCTTCTTCCAGATTTATAATGAAGCATCCGGTGAGATTTGTCAGGTATGATGCTTTGTCGGAGCCTCTCGTGAATATTCGATCAACTTCCGCATCAATTTTCTTCAGAATAAGCTCGATCGCTTGCACGGATCTATCGCCTTCAGACCATGCAATACCATGATGATTGCTCTGCAGTCAGGTATTTTGTCTCTTTATAGCAGGTGATAGATCGTCATGGGTACAGGTCGGTTTTATTATCCAATGGCCAAAGTATGTTGAATGCACTGACAGCCACTTCTTTAGGCGTGAAATGATCGAATTTATCCTTTAGGCCCTGTATATCAATTACAACAGCCATGATCCCAACCTATTGTCTCAAGTTCTCGGCGAATACTGAAGACCCGAGCGACAGAGCTCAGCGTGTCCTACCCGCTGCAATCTACAATTACTTGTCGGGACCAGTCAATCTCCAACACATTATCATATTCCGCATACACAATACAGTTAACCGTTGTTTTTAGAGCTTCTTCAAAACGGACTTCTATTGTGACGCTGCCGTGTTTCACCAAATTCCAATGAGTATTACTATTTGCCGAAAGATCGGGTGTTAGGTCAAATGCAAATAGGCAATAGCCATTAGGGTAAGCGGTGCGTGAAATACAATTACCCTGGTTGAGAAAGTGAATACCAGTGCTGGAGAATAATGTGTGATACGCATCCACGTATTGTTCTCTCGCCCCAAAGTCGGGCTGCAGCGGCTTTGACGGTATCTGCACACCGTCAGCATACAAAGAAAGATAATTGATTTTATAATTTTGAAAGTTAAAGGGATTCAGTGTGCGATCGCCGTTAAAGGCTCTGTTATCAACAAATCCGATAATTATACGCTTAGGCAGCTGTCCTAGTATGATATTATCCAGAGTATCGCCGTGAACGCCCGCATGCAACGATACTGCTTTAACTTCCCCGCGAGTCATTGGATACTTGGCCGTAGATTTGGAGAGAGCCCTTGCGTGGGCCAGGAGTATACCGGGTGCTATCTTGGCGCGTCGTACAAGGAGCGATGCTTCGACAATCTTCATGCTGCAGTCTTTTGAAGGGCTCATAAGGCAGAAAGCGTCGTTGGTGCGCACGAGACGTATACGCATCTCAACACCATTTATCAAAAATCTCTCCTGATTAAAAATGTCGCAGTGAAGGTGTCCGAGGAGATCAATCTGATTACCACTAGCATTCATAAGACCTCTTCGCATAGCCAGGCCCGTATTAACATCACCCACATCATCCATCCCGCCGTGTGAATCGTCGTACCAGAGAACACTTGTGAGATGAGAGGCCTTCGCGTCATCTCCATAATTTAAGAGCGTTTCAATGTATGCTCTGTATGCGTAAGCGTTATTAGGCGGCGATACAAGTCTCTGATTCAAGAACACGTCGATCTGATTGAACATTGAATGCAGCAATTTATTAACGGGGCCAGCTTTAGGTGCATCGCCTTCTTTGGGCTTTCGAGGTGGTATTATTTCAACACGCATACTCAGCATAGTATGGGCAAGATCAATATACTCATCGCCCTGGCCCGGATCAACGATGAAATTGGCTTATAGTACACCCATTGCGTCCCCTCAATCGTAGTTTGGGTCGGTGGTAGTGTGAATAGTTCAAGCTCCGACTTTAGACATTCACACGAATGAGCGTGTAATAATGCCATTGTTCTCAGGCATCTGTCTATCTAAGCAGAAATGTCAGATACCGTTCTTGGTTTTTTCCTCCTCTTCTTCTTCTTGTCACTTGTCTTCCTTCTTTTCACTGTCTTTTTCTTTCCTCCTCTCCTCTTCTTCTTCACGTGCCCCGAGCGTTTTTTCAACGTCAGCGGTTTTTTTCTTTTCTTCACACCGACGCGACGTGTTGCGCTACCACCAAGCGAATGCAGTAGATTATTAATTTTAGTTGCTTTATAGCCCGAGCCCTGCATAAGGTTGTCCATTTTTTTCCTCGGCTTTCCTCTTTAGATTTGTGGCTGATTCACGCATGCGCGTTTTAAAGGCCTCTCGTGGATGAATACCCCTATCCAATATGTCATTGGCTGCATTGATACCCGAACGTAGTGCTTCTTTGCCGACTGTCCGGGCTCCTTGTTTCAAGAGCGGTATGATACGGCGAAAGAGGCCTCCAAGGAAACTACCAATACCGTGACCCCGCTGGTTCGGTGACCCAATGTAGACATGACTGATACCGCCATAGCCCGTCCTTCCTCCGCCGCCTATCTGAGCGTCAAAGTATGTGTCGTAATAATCCATTTCGCGAGTCAATCTATGCGTCGAAAGTGTAATGTCACCGTCAACGTCCCGTACCCAAATGGTATCGACTCACCAAACTCATCCCTTATATCGATAGTTATCGTTTGAAAATTCGTACGCAATAGCGGTATAAAGCGCGGTGGCGAAAAGTTTCTAATTTTGACAGAGCCGTAATAGTAATTATCCGTGACAGTAGACGGCACGACACGCAGTAGAGGTGTGTGCACATCACCCATGATGTACGGCTCACATATATCGGTGTAAACGAAGAGCATATTAGGACTTCCATTGGTTACACCAGCGGGCCGCTGATCAGCGTACTCAGTGTCACTTCGAACTACGACACCACGGCTATGGGAGAATCTTAAAATTTTGTTCAATACTGCGGAAAAATAGAAAGTGTTCCAAATTCGTACATGTGTTGCAGATACGTGTTACCGCCACGTATCCATTGCGGCGACATTGAAACCTCAAGTGTCCGGACACGCATGGTATATCGTTAATTGTTTCGAGTAATTTGTCTATACTACGGTACATACCAGGAGGCACGGAAACTCTATCTTCTTTATAGCTCACGTCGCCACTACCTGTATCAGGCGTCGTCGCATTCGTTACAAAGTTGATAAAATTCTGCTCACCCTCAGGCGGTACATGCATCATTGTCAGGGGTATTTGGATTTCGGCTAAAGAAACAGCCCAATTACCGTGCAAAGTCAAGCACTGCGGTAAATGAGTAGTGTATCGCGTTGTCTTATTATCAGGATAATATTGCATACTGCTGTTGCTGGGCAAAACAATATAAAATTCGTCTTTCATTTTGATTTTCCTTTCTTATTCTTCTTCTTCTTCTTGGACGGGGCAACCGTTTGCACTCTCGATAATTCCGGTTCGTAAAAGATACCGTCGATATCCTCGTCTTGAAGATCCCGCAAAATGTATACCACAGGTCGTCTGGTGTATGATACACGGTGTATTTTAAATAGTTCGCTGCTCCAGCCGCTCTCGTAACCTTTTGCAAAGGCTGCCTTTGCACTACTGATGCGTACAATATCGCCTACCCTGTATTTAGGAGGCCGCCTGGGATATTCCGGATCCTTGTATCGCTGTATCAGATTAGCCCGTGCCCTAGCAGCTGTAGCAAGCGTCACAGAGGCTGGAGCCATTTTTATACTGCTATGTTGCGCATGATTGTATGGGGAGACAATATCTTGCAGAACGTCAATGTAGCTTTTCTCTCTAGAGTACGTGAAATAACGCCACATTCTTTCTTTTAGAGTTCTATTAAATCGCTCTACAACGGCGGCTTTTATATCGGTGTTTCTTGCGGCGCGAAACTCAATGTTCTTCTTCTTCAAGAAAGCCTGGAATGCAGAACCTATAAATTCCTTACCTCTATCCGATTGGAGACAAATCGGTGACCTGCCATTACTGACTTTTTGCGATAGTATACGCGTGAGTGCTTTAGTCACGGTCGTAGCAGCCTTATCATGTAGAGGCTCGACCCATGCATATTTACTAAGAACATCTATGACCACAAGAAGATAAACATAGCCATCGTTGTAATGCTTGATAGAACGAAGATCTATAAGATCAGCCTCCCCAACATCGTCAATGTTACGCACGTTGTAAAAGCGCCGTGGAAACCTGCGTCTCACAGGCCTATGCTTTGTATAAGCATCCTGAGACTCGAGCCACTGTAGTGTCTTTTTACAGGAGATTTTTTTCTTCCGAGCCGCGTGCAGCAATTTGGCACCGCCCGAAAATGATGCTTCGTGGGAGGGGTCAAAGTACACTTTTTCCAATATTTTCATGTTTATAATTTAAGCCTAGCCCAAGTTATACGTCTTTTCTTGCTATAACTACCAGAGCCACTCCGCACACCACGTCCAGCTTCGGTGCTCTTATCGTCGCTGTAGTACGAAGACTGATCGCTGGTATCGTTGATATCCTCGGCTTCACTGTTACCGCTTGCATGCGCCCGTAATGTTGAATTGGCCCTTGATTCCGCCCACAGCTCCTCATTTCCCACAAATTCTCGAGGTGTTTGTATCGTTCTCAAAAAATTTGCGAAGGTTTTGCGTCCCGCTGGTTTTGGGACTTTTCTTGCTCGCATAGCATCGTTCACGAGATCAACAATATTCGAATCCTTGATTGGTTTTCCCTCGATAGAAACGATTCCCGCGGAATTCCAAGAAAAATTTGACGACGGTGCCTCGTGCAAGCGACGCAGTAGAAGTTTCGCTTTGTTCCGAAATTTTTGCGGCACACTTTCAATTATGATGTAATCATTCATGGTTGGCGAGGAGTTTTTTTTTCACCCTCCTCTTCCCCCTCCCCCTCCTCCTCCTCCAAAGCGGATACTTTTATTTTTATGAGATCGAGCTGCTGATGAGCTCGCTTGCTGTCGGCAAAATGAAGATAACGCTGTAGTACAGTCAGATATGCGGTCCACTTTTCTCTCTCATCCTTATATTTATTGGAATTCAAGATTTCATTCATCTCCGCGTCCAATCTACTCAAGGTGGCGCCAATAGCTTGTGCCTCTGGTGAATGTGACGCATCAGTGCCAAAAGTTGACTGCTGAAAACTTCGTGTGTTCATCTGCAATAGATTCTCCTCCGGCACCAGCACCATTTTTCTGGCGTGTTCCATTTTACCCGCGTCCACCACCACCACCACCACCACCACCACCACCACCACCACCACCACCAATCAAATTTGACAGGACGGCTCCTAGGATTGGTGCGAGTAAAAGTGGCAAGAATCCGCCACTCTAAACTACGATTCGTTTTTTACTCTTCCAGCAGCCTTCTCTTGCAGCCAATCGGCGAAGAACAGGCGCGTGTCGGCGTAGTTTTTTCCTTGGGTCTGGCTTCAGAGGCACATTACCATGAAGGACGTTCAATGCACACTCACAGATGCACCGTATTATACGGGGATTTGCTTTACGTAAAAAAGCTTCCCGCTGCTCTGTGTTGAAATGCTGAAGGGCTCGCAATATCGCAGTGTGCTTCTTGCAGAGTCGTGATCCGTTGCGGGCCATTACAAGAGGCTAACTGATCATTATTTGGACAAATCACTACTATTTAACTTTTTTCCGCGCAGTGCGTCTGAGAACTCTTCCGAGGCGCGTTATTACGAAGAATATAAAATGCGCAATCGACTATACAGCGGATAGCGCTTGAATCTTGTTTACGCGGTTCCTCACTGGGATGCCGAAGGGCATCCGATACCGCGATGTTCTTTTTTTTGCTGTAGCGTAGCGATCCGTTATCTGCCATTATAAGCGCAGAACTGGTAGTTCTCCAGACGTGCAGTTGCTTTTTAATTTCTTTCGCGGTACGTACACAAAATGATGGGGATCGTCGGGAAAGATGCAGGTGCGAAATCTACAATTATCAGGTGTCGCTTGTTTCAAATCTAGTAACAAATAACCGTGAGGCTTATATGTTGCATCATGATAAACCTCTTGCAAAAAGCGAGGATTTTCCGGATATACTTGACGCGCCAGGATTTTTGAAGACAACGATATAATTAGCGTTCAGCGAAATATCCCGTTGACCGTGACCTTGGTGAAATAAGTTTTGCGTTATAAAAATAACACTTAAGTTTTTATGATGACTGCCTTTGGTGAATAGGTCAATAACACTGTTGTTCGATGCCTCGCGCATCAAATCATCGATTTTTCTGGCGTGTTCCATTTTACCCGCGTCCACCACCACCACCACCACCACCACCACCACCACCACCACCACCAATCAAATTTGACAGGACGGCTCCTAGGATTGGTGCGAGTAAAAGTGGCAAGAATCCGCCACTCTAAACTACGATTCGTTTTTTACTCTTCCAGCAGCCTTCTCTTGCAGCCAATCGGCGAAGAACAGGCGCGTGTCGGCGTAGTTTTTTCCTTGGGTCTGGCTTCAGAGGCACATTACCATGAAGGACGTTCAATGCACACTCACAGATGCACCGTATTATACGGGGATTTGCTTTACGTAAAAAAGCTTCCCGCTGCTCTGTGTTGAAATGCTGAAGGGCTCGCAATATCGCAGTGTGCTTCTTGCAGAGTCGTGATCCGTTGCGGGCCATTACAAGAGGCTAACTGATCATTATTTGGACAAATCACTACTATTTAACTTTTTTCCGCGCAGTGCGTCTGAGAACTCTTCCGAGGCGCGTTATTACGAAGAATATAAAATGCGCAATCGACTATACAGCGGATAGCGCTTGAATCTTGTTTACGCGGTTCCTCACTGGGATGCCGAAGGGCATCCGATACCGCGATGTTCTTTTTTTTGCTGTAGCGTAGCGATCCGTTATCTGCCATTATAAGCGCAGAACTGGTAGTTCTCCAGACGTGCAGTTGCTTTTTAATTTCTTTCGCGGTACGTACACAAAATGATGGGGATCGTCGGGAAAGATGCAGGTGCGAAATCTACAATTATCAGGTGTCGCTTGTTTCAAATCTAGTAACAAATAACCGTGAGGCTTATATGTTGCATCATGATAAACCTCTTGCAAAAAGCGAGGATTTTCCGGATATACTTGACGCGCCAGGATTTTTGAAGACAACGATATAATTAGCGTTCAGCGAAATATCCCGTTGACCGTGACCTTGGTGAAATAAGTTTTGCGTTATAAAAATAACACTTAAGTTTTTATGATGACTGCCTTTGGTGAATAGGTCAATAACACTGTTGTTCGATGCCTCGCGCATCAAATCATCGATAACTATGAGCTTGGCACGTGGATCATTCGCGTAATCAGCGGACTGTGGCAGACCTTCGTGAAATTCTATCGATGTGCCATACTCAGCGTATGCCGGCTGCCACTCGGAATAATAGAAAATAATTCTCTCGAAGGGCTCACTGTTCATACGCGAAATAAATTTTAAAAACTTTTTCACAAAGTATGTTTTACCGCAACCGGTTGGGCCGCATACCATAGCCGTCCAGGGATGTTTCCACCGCGTGACCATCTCGACGATTGAATGAAATCTTGGTACTGCTGTAGATAATAAAGGAGCAGTCTTCAGATCGCTGTATTTCCCAATTGTATAATTATTTACATGAAGATAAATATAATTAACTTTTGTAGCCATAAGGTAGAGAGCCGTATTCGCCATTGCGTCTTCGCTTGACACTCGACGGCTTACAAGATTTTATTTCAGGTTGCGTGACCACCTGATGAAACGCTGTGCGTCGAATCGCATTATAGCGCAGTACAATCGGCTCTTCCCTCTCACCGATTACAAAGGAGCGTATCGACTGATAATTTATCAACGATGCATTTGCAAAATTTAAACTTATACCTTTGACTTTACAAACTTCACTTTCCACGCCGTCGGGAGTAGTTACTATAAACGAATAAAATTTAGGGCCTCCCGAAATAAATGATTGAATATAGCTTCCGGGGCCGTAGGAACTTAGCTCGTCGGTTAAATCTCCTAGGAGCTGTCCTATGGGTTGCTCGTACTCGCTTGGATCGTTCTTTGTCACGTAAATTACCGAATCAGTGTCGCAGTACAAGGCGCGATGATCTAGACGCTCGAGATAGCTGTACAACTTCAAGCGGGCCTGTGCTGTCGTATACGCTGCGATAACAGTATTCGCCATACCCGAAGGCGTCACAGCATCCTCGCTTTTTACATAATTTACATACAATATTTGATTATTTACGGGGAGGATACCCGTGATTTCGTATTCAGGGTCTGTCAATAACTCCATGAGTTTTTCACGCGTTGAAACTATCACAGTCTGTGGCAAGTTTTCCCGCTGTCCAAACTTTCCCCAAAATGAATTCAGGCAGAGCTTAGCCACCGATATTAACCCCGGATTTTTCGCTATAGATTCACGATCCAGCTTAATACCTTCAGATAGCTCAAAATCAGCTAGATAGTGGCCTTGAGCCGCTGAGTCCCCCGCCATACTGCTTTCGGGCCAGCCACTGGCCTCTTGTTTGATTTTCAAAAATGTATTAATGTATTCAGCAAAAAGGCCCCCCGTCCGCGTATCTCTGTTATACTGCGCTATCTCGTATTGCCAAATTTCGGTAATACGTACGACCTTGTACCCGCACGACACAGCTTTTCGTAACTCATCGGCCACCCACGTACCGTCGAAGGTCCGGTCTGCAGGATCATCGTGTGTACACTCTTCTAGACTGATAGCCTCGCTACAACTACGACACAGAGCGAATAACAGGCGGTGATGCATACGCACTGGCAATACAGGATGATAAAGATTCCGCGGCGGCAATACAGTACATTTGACAAGCCCTTCGATACGCGATAGATCGGTGTTATCAGCACCCGAAAGCTCCATACACTCGTCACCCACATAGACTTTCGGATGGCCTACAGGGTATTTACCATGCTTACAAATGTATGGGTACAAAGAGCAAACGTCGACGTATCTTATTTGCTCTGTGTCTTTTACGTCATAGAGCGTTACCATATTTTCTGTACGGCCGCCGAAGAATGCGTCACGGGGGTTGAGGGGCTGCGGCGTAACCAAAGTATGATCCTGGACGAATGCCTGCATTTCAGCGTTTTGTTTCAGCATGCTGTCAAATTCACGCTCCCAAATTTCCGTTAACGCGTAACCTGCAGCCCTAATTCTATTACTTATCGCAATAGTTTTCTCTAGACGTTCGTCCATTGACGCTCCATCGCTTTGTCGGCGATGTCTATTTACAAGGAAGCAGCGCTGGCATCCGTGCCAATAGCATCCGTGAAACTGTAATACGTGTGCATTGTCAGGGGTCTCGTAGTACCCATCTACCAATAGATTCTGCGGCAACTTAAATTCGCGCGCGCGTCCTGCGTGAATAATGTTATGGCCGAGTGAGTGCTCCATCCACATGAGCCACGACACTGCTTTTTTTGATTGATTGTGAGACCATCTATAGCCGGTTGTCGAGATAATGCCGATTGTATTGTCGTTCAGAAATATTTTTCGAAAAATGCGAAAACAGGCTGACGCTATCGTCGTGCCCTCATTGAATAGACAGACACTGCCACTGGCTATAAACATATCGCGAAAAACTATACATGCGCGCCTCAATATCGTAACATCCATCGAACAGTAGCTCACAATTTCTTTGGCAAAATCAAACACATAATTAGCGTCTTGCAATTCACGGTACCAGACAAGTAATTTTTCCCGGTCCTCTGTACGCATCGTGTTAGGAGAATAGAATTCTAGAGCAGGCAGAGGCCCCACATAACTTTGATTTTCCGGTACATTGAACAAGTGGGGAAAAGTACCCTTTGCAATAGCGCCCGTTAGTCCAAACGCTTTTGGTAGTGCACTCAGACGCATGGAAGTAGTGCAAACTGTCGAGAAACACTAATTTGCCGAGGCGCATTGTGATAATCTTCGTGCCGTTCATTATCAGTGAGGGAAGCCGCGTTTTTTTCTCCTCGATTAGATAGCGCAAAATGAACTGCGCGTCAAAGCCTCCGGCGTTATGAGCGATTACAATTGTACGCGAAAACCCTCCTGCAGCCTCCATGACTAACTCTACAAGTTGCCCTACAGGATTATGTTTGAATACAAACTCATGTATGCCACAATGTTCGCACGGTTCGTCTATAGGATCATTGTGGCAGCACATTGAACAAACGCGCTGGGCAACACATAGGTTCGGCTCGTGAACGAATGTACGTGCATCGCCCTTCACAGATGTGCACTGCTGAGTTTCGAAATCATAGAAAATAAAGATAGTTTTTGAATCTACTGCAGAGCCTCGTATCGGCCTGATAAAACACAAATGACTAAACGGCTGCATCGATCTACATATTTTGCAGTAGCCTACACCGCATACGTGCTTCCTTTTTTTCTCCAAAGGTCTTATCGGCTGGAAGCATTTACGGCAGCGATGAAGAGATTCGCAAACAGAGGGTTTTCTACCGCGGCCCCCGCCGCCGCCACTCATAGTTACTTTCCTATGATTGCGCAAACATTCTTCCCCGAAAAAGTCACGGTTGCATGCGACGCACCTAATCGTGTCGTTTGAGTCGGCGTTGCATGGCGGCGTTGCCCGGCACCGCGGACATTGTGCTTTCGAGCATCGATGATTAAACACGCTGTATAACGTATTGCAAGCCGTGCAAAAACCTGAGCTACCGACAGCTGCTCTGAGATTCAGAATTGGTTCGAAATGATGTGAACGTTCGTAATATAAGATATACAGAGTGTGCCGAATTTCACCTGCAGAGTCCAAAACTTTTTGTGTACCATTGAATAGAGCTGTTTTTCTACGACGACCTAAAGTCAGAAACTCAAAAACTACAATGGCAATGCCTTCCTGCGCCAAATAGTCTTGATAGAGCGCGATCTCATGTATGCCACATCCATCTCGCGGTACATTGACATTTGCAGCTCTGGTAAGCTCAAGCGCTCTCTCTCTTTGCAATGAACCATTTACCTGCCTAATGCGCTGCCACTCGGCGTGTAGCTCTCCTTTTCGTATTTCACAGCGTTCGGCGTATACTAAAGCTGCTGCTAGCGAGCGAGGCAGACATAACTGATCGTCGTTGCGGATCGTTAGAATAGATTTTTTTGCAACGCCATCGTACGTTAAGCCCTTTCTTCTTCCTCTACCCTCGACACCCTTGACAATGCACACTTTAATATTACATGCGTCATTGATATTCATAGATGCTGCGCTTTGGGCGACGCTAGTTATTAATTGCCATATATCTTCAAACGTATAGTCCCGAACTGGCCGAAAAGAAAGCCATACAGCCCCGTAGGTTCAACTACTTGATGTGAATGAGATGCCTGCGTAATCACCGCCCTCGCAATTGACAGTTATTTGCGTCAACAGGTCGCGAAAAGCTCCTTGAAGCCAATTCATAACACTAGTTCCTGAGGGTGGCTGACGAATACGTATTGTTAGTTCACGGCCCCGAAGCTTAAAACGCCTAAAATAACGGGCGATATTTTGAAGAATTTCTAAGCGGACCCCCGGTGGCTGCACGTCTCCAAATGGCTCGTTCTTAGTCCTGTTTCGAGGCGGTCTGCCGAATCCTATCTGCGTTTCTGCAAAAAGATAAACACGTATGAACATCGGGAATTTGTTGGGGCTAACTACTATAGAAAATTAGAGATAATTGTAAGGGGGTACCTCATTCAGAATTTGACACACTTATAAAGTATCTTCATCGTCAATTAAATGGTCTGCCCAAGTCCCTGTATCACAAAAAAACTTCTACTTACTTTTTAATTTAGCACCAAAGTAAAAATATTTACCTGAGTTAGCATCGGGGAGCTACTAAACCCAGCGGCCAATTCTCCGAAAATACTCCTCTTCTTCTTCTTCTTCATTAATTGGCCACAATCCATCATAGAGGCCTAGTTGATTCTCGGGAAAAAAATCCGGCTGTTGCTCAGCGCTCGCAAACTGACTGGATTCTTGTGATTCATCCGCGACGTGATACGCGGCACCCTGCAGGCCTGATGAGCCTGGCACGGGCGGCCCCTCTCCTTCATCTACCACAGATCTGGTGATAGGCATGTCGCTGCCAGCGCTGGAAACCGTTATTGTTGAGTAGGTCGCCTCTTCACGATTCTCTGTTACAGATGCTGAAAAATAAATTCTATAAGTATAAATAGTCAGTTTGTCTAGTACAAATTATATGTATTTTCAAGTGCTTACGCTGTAGCGAGAGAACCTGTGCTTGCTGTGGCTGTTCCGCCACGTCCGCGGTACAAACATTATTGCCACCATTCTCCGTCAGTGAACCTACGATTTTTAAATTTTATTTCATGTCTCAGATGCGCATAATTTGAATACTTACGATTTACGGTGCGCTGTGCCTGGAGAGCCACCTCCACTTCCTCAATAGCGTGAGTTGCCTCGTCCAGGGCTGTCTGCATACGGAGATCCAGCGCCTCCTCCTCCTCAATAGCATGAGCTGCTTCATTGAGGGCCATTTCTTCTTCGCTTGTAGCGTCCATGAGCTCGCGATAGACTATAATTATGTAATAATATAATTGTTAATGATTACACGAAAAATATTCGTAAAATTTGCTGAAAAAATTTTGAGAAAAATATTTGTAAATTATTCTGTGTTTTTTCGAAAAGACAGATCATTCTGGGCTTTAAGACGACTTTTTTCAAAAATATTTCACGTATAATATGACGAGGAATTATTTCAGTCGTATTTTTACCGGAGGCTCGATTCCCGCCCCGAGACATTTTTTCAAAATATTTTTGAGTTTTTTTTCGAAAAGTCAGATCGCTCTGGGCTTTGAAAGACTATTTTGCAAAAATATTTTGCGTATAATATGACGAGGAATTATTTCAGCCGTATTTTACCGGAGGTGTGGGTTCGATTTCCGCTGCGAGACATATTTTTTTTTAAAGATTATTTTTTTCCGAAAAAATACATTTTTAAATTATTTCAAACAAATATTAAACATGATTTTTAATTAAAAGCAAATGATTTTTATTTAATTAAAATTTTATTAATTTTAATTGACTGTCGCCTCGGTGAATAATCGGTGTGCCAATCACTGGGCCCTAAAGCCACAGCTGTCGCACAGTTTTTGGCAGTCCTTGGCCACCCAGTTATTGGCCGGGTGCCAATCACTGTGGCACGCAATTCCCATTACCGCACAGTTATTGGCCACCCAGTTATTGGCCACATTTTTTATATACACAGAGGGGTTTGATTCCCATCCTGAGACATATTATTTTTTCAAAAATATTTTTTCTGGGTTTTTCGAAAAGTCATTGCGGACTTTAAAAGACTATTTTTTCAAAAATATTTCGCGTATATGACGAGGAATGTTTTTAATCGTATTTTACCGTCAGTCGTATTTTGCCGGGGCGCAGGTTCGATTCCCGCTCCGAGACATTTTTTTCAAAAATATTTTTTCTGATTTATTTATCGTATATGAAATACTTACCTCTGGCTTCATCAGCAATTCCCCTGATGCTTGGGGCATCTTCGAGTCTTCGGCGTTGTAGTTCCCTCCACACGCACATTACTACACTTTGGCCCTTAAATAGGCCTCTATTGTACGCTGTCGCAATGGCACGTAGAGGCGACCACCATATTATATATCGTAGGCGGCTTAAAAGTCTCTCGCCCGATAAATCCCTCAATTCCTCGCACCATTGATCGCTGCATCGACGCCGAAGGTGAACACTACGCAATTTCACTATTTTAAAAAAATCGTGAATACACATACGAACGGAGCGGTCCGTCATTGCGATAATCCTCTCTCTTAGGAGGCCGTACAATCAACTGACTAAATTCACCGTTTCCTGGGCGGTGATATACACGAACTCCATAACATAACGGCTTATGTTCAGAATTTTACTGAATTGCATTTTTACCGTAGAGATAATGAAGCGTGGTCACAAACGGCTTGATACAGTTTTATTCTCCCCCCGAATTCACTCATGGTCAATGCAGTATGCATTCCATCACGTTCGGCAGTGATCCAGGGAGAACACCTGGCTTACGGCTGACGGTGTATTCACGGGGTGCAGCTCGGTAGCTCGCGAGCGCGTTGCCACCCTCCTCCACCCCCCCCCCCCCCCCCCCCCGCTTGTTGATTCTGCACGAGACTGGTCGGAGGCTGCGATCTCATGCGTGCAGCCGTCAGTATGCTGCGAAACCTCGACCGTAAAAAGTCTGTGCAAGTTAAAGTCTGTGCAAGTTAAAAATGTGCTATATACGGCCTACCGGTGAGGAAGTGACGGCGGTGCCCCTTTCGGGGCCTATTATCGAGCCCGAGGAGGAGCAACGGCCACGTCCAACCCGGAACAACATGCGTAAGTTTCATTTAATTTATTTAATTTATTTAATTTATTTAATTTATTTAATTTATTTAATTTATTTAATTTATTTAATTTATTTAATTTATTTAATTTATTTAATTTATTTAATTTATTTAATTTATTTAATTTATTTAATTTATTTGAAAGTTTTCGTTCGTTCGTGTCACGCTTTTCAAACAGCACGCACCCATGGTATATGCGATAGTGGACGAGTTCAGTGACCACGAGGTCTGCGGTTCAAATCCACCTCGAGAAACTTTTTAATTTTTTATTATTATTTAACCATTTTTATATTACTATTTTTTTAAATACTTTTATTATTAAAAAAAAGTACTCGAGGTGGGTTCGAACCACGGACGTCTGGTCAGTAGACTCGACCGCTACAGCGTATACCGCGGGTGCGTGCTGCTGTTTGAAAAGCGTGACACGCACGCGGGTTGAATTTATTTTTATTTTATTTATTTTATTTATTTTATTTATTTTATTTATTTTATTTATTTTATTTATTTTATTTATTTTATTTATTTTATTTATTTTATTTATTTTATTTATTTTATTTATTTTATTTATTTTATTTATTTTATTTATTTTATTTATTTTATTTATTTTATTTATTTTATTTATTTTATTTATTTTATTTATTTTATTTATTTTATTTATTTTATTTATTTTATTTATTTTATTTATTTTATTTATTTTATTTATTTTATTTATTTTATTTATTTTATTTATTTTATTTATTTTATTTATTTTATTTATTTTATTTATTTTATTTATTTTATTTATTTTATTTATTTTATTTATTTTATTTATTTTATTTATTTTATTTTTTCAGAACGCGTGAGATACGCGGCAGAGGCGGAGGAGGAGAGTCGTCGACGTTCCCGGTGGCTGCGCTACCCTGATTATGTCAGCGCGCAGTCGCCAGCGCCCATCTCCATTCGCTACACCGTGTGGGAGCGGGACGGCCAGGAACCTATCCGCGTCCCTATATTCGACGACCGTCGCTGAGTGCGTCGGGCCCAAAATGAAGAGCAGCGCTAAACAGATAGTAAGTTTTGCATTATAATATATAAATGTAATCAAAGTAAGAATTTTTTGTTTTTTACAGGCACCTTTAACGCACACGGAACATCGACAAGAAAACTTAAGTAGTATATCTGTAAAGAAAATATATTTCTTTGAACTCTCTCGGTAAAGCAGGGGCCGCTGTATTCGGTAGAGAGTATGGGGGGAGAAGCACAGGTGTGAAAATAAAATCCGAAAAGAGAAATTTATTAGTGATACAAAACCAAACATAGGAAGGGAAGACTTATCAGGCTAAACAGGAAACATAAAATGTCGTTTCTTTGTTTACAGGTAGGAGTTGTTATTTAGAGAATACTGTGTTCATAGGAAATAAATAAGCAACTTTGTTTACAGAGCAACGCGGTTCAGTTTCCTTAACCTGAAAACCTTAACTCCAGAGAAAAGAGAAATTCCATTATAAAACGACATTTTTGGACACGAGGAAAAAGAAAACAACTCGAAATGGAGAAACTTCGGTTCGAGTTCGCGGTAAAACCAACAAGTGATGGGAAATCCAACACCATCGCCATAACCTCAATAGCCACGGAAGAGGGAAAAACGTATGTAATGCCAGAGGAGCTACAGTCACTTAATTTCCACAAGGAGGTGATAAAAACAACTGCTTATAGTAAAGTAAAGAACAGCTTAAAAAAAAGGCACCAAACGAGGAGAGTTTGGATAAATATGACAAAAGAACTAGCGAACACCTACATAGACGAAGGGGGGAATATACAATGTGAAGAACAATTCTCGGAAGAAATAGACGAGAGCAAAAAACAACCTGAAATTACTCACCCAACGGAAACGAAGATTTGGGAAAAGATCTTGGAGAAATTAGTGGAAAATACACAAACAAATGACCAAAGGAGTCTTAAAAACATATCAGAAAAATTTGTAATCGAAAAGTTTACGAGCAAAAATCCAAATGCCAATCAATGGATCGAAAGTTTCGAAAAAGAATGCACACGCTTTAAAATAACAGAAGATGAAAAGAAAATCGAGATACTCAGGTTGTTTATGGAGAAATCGTGTGCAGATTGGTACAGCTCGATGAGTATAAAATTAACAATAAACGCGGACTGGGCAACATGGAAGAGAAAATTTTGCGAAACGTTTGCAAACAAGGGCTGGAACCCAGTCACGTACGCTCTCCTATACAAATACAGAGAGGGTTCGTTGTTAGATTATGCAATGAGAAAAGAGAAACTTCTACTGGACATGAGAAACTCGATTGATGCAGGCACCCTGATAGATCTGATTGCAGCCGGTTTACCAGAGTTTATACTCAATAGGATTGATAGAGAAACACTAGAAGAAACGGAAGATTTGTACAATGAAGTTAGTAAATACGAACACATGGTGAATAAAAAAACTCCTGCAGGAAAGAAAAAGAATATAAACCAAAACGCGCAAAGCAAGAACGAAGATCACAAACCATGTACAATCTGCGAGAAACTTAACAAGGGAGCGCGTTATCACCCTGAAGCAACATGCTGGTTTAAAGAAAAAGAAGGTGATAGAGAGAAGAAAAAATTTGTAAAACACGTAAACAACGCAGTAATAGAAGCGGAGTTAAACGAGACGGATCAAAAAAACGAGTGGTAACACCATTAATAAAAGTCAAACTAATATTAGAAGATAAACTGGAGATATTTGGAGTCTATGATTCAGGTTCAAATATCTCTTTAATTAATGCGAAGTTACTAAAATTAAAAGGAACAGAAAATAACGCAAATAATACAGATGTAGTAACGATTAATGGTGTTAAAAAAACAGAGGGTTTGACAACTTTAAAAATAAAAATCTTCAATATAGAAGAAAATGTAGACGTATACATCATCGATAAAGAAAATTTCAAATATGACTTTTTGATTGGATTAGATATGATACAAAAGTTCAAACTGAGTCAAAATGAGGACTTGAAAATAAGTCAGAGAAAGGAGGTAATCCCACAAAAAAAAAAAAAAATGAAATAGAAGAAGATGCAAGTGAAAGCGCGAAGTCAACAGGATACTCAATAAACTTCAACGAACATTTCCAAGAGGAAAACATGGAAATAAGAGTAGAGCACTTGAACCACCAGCAGAGGTCCGAAATAGAGAAACTTATTGATAGACACAGGTCGGTCTTCGCAAAAGATAAATATGACATCGGCACAGTAAAGGAATATGAGGCACGAATAGATTTATTAGTAGACGAATACTGTAGTAAAAGGCCTTACAGGTGCACGATAGACGATAAAAAAGAAATAGAAGAACAAGTATCGAAATTACTAGATAAAAAACTGATAGAAGAACATACAGCCCATTTGCTGCGCCAGTAACTTTAGTATTTAAAAAAGAAGAAAACAAAAGATCCAGGCTGTGCATAGACTTCAGAGATTTGAACAAAATAGTAGTACCTCAAGCACAACCGTTCCCATTGATTGAAGATCTGATGATGAAAACGAGGAACTGCAAATTCTTCTCAACGTTGGACATAAACTCAGCATTTTGGTCGATACCGCTGCGGGTGGAAGATAAGAAAAAAACCGCTTTCATGACACAGGAAGGGCACTTTCAATGGACATGCTTACCTTCTGGACTAAAAACGTCACCAGCAATTTTTCAAAGAATACTAAGTAACATATTAAGGAAATACAAACTTACGGAGTTTGCCGTCAACTACATAGACGATATACTAGTATTCTCAAAATCCTTTATCGACCACATAAATCATCTAACGCAATTATTAGAAGCAATAAAAAAAGAAGGCTTTAGATTGAAATTTACGAAGTGCACGTTTGCATCGGATTCGGTAAAATACCTCGGCCATATAATACAGAATAACGCAGTGAGGCCAGTGAAAGATAATTTAGTCTCGATAAAGGAATTCCCGACTCCAAAAACACAACAGAACATCCGGCAATTCCTGGGAAAGATCAATTTCTATCACGAATACATACCGAATGGCGCAATAATCCTAGACCCATTGCATAAATTACTCAGGAAAAATCAAAAATTTATTTGGTCAGAGGAATGTCAGAGAGCGTTTGAAAAGATAAAGGAATCGCTATGTTCACAACCTATCTTAGAGATATTTGATCAAGACTTACCGATCAACATCTACACAGATGTGTCTTTGGAAGGTATTGGAGCTATTCTAAAACAGAGACAGCCTAATGGAAAAGAAAAACCGGTGGCATATTTCTCGAAAAAACTGAATGAAGCCCAAAAAAAAGGAAGCGATTTATTTAGAATGCCTGGCAATCAAAGAAGCTCTAAGATACTGGCAATACTGGCTCATAGGTAAAACATTTACAGTATATTCAGACCACAAACCACTGGAGAATATGAACATCAAAGCAAGAACCGACGAAGAGCTAGGAGATCTAACGTATTATCTGTCACAATACGATTTTAAAATCAAGTACGCCCCAGGAAAGGAGAACGTCGAAGCAGATTGTCTGAGCAGGAACCCGGTATTGGAGCCAAATGAGAATAACGAAGAACAATTAAAAATTGTTAACTTGATAAAACTGGAAGATATTCAAGAAGACCAGAGAAAGAATGAAGAAATACAAAACACAAAGAAGAATTTAACAAAGAAACACAACATATACTATAAAAAAGCGAATAAAAAAGAGAAAATTGTTTTATCGGAAGAATTCAGCCGGGAAATTATAAAAAATATACACCAAGACCTGTGCCATACAGGCATTAATCAACTACAAAAAAAGATAGGCTCGGTGTACACAGCAAAAAATCTGACGAAAAACATAAAAGAACTCTGCCGAGGCTGCGACGTATGTATAGAAAATAAATCAAGAAGAGAAAATAAATTCGGATTAATGTCTCATGTGGGTCCGGCCACGAAACCGTTCGAGATAGTCTCGATAGATACGATCGGGGGATTCGGAGGCTCCAGGTCCACAAAAAGATACTTACACCTACTCGTGGACCATTTCACAAGGTATGCATACATTTTGACCTCAAAAACACAGAGTGCAAACGATTTCGTCAAATTAGTCAACAATATACCGGAAACAAACGAAATTGGATTAATTCTCACGGACCAATATCCGGGGATAAACTCAACGGAATTCAAAGAATTTCTTAAGAGAAAATCAATCCCAATAGTTTTCACGGCTGTTAATGCACCATTCTCAAACGGCCTGAATGAAAGACTAAATCAAACACTGGTAAACAAGATCAGATGTAAAATGAATGAAGAAAGAAAAAAAAAGCGTGAACTACAATAGCTCAAGAATGTACGAATAAGTATAACGACACGGAACATTCAGTTACCGGCTTCGCACCAAGATACTTATTGGATGGCACGGACGTTACGATTCTGCCAAGAGAACTGAAGTTGGAAAGACCGGAAATGGACTGGCTTGAAGACAGAAAAACAGCGCTCGAAAACACAAAACGATCACACAACTGCAACAAAGACTTATTCGACAAAAGTCGAAAAAAACACGAATTCAACGTAGGAGACAGGGTGTACGTGGAAAATGGAAACAAGCTAAACAGAAGAAAATTTGATGAACTGAACATCGGACCGCCCGCCCCCCTCTCACGGTGCGCGTGCATAAAAAAGGAATCGACGCAGTTTGGTTTAGTAATAGTCGTAATAGTTCAACGAGAGCGAGAAAGCGTGAGAGAAGATTATTTGAGAAAATATAAAAGTTGTATAAAAAAGTGCTGCGACGTGTTCGAGTAAAAGTTCGATTGAAATAAAGAAATCATCAACGATGTTTACGGATAAGAAATCGTTTCAACGTTATCAACAGATGCAATGGAATTGCAAACATTATTCACCTTTCACACAGCGCATCGATCCTTATTCATCATCTCTCGTCAATTTACGCAATCAAATAAATCGATTGAGACGAGAGAAAAATTTACCTATTTTCTATCGTCCACTACCTCCACCGATTTCATCACATTCCGAATCCATCAATATACAAACTCCATCGAGTTATATAACAATGATGGAACATCATCGTATAAGTCCACCACCACCACCACCACCACCACCACCACCACCACTGATAAGAGGAGAAGTGTCACCACCTCGTCTTAATTGTCCATCTTCATCAAATTGTGCAACAACAACGACGACGATAGAACAACTTCTTCAAGAGGACGATTTCAATTTTTTAGACACTGTAACTGTCTGGCTATCCCCGAGCACCCGATGCATAGTCAAATCCGCGGCTATCAACACCAAATAAGAGAGCGCGAGGTGTAAGTGGCGCCATCTGTCAGGATCGAGCGGCGGCTCGATCGATATCAAACCGAGCGCAAGCGCAGACGGGAGATCGGAAGCACCGCAGCGCTGCCGAGCGGGCTTGCCGCGAAAGCACGCTCAAGGTCGAAGAAAGGCGAAAGCGAGGGAAAATCGGCCTCGCCGATTGGACAGAAATGACGACACGACGAGTTGCACACGGCACCGACCGAGCACATCATTAGCTCGGCGGGTAACACCGGATGATCGTCACGATAATACCGACCCGGGATTGGAGGGCAAAGGAAGAGCAAGGCTTGCAGCCAATAAGAAATTTAATCATCAAGCGGCCGCACGCAGACGCGAGTCCGCCACTAATCTGCCAAACCGACGGAGTGGGAGTCCAAAATCGGGGTATAAAAGACGCGATTTCGGCAGTCGATCATCAGTTCAACGATCTACCTTACCAGCGGACAACTCTCCGGGACTAAAAGTGAAAAGTAAAAGTGCAAAGTGAGTAAAAGTGAAATAAAGTGAAATAGTGCCAAAAAGGACTTATAAAATTTGTGCCGATTTGGACTTGTAAAAATTGTGCCGTTTTAGACTTATAAAAATCGGTGACAATTTGGACTTATGAAACTCGTGCCGAAAAAGGAATTATGAATTTTCGTGCCGAGGACTTATAAAATTTGTGACATGCTGACTTGTGAAATGTGCCAATTTCATACTTATAAAAATTGTGCAACGCTGGACTGGTAAAGATCGGTACCGAAGAAGGACTTATAATTTCTCGTGCAAAGTGAACCGATAACGAACGTGTCAATTCGGACTTAGGACAATTGTGCCGAACTCGGAGTTATGACATAACGAGTGAACGAAACCGCATGACATTCGCAAGTGACCGGAGCGGCTAAAAGTGACATTCAGAGGGACTGGTAAAGTGACCAAAGTGACCGTCAGAAAAGCCTCGAGTATCACGGGATAATCTGATAACTCCAAGGACAGCAAAAGACACACTCAGGGAAGTAGATATACATAGCGGGTTCTAAGCCAAGGGATCTACCCCGACATTTACCGACACTTTTTAGCCTAGACTCGAACCACTTAGCTCAGACTCGAACCACTTGGTGGAGGGTGGCGGTGGGTGGGTGGGTGGTAGGTGGTGGGTGGGTTGATTTTTTTTGCAAGAATCAGCGAGCGATATGTGGTGGGTGGTGGGTGGGTGGGTGGTAGAAAATTTATTTTTCGTGTGAATCGGTGAACGACATGCAGTGGGTGGTGGGTGGTGGTGGGTGGTGGGGTGGTTGAAATTTTTTTTTTTATTTTGCGTGAATCGACGAGCGGCATGCGGTGGGTGATGAGGAGGTGGGCGGTGGGAGGTGGGTGGTTGGACGGTTGAATGTTTATCTTTTTTCTCGGAATGTATCGCTCGGTGACCCTCCAAGAGCTGTCAATTATTACCTATAATATAAAAATTAATAAATAAACACACCCGAGTTGAACTCGAATTTTTATCAAGCGCTTGTTTAGGCGATAATATATACAAACACTTCAAATATCTTAGACCACTTGTCACTCTTGAAATTTATTACTGCGATAAACATTTATGAACAAATTAAATTTCTACATTCACACCTTATGAATGGACAATGAGATTGACCCTTGGTCTCAAATAAACAAACATCATCGCATCGAATATCGAACGCTTAGTATCGTTGTGTGTGCGTGTGTGTGTGTGTGTGTGTGTGTATGCGTGTGTGTATGCGTGTGTGTGTGTGTGTGTGTGTGTGTGTGTGTGTGTGTGTGTGTGTGTGTGTGTGTGTGCGTGTGCGTGTGCGTGTGCGTGTGTGTGTGTGTGTGTGTGTGTGTGTGTGTGCGTGCGTGTGTGTGTGTGTGTGTGTGTGTGTGTGTGTGTGTGTGTGTGTGTGTGTGTGTGTGTGTGTGTGTGTGTGTGTGTGTGTGTGTGTGTGTGTGTGTGTGTGTGTGTGCGTGCGTGCGCGCGCGCGCGTGCGTGCGTGCGTGCGTGCGTGCGCGTGTGCGTGCGCGCGCGCGCGCGCGCGCGCGTGCGTGCGTGCGTGCGTGCGTGCGTGCGTGCGTGCGTGCGTGCGTGCGTGCGTGCGTGCGTGCGTGCGTGCGTGCGTGCGTGCGTGCGTGCGTGCGTGCGTGCGTGCGTGCGTGCGTGCGTGCGTGCGTGCGTGCGTGCGTGCGTGCGTGCGTGCGTGCGTGCGTGCGTGCGTGCGTGCGTGCGTGCGTGCGTGCGTGCGTGCGTGCGTGCGTGCGTGCGTGCGTGCGTGCGTGCGTGCGTGCGTGCGTGCGTGCGTGCGTGCGTGCGTGCGTGCGTGCGTGCGTGCGTGCGTGCGTGCGTGCGTGCGTGCGTGCGTGCGTGCGTGCGTGCGTGCGTGCGTGCGTGCGTGCGTGCGTGCGTGCGTGCGTGCGTGCGTGCGTGCGTGCGTGCGTGCGTGCGTGCGTGCGTGCGTGCGTGCGTGCGTGCGTGCGTGCGTGCGTGCGTGCGTGCGTGCGTGCGTGCGTGCGTGCGTGCGTGCGTGCGTGCGTGCGTGCGTGCGTGCGTGCGTGCGTGCGTGCGTG
This sequence comes from Exephanes ischioxanthus, assembly GCA_958510785.1. Classification (NCBI taxonomy): domain Eukaryota; kingdom Metazoa; phylum Arthropoda; class Insecta; order Hymenoptera; family Ichneumonidae; genus Exephanes; species Exephanes ischioxanthus. The sequence continues at coordinate 27,875,329 of OY294017.1, read as the reverse complement.
CGTGCGTGCGTGCGTGCGTGCGTGCGTGCGTGCGTGCGTGCGTGCGTGCGTGCGTGCGTGCGTGCGTGCGTGTGTGTGTGCGTGTGTGCGTGTGTGTGTGTGTGTGTGTGTGTGTGTGTGTGCGTGTGTGTGTGTGTGTGTGTACAATATTGAGTCTGTAGAGATATTATATCTTTTGGAGGTATAGTACCATGCTCTGTTGCCATGCTTTATTTTCGGGGCAATTCTATGTGTCTAGCAGCAACTCTTAAGCGGCGGGTATCCGATGGACCCCTCGATGTTGCGCAAGAGCTACAGTTCCTCCAAGCGCGAGGAACTAAGGTGAACGCCCGACTTTCTCACGCATATGTTTACGTTACTTCTCGATATACTGGGTTGGATGCGCGAGTAGTATCAAGCTTCGATGAGGGTGTTTAAAAAAATATTTTTACGCCTCTCTAATACCGAGTCTATCGCGATTGGTTGTTACGGTTCTAGGAGAGGGTTGAAACATATTATCTTCGACTTTTCCAAGTCGTTGAGTATACAGTTATCCTGTCGTACTGTTCGCATCGCAAATAATTAGAGTCGTGATTTTTTCTTATGTGTCCCGTGCTGCGTGTCACCTGTGAGCCAAAATGGATAAACAAGTGTAAAAAACTTATTGGTGTTATGGAGAGAGCATACTCTCTTCTAAACGATAAATCGCAACCTGTCGAGAGACAGCTGTGGATACGGTTTGGCAAGAAAAATGTGACGTTACTCAACAAAATATTACGTAACTGTGATGCACTAACAATTTACGATAAAATTCGAATTCAGGCAACAATTGCAAATTTAATTTCGTTGACCCGAAAATTCGAAAAAAGCGGTGTCGGTGTCGGTGTCGGTGTCGGCGTCGGCGTCGGCGTCGGCGTCGGCGTCGGCGTCGGCGTCGGCGTCGGCGTCGGTGTCGGTGTCGGTGTCGGTGTCGGTGTCGGTGTCGGTGTCGGTGTCGGTGTCGGTGTCGGTGTCGGTGTCGGTGTCGGTGTATCCAAGAAAGTTGAATGGACAGATGCAGAGACAGCGTTTAAGAGTCGTATAAGAACGGGAATTGTGAGCAACGTTAGCCACCGAGATGTCGGTACTTTTCTGGATGACGCAAGGAAATTAATCCTTCCACGGTTAAAGAGAACTTTACGTAAAAAGGGCAATTTAAAAGTTAACGTGATTCTGCTCTGCAAGTTTCATTTAACAAAAATTGACAAAATCGTGGAGGAAAAAAAATCCTTCAACACGAAGAATGATGTTATTTTTCCGAGCACGAATATTCGTGAGTGATTCGAGGAGCATGTAAAAAATAAATTACTGCTGCAAATCGAAGAATTCGAAGGGAAGGGGTCAGGATGGTCGTTGACTGAGATTATCAATCTTTCCATCAACATGAATAAGTACGTGCCATTGCGTGGGGGATTATCAACGTACGTCAGCCTACCTGAAGACATCAAGAAGAAGCGTGCAGTCGTGAATATTATGAACAGCGATCCGTACTGCTTCCTCCGGTCAGTAACAGCGGCCCTGTCACCACCACCTCCAAAAGGACACAGCGAGCGGATAAAATCTTATCCGCCATTTAGCGAATTATTATCGTACGAGGGAATTCAATTTCCGATGACTATAAAAAATGTGCCACGGTTTGAAAAAATGAACGATTTAGCTATTAATATCTATGCTATAGCGCATCGTAGCAAAAAAAATGAAAGTGACATCGAGCCGATATATTTGAGTAAGCAGAAGTCGCATCGAAAGACCATACATCTATTAATGTTAAATACCACCGATGAATGTGCTGATGATAACAAAGTGATACATCACTTTGCGTGGATTAAAAATATTTCACGGTTGGTATCTGCGCAAATATCGAAGCATAAAGGTGCAACTTTTCTTTGCGATAGATGTCTAAGTCATTTTCAGACTAAAAAATCGCTTAACAAGCATACGATCGATTGCGCGTCTATTAATGAGTGTAAAATCATTCTTCCGGAACCAGAACAATCTGTGTTGACATTTAAAAATTATAAAAATAAGGCAGCCGTTCCATTCGTTATTTACGCCGATCTCGAATGCCTTTTGGTGCCAATAGATACGAAGGTTGGCAACGGCACCGCTTATCAATCTCACGTGCCTCACAGTATAGGCTATTATTTCCACTGCAATTATTCGAGTGCAATATCCGAGTACAAATCCTTTCGCGGCAAAGATTGTGTTGAATGGTTCATGAATGAAATAAAAAAAAATTGCAAATGACGTAGACGCACGCCTAAGGCGAGTCTTGACTATGGAAAAACTCGATGAAGCTATGAAAAAAATATTTCGGTCAGCGACGGTGTGTCATATTTGCGAGAAATCGTTCAGCCCTGAAAATATTAAAGTTCGAGATCATTGCCATTTTACAGGGAGATTCCGGGGGGCTGCTCATCAAGGATGTAATTTGAATTATACAAAATCGCATTTGATCCCGGTAATATTCCACAATTTATCCGGTTATGATTCACATTTTTTGATTAGAGCATTGGCTGATCAAAAAAAATTCAAGGGTAACGTAGAACTATTCCCTATAAACAAAGAGAAATATATCTCATTCTCAAAGAATGTGGGTGGGACTAAAGTTCAATTTAGATTCTTAGACTCGTTAAGATTCATGCCGAGTAGTATCGATAAATTAACATCGTGTCTGCCTGATGCAGAGAAAAAAATTACACGAACGCACTGCAGTACGCCTGCTGAATTCCATTTACTAACAAGAAAGGGCATCTTCCCGTATGACTTTCTCGATCGATGGGAAAAACTTGATGGGACAGAATTACCACCGAGGGAAAACTTTTTTTCTCAATTAAATGGCGAGGCTATTAGCGAAGATGATTACATCCATGCACAAAAAGTTTGGCACGAGTTTAATATTCAAACTGTCGGTGAATATTCAGACTTATATTTGAAAACGGACGTATTGCTTTTGACTGATATTTTTGAAAATTTCCGTCGTAACTGCATCACCACGTACAACTTAGATCCGCTGCACTACTACACAGCACCCGGGCTTGCATTCGATGCCATGCTCAAGTGTACCGGCGTAGAGCTTGAGCTGTTCGTAGACGTAGATATGCTCTTGTTCATTGAGAAAGGTATTCGAGGTGGTGTAGCGCAGTATACAAATAGATATGCCAAAGCTAACAACCGATATATGGCTGAGGGTTATGATCCAACCGTTGAGGAGTCGTATATTATGTATTATGACGTTAATAATTTGTACGGTGCAGCTATGAATCAGCCATTGCCCAGCAGTTCGTTCGAGTGGGTGGAAAATCCGGGGGACTTGGACATCGCAAATATTCCCGACGACTCGCTTACTGGTTACATATTTGCAGTAGATTTAGATTACCCGAATGAACTGCATGCAACGCATAAGGACTTACCTTTATGTCCGGAACATCTTTGTACCGCCAATCCGGAGATGTAATCAGTCGAAATTAATGACAACATTGTTTGGAAAGAAAAATTACGTAGTGCATTACCGCAATTTGAAACAGAGTTTGAGCTTGGGTTTAAAATTAACCAAAATTCATAGAGCATTGAAATTTAAACAATCACTGTGGCTGAAAGCATATATAGAATTGAATACCGAATTGAGAAAACAATCGACCAATGAGTTTGAGAAAAATTTTTATAAACTTATGAACAACGCGGTTTTCGGTAAAACAATGGAAAATCCTCGAAAGCATCGAGATGTAAAACTAGTTACAAAGTGGAAAGGGCGGTATGGAGCGAGAGCGCTTATCGCAAGACCAACCTTTCATAGCTGCACCATCTTTGACAAAGACATGGTGATCATCGAATTAAATAAATCGACGGTTAAATTCTTCAAACCGATATATGCAGGATTCACGATTCTCGATGTATCTAAAATATATATCTACGATTTTCATTACAATTATATGAAAAATGTATTCGGTGAAAAAGCAAAATTATTGTACACGGACACCGACAGTCTCATATATCACATCGCTGTTCCCGATATATATGAGCAGATTAAATCTGATCTACACAAATTCGATACCTCCGATTATCATCCGAATAATCCACATAACATGCCGCGAGAGAATAAGAAAGTTGTGGGTCTTATGAAGAATGAAAATAATGGACAAATAATGACCGAATTCGTTGGCCTTCGAGCGAAATTATACTCATATCGAGTTCAGGGCGATCAAACGGATAAAAAACGTGCAAAGGGCGTGAAGGCATCGACCTTAAAGACAATAACGTTCGATGACTACAAAAAATGTTTGCTCCAACATGAAGCACTGGTGAAATGTCAACGAATAATCCGTAGTCGACATCACAAAGTGCAAACGATCGCGCACGATAAATTAGCCCTAAGTTGGGATGACGATAAGCGATTGCTTCGTCGTGGATATACGGACACGCTGCCGTGGGGCTATGAACTTGATTAATTTGAGCGCAGGGGATAGAATAATTCAGTTTTTTAAAATTGTAATTAACATTTTTTTTAATTGTAATTAAAAACAAAATCAATAGCAATAGCAATAGCAATAGCAATAGCAATAGCAATAGCAATAGCAATAGCAATAGCAATAGCAATAGCAATAGCAATAGCAATAGCAATAGCAATAGCAATAGCAATAGCAATAGCAATAGCAATAGCAATAGCAATAGCAATAGCAATAGCAATAGCAATAGCAATAGCAATAGCAATAGCAATAGCAATAGCAATAGCAATAGCAATAGCAATAGCAATAGCAATAGCAATAGCAATAGCAATAGCAATAGCAATAGCAATAGCAATAGCAATAGCAATAGCAATAGCAATAGCAATAGCAATAGCAATAGCAATAGCAATAGCAATAGCAATAGCAATAGCAATAGCAATAGCAATAGCAATAGCAATAGCAATAGCAATAGCAATAGCAATAGCAATAGCAATAGCAATAGCAATAGCAATAGCAATAGCAATAGCAATAGCAATAGCAATAGCAATAGCAATAGCAATAGCAATAGCAATAGCAATAGCAATAGCAATAGCAATAGCAATAGCAATAGCAATAGCAATAGCAATAGCAATAGCAATAGCAATAGCAATAGCAATAGCAATAGCAATAGCAATAGCAATAGCAATAGCAATAGCAATAGCAATAGCAATAGCAATAGCAATAGCAATAGCAATAGCAATAGCAATAGCAATAGCAATAGCAATAGCAATAGCAATAGCAATAGCAATAGCAATAGCAATAGCAATAGCAATAGCAATAGCAATAGCAATAGCAATAGCAATAGCAATAGCAATAGCAATAGCAATAGCAATAGCAATAGCAATAGCAATAGCAATAGCAATAGCAATAGCAATAGCAATAGCAATAGCAATAGCAATAGCAATAGCAATAGCAATAGCAATAGCAATAGCAATAGCAATAGCAATAGCAATAGCAATAGCAATAGCAATAGCAATAGCAATAGCAATAGCAATAGCAATAGCAATAGCAATAGCAATAGCAATAGCAATAGCAATAGCAATAGCAATAGCAATAGCAATAGCAATAGCAATAGCAATAGCAATAGCAATAGCAATAGCAATAGCAATAGCAATAGCAATAGCAATAGCAATAGCAATAGCAATAGCAATAGCAATAGCAATAGCAATAGCAATAGCAATAGCAATAGCAATAGCAATAGCAATAGCAATAGCAATAGCAATAGCAATAGCAATAGCAATAGCAATAGCAATAGCAATAGCAATAGCAATAGCAATAGCAATAGCAATAGCAATAGCAATAGCAATAGCAATAGCAATAGCAATAGCAATAGCAATAGCAATAGCAATAGCAATAGCAATAGCAATTGTAATATATAATTTTAATAAGTTTCTAAACTACATAAAATAATTACCACACTAAATTTCTTTAAAAATAAAATAATGTTTGTGCACTTAAAATTCTACGCTCTCGCTTCTCTCATCGTTGTGCGTCTCACCCGCTTTTTCGCGGTCAGCCAAATCATCCCACAGTGCTGAGTCGTATCCTGTAAAAAATGTTAATATAAATTAATACAAATACTTATTCAACCGAATATGTATTCAAAATGTATATATTTACCTGATTCGGCCAAGTCCGACACGTCCGAAAAATAAACGGTTTCGACATCATCTTCGGTGCTAGCTTGCTCCTCCTGGTCAAATTCCCAGTCATGTTGTTGCTGTTGCTGTTGCCGTTGCCGTTGCCGTTGCCGTTGCCGTTGCCGTTGCCGTTGCCGTTGCCGTTGCCGTTGCCGTTGCCGTTGCCGTTGCCGTTGCCGTTGCCGTTGCCGTTGCCGTTGCCGTTGCCGTTGCCGTTGCCGTTGCCGTTGCCGTTGCCGTTGCCGTTGCCGTTGCCGTTGCCGTTGCCGTTGCCGTTGCCGTTGCCGTTGCCGTTGCCGTTGCCGTTGCCGTTGCCGTTGCCGTTGCCGTTGCCGTTGCCGTTGCCGTTGCCGTTGCCGTTGCCGTTGCCGTTGCCGTTGCCGTTGCCGTTGCCGTTGCCGTTGCCGTTGCCGTTGCCGTTGCCGTTGCCGTTGCCGTTGCCGTTGCCGTTGCCGTTGCCGTTGCCGTTGCCGTTGCCGTTGCCGTTGCCGTTGCCGTTGCCGTTGCCGTTGCCGTTGCCGTTGCCGTTGCCGTTGCCGTTGCCGTTGCCGTTGCCGTTGCCGTTGCCGTTGCCGTTGCCGTTGCCGTTGCCGTTGCCGTTGCCGTTGCCGTTGCCGTTGCCGTTGCCGTTGCCGTTGCCGTTGCCGTTGCCGTTGCCGTTGCCGTTGCCGTTGCCGTTGCCGTTGCCGTTGCCGTTGCCGTTGCCGTTGCCGTTGCCGTTGCCGTTGCCGTTGCCGTTGCCGTTGCCGTTGCCGTTGCCGTTGCCGTTGCCGTTGCCGTTGCCGTTGCCGTTGCCGTTGCCGTTGCCGTTGCCGTTGCCGTTGCCGTTGCCGTTGCCGTTGCCGTTGCCGTTGCCGTTGCCGTTGCCGTTGCCGTTGCCGTTGCCGTTGCCGTTGCCGTTGCCGTTGCCGTTGCCGTTGCCGTTGCCGTTGCCGTTGCCGTTGCCGTTGCCGTTGCCGTTGCCGTTGCCGTTGCCGTTGCCGTTGCCGTTGCCGTTGCCGTTGCCGTTGCCGTTGCCGTTGCCGTTGCCGTTGCCGTTGCCGTTGCCGTTGCCGTTGCCGTTGCCGTTGCCGTTGCCGTTGCCGTTGCCGTTGCCGTTGCCGTTGCCGTTGCCGTTGCCGTTGCCGTTGCCGTTGCCGTTGCCGTTGCCGTTGCCGTTGCCGTTGCCGTTGCCGTTGCCGTTGCCGTTGCCGTTGCCGTTGCCGTTGCCGTTGCCGTTGCCGTTGCCGTTGCCGTTGCCGTTGCCGTTGCCGTTGCCGTTGCCGTTGCCGTTGCCGTTGCCGTTGCCGTTGCCGTTGCCGTTGCCGTTGCCGTTGCCGTTGCCGTTGCCGTTGCCGTTGCCGTTGCCGTTGCCGTTGCCGTTGCCGTTGCCGTTGCCGTTGCCGTTGCCGTTGCCGTTGCCGTTGCCGTTGCCGTTGCCGTTGCCGTTGCCGTTGCCGTTGCCGTTGCCGTTGCCGTTGCCGTTGCCGTTGCCGTTGCCGTTGCCGTTGCCGTTGCCGTTGCCGTTGCCGTTGCCGTTGCCGTTGCCGTTGCCGTTGCCGTTGCCGTTGCCGTTGCCGTTGCCGTTGCCGTTGCCGTTGCCGTTGCCGTTGCCGTTGCCGTTGCCGTTGCCGTTGCCGTTGCCGTTGCCGTTGCCGTTGCCGTTGCCGTTGCCGTTGCCGTTGCCGTTGCCGTTGCCGTTGCCGTTGCCGTTGCCGTTGCCGTTGCCGTTGCCGTTGCCGTTGCCGTTGCCGTTGCCGTTGCCGTTGCCGTTGCCGTTGCCGTTGCCGTTGCCGTTGCCGTTGCCGTTGCCGTTGCCGTTGCCGTTGCCGTTGCCGTTGCCGTTGCCGTTGCCGTTGCCGTTGCCGTTGCCGTTGCCGTTGCCGTTGCCGTTGCCGTTGCCGTTGCCGTTGCCGTTGCCGTTGCCGTTGCCGTTGCCGTTGCCGTTGCCGTTGCCGTTGCCGTTGCCGTTGCCGTTGCCGTTGCCGTTGCCGTTGCCGTTGCCGTTGCCGTTGCCGTTGCCGTTGCCGTTGCCGTTGCCGTTGCCGTTGCCGTTGCCGTTGCCGTTGCCGTTGCCGTTGCCGTTGCCGTTGCCGTTGCCGTTGCCGTTGCCGTTGCCGTTGCCGTTGCCGTTGCCGTTGCCGTTGCCGTTGCCGTTGCCGTTGCCGTTGCCGTTGCCGTTGCCGTTGCCGTTGCCGTTGCCGTTGCCGTTGCCGTTGCCGTTGCCGTTGCCGTTGCCGTTGCCGTTGCCGTTGCCGTTGCCGTTGCCGTTGCCGTTGCCGTTGCCGTTGCCGTTGCCGTTGCCGTTGCCGTTGCCGTTGCCGTTGCCGTTGCCGTTGCCGTTGCCGTTGCCGTTGCCGTTGCCGTTGCCGTTGCCGTTGCCGTTGCCGTTGCCGTTGCCGTTGCCGTTGCCGTTGCCGTTGCCGTTGCCGTTGCCGTTGCCGTTGCCGTTGCCGTTGCCGTTGCCGTTGCCGTTGCCGTTGCCGTTGCCGTTGCCGTTGCCGTTGCCGTTGCCGTTGCCGTTGCCGTTGCCGTTGCCGTTGCCGTTGCCGTTGCCGTTGCCGTTGCGTTGCCGTTGCCGTTGCCGTTGCCGTTGCCGTTGCCGTTGCCGTTGCCGTTGCCGTTGCCGTTGCCGTTGCCGTTGCCGTTGCCGTTGCCGTTGCCGTTGCCGTTGCCGTTGCCGTTGCCGTTGCCGTTGCCGTTGCCGTTGCCGTTGCCGTTGCCGTTGCCGTTGCCGTTGCCGTTGCCGTTGCCGTTGCCGTTGCCGTTGCCGTTGCCGTTGCCGTTGCCGTTGCCGTTGCCGTTGCCGTTGCCGTTGCCGTTGCCGTTGCCGTTGCCGTTGCCGTTGCCGTTGCCGTTGCCGTTGCCGTTGCCGTTGCCGTTGCCGTTGCCGTTGCGTTGCCGTTGCCGTTGCCGTTGCCGTTGCCGTTGCCGTTGCCGTTGCCGTTGCCGTTGCCGTTGCCGTTGCCGTTGCCGTTGCCGTTGCCGTTGCCGTTGCCGTTGCCGTTGCCGTTGCCGTTGCCGTTGCCGTTGCCGTTGCCGTTGCCGTTGCCGTTGCCGTTGCCGTTGCCGTTGCCGTTGCCGTTGCCGTTGCCGTTGCCGTTGCCGTTGCCGTTGCCGTTGCCGTTGCCGTTGCCGTTGCCGTTGCCGTTGCCGTTGCCGTTGCCGTTGCCGTTGCCGTTGCCGTTGCCGTTGCCGTTGCCGTTGCCGTTGCCGTTGCCGTTGCCGTTGCCGTTGCCGTTGCCGTTGCCGTTGCCGTTGCCGTTGCCGTTGCCGTTGCCGTTGCCGTTGCCGTTGCCGTTGCCGTTGCCGTTGCCGTTGCCGTTGCCGTTGCCGTTGCCGTTGCCGTTGCCGTTGCCGTTGCCGTTGCCGTTGCCGTTGCCGTTGCCGTTGCCGTTGCCGTTGCCGTTGCCGTTGCCGTTGCCGTTGCCGTTGCCGTTGCCGTTGCCGTTGCCGTTGCCGTTGCCGTTGCCGTTGCCGTTGCCGTTGCCGTTGCCGTTGCCGTTGCCGTTGCCGTTGCCGTTGCCGTTGCCGTTGCCGTTGCCGTTGCCGTTGCCGTTGCCGTTGCCGTTGCCGTTGCCGTTGCCGTTGCCGTTGCCGTTGCCGTTGCCGTTGCCGTTGCCGTTGCCGTTGCCGTTGCCGTTGCCGTTGCCGTTGCCGTTGCCGTTGCCGTTGCCGTTGCCGTTGCCGTTGCCGTTGCCGTTGCCGTTGCCGTTGCCGTTGCCGTTGCCGTTGCCGTTGCCGTTGCCGTTGCCGTTGCCGTTGCCGTTGCCGTTGCCGTTGCCGTTTTGCCGTTGCCGCTGCCGTTGCCG